>VMDO01000256.1:0-84467 GCA_007922755.1 Pedetes capensis | reverse complement strand
TGGCACCTAACAACAACAACAATCCTTAAATGTGAACATACACATAATATTAAATGTCAGATATAAATTTCCAACTATTCATCTTTTGGATAAATTATTTATAATATGTCTTCTGCTCCTTTCTCATAATTTCACACCCAGATAGTATAGCATCTGGCATTCTTTGTCATGTCTTTTCTTCTTCCCCTTTGTTCTTTATTTCCCACCCTCTTACTTTTCTCCTGATTCTATCTCACAGCTAGTTCAAAGAACTGAGAACTGATCCTGCTACTCAGGCTCAGTCCCTTTTCTCTCTTCCCTAATTCTATTTCCATTCCCCACTCCAGGCCACACTGGCAGCATCTAGCCTCAAGTGTTAGCAGCCCTAAGGTTAGTGTGTCCATACTTGAAGGTACCTTAGTTTCTCCAAAAGGGAATCAAACGAATTATTACAAGTCAATGAAAGTTAATAATCTTGCTGTAAGTAACACACATTAAATGTGAATGAAAATGCCAAGTTACCTACCATTATTGCTTCTAATCCTGTGCTCCCATATTAATATGTTTACTTTGTTATATGAATGGCAGACACTGTTGAATCCCTTTTATCCATTCTACGAGCCCATCCCCAAGTGCCAAATGTTTTGCTACTTACTAATGGCTTACTTCTGACACCCTCAAAGGGTCACCCTTGGGCACTGGAACCATTTTGCCCATGCAGAGAGCCAGAAGTTACCTATGAGTTCTACAATCCCTATGCTCATGATCCAAAGCCAATGACTGAACAGTGTGGGGTGCTCTTTTGCTAGACAAGGGTCAATCTATGCAGTATATTTTATGTTCCAGAATTACTAGTGGGATTGAGGTATTTCTGAATTTTCACCTGAAAATGTAACTTTGCTTGGTTTCTTCCCCTTTCCCATCTGGCATCCCCCACAGCCCAACTGGCTTCTTCTGCAAGTACTCCCTTAATAAATCACTTGTACTGAAATCCTTAGCTTTAGGGACCTCTGTAAGAACTCAAACCAGGATGATTAAGATAAATTTACTCTTGCTTTCAAAAATCAAACTGTTAAAATAAATTATCAGTATGAGTCAGGATTCTAGAAGGATTTCCATTTTCTTCCTTATACTTTTTCCTCTAAATTCCAAATTTTTCCACATGACTGTATACTTGTTTTGTGAAACAAAAAAATACTAAAAATTCTACAGTGTAATTGCTTTTTTAAAAATCACTCCTTGTAGGTTTGACTACTGATTAAATCAGTCAACAATTCTAAATCAACCTTTAACACATTTAATGATTAAGATCATAATTCCAAATGTTTAAATAGAGACAAACCTTTCTTCATAAATTTCAAAATAATAACTGTGATTACTATTGCATAAGTGCCACTAAATCCATTTAGTCCAGTTACATAATTAGACACAAAGCTTTTGAAACTTTATTTTGAAAATTATAGTAAGAACTAGTGTATGATAAGAATGTTTAAATCTTCCTCATTATGGTATGTTATTTTATGACCTCTGTGCTGAGTTCTGTGTTAGTAGAAAAATGCAGTTCTTCCATTTGTTTGTTTGTTTTTTTCCCTTCACTCAGAACTGTTTCTATGCTCTTGATCAAATATAAGCACTTTCAAGTTCTGTACCATTCACAGTGCTTCAACTTGAACTTCTAATAACATAAAACTCATGCTTTCAAGTCAAAAATTATTGCTAGACTAAAGAAAATGTTGAATAATTGGGCATGGTGGTGCATGCCTGTAATCCCAGCACTTGGGAGGCTGAGGCAGGAAGATTACAGGTTGAGAAAGGAGAGCAGCCTGGGATACATCATGCATTTGAGGCCAGCCTGGGCTAAATAATAAGATGCTATCTAAAAAATAAAAAAGGATCAATTAATTAAAAAGGGATAGGAAAAGTTTGCAGAAAAGTAATAAGTGGACAAAATTAAATAAGACTGCTAAGAGCATTTACTCATCCTGATTTAAAAAACATGTTAGCTTCTGGAAATATTTGGTGAAAATATTTGAGATAAAGGCTAGTTTGTCATTTAATTAATTCTGTTGAAGCTTAAAAATGGAAATGGATGGATCTCCACTTAACCAAACTTCATCATCTGAACCACACAACACAGAAAATTATTTGAGCAATTTTTTCCTTCATTGTCTCAAGGACAGTACTTACAGAGTACCGCTTTAGATGCATAGAAGAGAAGTTAATCCACTATATTGAACAGATACCATGGAGCACTGGGGCTTACATCTTGGATAAGGCTGCATGGGAGAGACAGATGACCTCCCATCCTCTACCCATCACCCTCTCTCCCTGCTGACCACATCTATTGGTTGTGTCTCAGCACTCTTCTATGGCCTTTCATAAATGATACTCTTGATCAATGGGCCCTAGCCTGGGCAATTTGGTATTCTCAAACAGATTAAAAAGTCATTCAGTTCTTTTGAATCTACCCTTGTAAGAGTCAGTGATTAGAATTACTACCAAGTAAGCCAAAAAGCATCAGAAATGACAGTAGAGAGAAAATTATAGAGCCAAACCACAAAGGTTCTGACCCCAGCTCCCAGCTAGCTCATTCGTGATCCAGGTAGCCTTGTTTTTCTGCACCATAATTCCCACATCTGAACAGTACCTGCCTCATGGGGTTATTATGATGTTTAAATGGGATATTATGTTTGAAATGCTTTAAACAATGCCTACAAAACAGTAAACATTCAAGAAATGTAAACATTATTGTCAATGGCCTATCTCTCTCTGCACAAAGTACTATAGAAAGATAATTAAAAAATTAATGACTTTTCAAAGAGAATGAAATTATTCATGTGCACATACATGTATGCGTACACATACCACTTTTGCAAAGAGAATAATCTGTCTTCCTCAACTTCTTTCTAAATTATAAAATGAAACCAAAGCATACAGAACACATACAATGTGTTGGTAATAGTGGGAGGTCCTATTCAGAAAAGCTAATATCAAATCCATGCCCATATCCTCTGTTAGGTGCCACTGAGTCAGATCCAACTCACAGCAACCCTACGTACAACATAAAGTTTTCAATGGCTGATTGTTTCATGATTGTTTCAGGAGTGGGCTGCCAAGTCATTCTCCCATTTTTGTGGTGCTGGGGATTGAACCCAGGGTTTCAGAGAGCACAGAGCAGCACTCTGCCAACTGAGCTAAACCCCAGCCCACCATATCTTCTACCAGTTTCAAATGTGTCCTCCTTTATCATCTCTGATGACAAGAGAGATTGAGTCATAGTGGTGACCCTTGCTGGAGTTACACACTGTTTCTGCTCAAAGTGTAAAAGTGGCTGGTAGTTGTAAGTGGCAGACCCATGGCTGGTGCTGAGATCACAGCAGAGTAGGCAAAATTGCCTTTAATCATCCCAACTTTCACTGAGGTACAAGAAAAAAGCAAAGGACTTAGAATCTAAATTCCCCTCCCACAGAAGTGAAATAAATTACAGAGAATACAACAACTTCTTTTTTGCAGGGGTGAGAGTGCTGGCAAAGAGTCTCACTATGTAGCCCAGGCTGACTTGGAGATCACTGGGAAGCTCAGGCTGGCCTCAAACTCATGATCTTCCTATCTCAGCCTCCTGAGTGCTGAAATTACAAGTATGTGCCACTACACCTAGACCTATCTGTTTTATATTCAAGCAGGGCATGTATGATCATGTGAGATAAGATTGTTGTTGTTGTTAGGTGCCATCGAGTTGGTATCCAACTCATAGCGACCCTCTGTACAACAGGGGAAACACTATTGTCAGTGCTTCTCTGCTGTTCATAGGGTTTTCAATGGCAGATTGATTTTTGGGAGGGGGTTGCCAGGTCCTTCTCCCAAGGTGAGAGAAGAATAGCTCACATTAATTGAGTACTTTATGCTAAGTACTGCATTGTTGTCCACATGCTTTATCTCATTCAATCCAACCAACATCTGTATGATAATGTGCTCGGCCTAGTTTATGGACCACCTCACCTGTTCCCCAACTTCCAGGCCTGAGACTTTCCTTGTTGATCAAGAGATCACAAAGCCCTGACTATCACACCACTCTTGCTTCTGCCACAGGCTAAGGAACCCCTACAACCAGCACCTACTGACACAGACCGTCATACCTGCATATACACCAAATGGGACACACAGAATCTCTGGCATTTCCATTGCTTGCCATGAGGGAGAAAGGGAAATAATATAGAGAAGTTCAAGGGGGTTAGCCCTTAGGGTAGATTTTGGCCAATGACAGACAGGATATAGGAAAGAATACTTTCTCCCCATCCCCCATAAAAAACCCTAGATTTAAGCTCCGCTTTTGTCAGGATCTCTTTGAAACCTTCTATAAGCCTCTAAATGCCTCATGCCCTTCAATTTTTAAAATATACTTCTTCCTTTTCTCCAGGGATGTGATAAAAACAAGAAAAGAATGGAGGTAAAATCACTTGAAAAAGAGGGTCTATTCTGAGACACAGCAGTTCTGTCAGCCTCTCTGGAGAGGCTTCGTGACACCAGCTGTGCTTTGTTGTAGGGCCATGACAGCTCTGTCATGCACATCTTGTATTTGCTCTCCTGCTTTTCTTTTCTCATTTCCTTCTCTCTGTCCCTCGCTCACGCATTTATAGGACTGTACCTGCCCCGTTCCCCTGCCCCTTGTTACACCAAATAATAAATAAATAAAACATCAACACAAAAGTCCCTGCCTCAAGTTCTGTTGAGACATAAGTAGACAGGTAAGTAGTGTTACAGGGGGCAATTTTCCCAGCTAACGCTGGCAGGAAAGGAACTTGTGGTTAGTAATTCGGCACAAGACACTAGGGCAACATTCTCTTATTGAAGTTGGCCTTATCCACCTCCTCTAAGGTTGGAGGTTCTGCCAGTAAAATTCTTTCCTCATGTTGAAGTGGGCAAGGGGAGAACAGAAAAACGTGCAAGATGATGTGAGAACTCCTATTTTCTCTGCCTAATCTAAACATGTTCTCCAACCCAGCTCTTCCTAAAACCCCATGAGAAAAAAGAACACAAGAGACTCTGAACTTCACTAACAACTAGGCAAAATTCCATGATTGAAAGCCAGGTCCAAAGCCAGGCATGGTGGCACTCCCTGTAATCCCAACAACTCAACTCAGGAGGCAGAGGCAGGAGGATCAGGATGGCAAGTTGGAGACCAGAGGCAGTTTGCATAATTTAGCTAGACTGTCCCAAAAAGTAAATATATATATATATATATGTAAATATATATATATATATATATATATATATACATATATATATATATATATACACACACACACACACATATATGTATATATACATATATATGTATATATATGGTCCAGTAGGGGCTATATATATATATATATATATATATGGCTGAGGGCACAGCTCAGTGGTCCAGCACTTGCAAAGCATGTAAGCACAAGGCTCTGGGTTCAACCCCCAGCACCACAAAGAAAAAAAGAAAAAGGGCCAGGGGCCAGGTCCATTTAACTGCAGACTTTGACTTTTCAACCACAATGTTAAACTGTAAGAGTTAAATAGACTTATTCTTTTATTCTGTAGAGGAAAAAAAAAATAAAGCCTTTGAAGTTATAGAGATGTATATTTTTCACCCCATTAAAGAAATTTGCTGATTACTAATTTTTCCACCTGTGGAATGAGCTACCTTATGGCTTGGTAAATTCTTATTAAAGTATGTGTGTGAGGGTAGAGGTGTTTCCAGTTATATCAAAAAATCTTATTGTGATAGCTGGGCTCCAGTGATGCCTGTCTCCTGAATGAATTATGCCTCCTGGTATTCATGGCCTTATGTCATCTTTCTCTATGATAAATTCAGGCTGGTCCTGTCTAATGAATAGAATGAAGAGGAAATGATATTGCACAGCTTTGGATACTAGGTTATAAGAAGCATTGGACTTTCCATCTTGATCTTTTAGAGGGTTTGTTCTAGTAGAAGCTAGCTACCATGTGAGAAATCCCTGAGGTCATCATGCTGTAAGGAAGCCCAAGGTAGACATTCTAGAGGCTGGAGAGAGAGAGGGAGAGGGAGGTGAGGAGAAAGGAAGAGAAGAGGAAGGAGCAAGGGGGGAGAGAATGAGAGAAAGGAAAGGAGGAGGGGAATCTGCTCCATTCATCTTAGTTGAGGTAAAGAAGCCATCTTGAACATCTAGCCATGTAAAGCCTTCATAGGGCTCTAGCTCCAGCAGCCACAAAATTGCAACTTCATGTGGGACCCTACTGAGAATCCCCCAGATGACAGCATTTAACCTGCACAACCATGGGGGTTAATAATAAAATACTGGTTTTAGCCACTACATTTTACCGAGTTGGTTCATAGCAGTTGATAGTCAAAATGCTATCAAAATTAACATATCTAAGACTTGTTCTTCATTCCCTCCTCACCCAGAAAACATGTTCCCCCTCCTGGCTCAATTCAGTGTAATATCCTTGCCTAATGAAGAGAACATTTATCATACTTTGGGTTCTCATGATCCCACCCCCTTCCATGAATATCACAGTTTCCTCTTGAGTAACAGTTTCTCCACTGCATCCAGTTTTAATAGATGTTAAATCCAGGTGACTGGATCCCTATACCAAGGGTAAAGGGGTCAAATTCTTCCTTACCTTGAAAAGGTAGGGCTTGGACCTGCCTTAAGCTTTACTAATTATATGCCCTCTCCCAAGACTGTAAATCTTGTATAAGTGACTCAAGAACAGTAGAAATAATTGAAAGTCATTCATCATGGAAAAGATGTGCCTGCCAGACTCCTCCCTACTGGACCATGGCTGTGGTTCCTGCTTCCAAACTTCTGAGATTCCATGGTCCCTAGGCCTGGTCTGCCTTTTTTAGGGATTGTGTGAGTCCTCTAATATCCTTCCAATAAAATCATCATCTTACTTACATTAGCCAGAGATGGTTCCTGCTGTTTGCAACCAAAATTAGAAACTGATATTCCCTTTGACTATGTCAGGAACCTGGACATCAGTTGGGTTCCTTCTCCTGCCTCACAATTGTTACTGTTGTTGTTAGGTGCCATACAGTCAGTGTTCGACTCATAGTGACCCTACGTACAGCAGGCAAAACACTATTGCCAGTGCTTATCTGCTATTCATAGGGTTTGCAATGGCTGATTGTTCGGAGGAGTGGGTTGCTAGGTCCTTCTCCCAAGCCTACAGCACCTGGTGTTCCCAGGCAGTCTCCCATCTAAGTACTAACCAGGCTGACCATGCTTAGCTTCTAAGATTTGATGGGATCGCATCCCATAATGGTACAGGTGCAAGCCTCACAATAGCCTCTCCCAAATCTAGTCATTTACCAAGTCTTTTCAAATCAATTTTCTAACTAGCACTCAAATTTCTTTCTTCCTTCCTTTCTTTTCTTTTCTTTCTTTTTTTTTTTCTGCTTTTCTTTTTTATTCCTACCATTGAGACAGATCAGAGGGGCCCACCTCTTCCTGAGGCACTAGGCAGGCATTGAGCATAGTTAAAACCATGGTCAAACATTGTTAAAATCAATACTGATATTAACAATAATTAGGTTTTTTCTGTAAGCATGCTTTCTGATCTTTATCCTCCTGTAAATGACCACAGATGGTGGGGAATGGGGCAATCTGACTCCCTAATTGGCAGCTGTTGGACTCTCCTTTGTTACTCTGGCTTCCTTGAGTAAAGGATTCTTATTTGAGCAGGCAGCCAAACCACCTTTACTAGCACTTACAGTTTTGAGCACTTCATACATCCCCTGAGGAAGCTACATGACAACTGCTGCTGCAACACAACTCTAGTTCTTGAAGGTGTAGCTCCAGCCATGACTGTTTCAGTTTGCAGTTTGCACAGGACTTTTTCTATCATAAGCCTTGGTGAATTTTCAATGACTCTGTACCAACCCAGGCCAGAGAGGGAGATTGGTGCAAAAGCCCCTTCGCTGGCTATATAAGAAAGCTATTCAGCTTAATATAATGAGCCCCTTGGGGGACACTCTCCTGACCTGCCCCTGGTGTTGTGACATTGTTGTTATTAGGTGCTCTTGAGTTCAGGTCTGACTTAGAGCGACCCTATGTACATCAGAACAAACCATTACTCAACACTGTGCCATTACTGGCACTATGTCAGTGCTTCTCTACTCTTCATAGGGTTTTCAATGGCTTACTATTTCAGGGTTGTTTTGGGAATAGGCTGCCAGTTCCTTCTCCCATTTTTGTGGTGCTGGTGATCTAACCCAGGGTCTCAGAGAATGCAGAGAAGCACTCTACAAACTGAGGTAAACCCCAGTCCCATGGCAACATTAGGCCCAATGAAAGGCTTCTCCTGAGTGGTTTTTTACTTGTCAGTTTTTTGTGGGGCTTTTTTCACCCCTACTTTTAGTAGCCTGGGCTGCACTGGTAATATGAAGAAAGAAACAGCAGAATGGCAGTGAGGGCAGTGGCAAGACACAGCAGAGATAGCTGAGTGGTAACAGCAGAGACAGTAGAGTAGCCACCACGCAAAGCTGAAAGAGTGGCAAAGAGCTAAGCTGCTTAGCAACTGAAAAAAGGAGCAAGACCTCAAGAGCAGTGGCCAGCAGTGGCAGCAGAAGAATAGCACCAGTCACTGCCTCCCAAATGGTGCAACAGTGACAGTAGACATAGCAATAAAAGGCAGCTAAACAGTTTGAAAGAGCAACCAAGGCAGGAAGAAGAGGGACGGTGGAAGAAAGAGAAGGCTATAAAGAGTCAGAGAAGAGCAACTGAAGGTCCTGGTCACTAGACAAGTTCCAGAGGGCTGTCAAGTCCTTAGAAGCAAGATTCTCAGACACTTTATGCCCAGGAGCTGTAACAGTGGCTGCTGCTGTCTAGGGCTGAGCAATCTTGATACCTAGGCCCAATCACAAACTGCAACATCAGCTACTGTCCAGCACTGAGGAATCCCAACTTCCTCATCCTACATAAGAGGTATAGCACCTATAGGCTTAGTAATCCTGACCTCCTCAGACTAGATAGGAGCAGAAACACTTAAAGGGATAGGAAATCTCAACCTCTTCAGCCTATATCAGAGCTCTAACACCAAAAGCTACCATGTGCTGCTGCTGCTGGTCCTGACCACCTGCTGTTGTCGCTTGCTGCCATCAAATGTTCAAAGATACAGATGCTGCTAAAAACCAGCACTTAAAGAGCTTCTCCTTGCTCACCCATGATTTCTATCCAGAGCAAAAGGACCCCAGATAGTTGACTGGTAACACTATTACTGCTTTAGTTTTGGATCTCATCATTTTTTACCTACAAGTATTTAAATTTACCTAGTGCCCCTCCAATCACCTCCTCCAATACAATCACAGTAACCCTTGAAAATGCAAAGTTATCCTGACACACCTTCAATGGACCCTCGTCTCCTTCAAGATCAAGCCTAAAGTACTGCTCTTTAACTTGTTCTATGTATCTTTCACAGCTTTATCTCCCACCACTCTTCATACACCCTAAAACCTCACCAAGTCAAATTATTTGCAGTTCTCCCCCCAAAAAATACCTGATTTCTGCATGGCTTTTGGCATTTGTAAATGCTATTCCTTTTACTTAGAATATGCCTTCATACTCATCCACCTGGGAAACAATTACTAATAAAGACTAGCCACCACCTTCAAGAAGGCCTGCTTGACCACTTGATGTTGATTCAAGGGCTCCTGATCAGTACTATTACTTAGCATGAAGGACTGATCAATAGTATAAGGAGTATCATCCTATATTATAACTAAGTATACTTGTCTCTGTTCCTTATTACATGTTAGCATCTTCAGAAAACCCTAAGGTCTTTTCTCTATGTTTCTAATTTCTAGCTATATGCCCTGTACACAGAAGGTGTTCTGAAAACATTTCATGAAATACTAAAAAATATTTGCTCACTACTATCTTATCTCCTTATCTCCTACAATAGCACCTGGCATGTAGCAGATGCTTATTAAATGTTTTCTGAATAAAATAAGGGGTAAATGAACGAATAAATTGAATTGAATTATCATGATGGAGACAGGTTTGTGAATAAATAAAAAACGTTTAAGATCCTGTCTTACAAACCCTAGGTTACTTTTCCCTAACTCAGCTTCATTTCCTACTGCCATTTCACTTGCCCAACCAATTCCAGTTGCACTGGCATTCTTGTTAATCCTGAGAATGCCAAATAAGTTCCATCTCAAGGATTTTGCATTTCCTTCCCATTTGTCTGGGATATTCCTCACCCAAATAGCTGTATGGTTCCCACAACTTACCCAGGGCTTTATTCTAATACTACTTCTTCAGGGAATCCTTCCCAGAACACCCATCCCTACCACAAGCCTCTCTATCCTTTCAGCCTGCTTCATATTTTTTAAATAAAAGCTGTCATTATATTGTAAATTGATTTTCTTACTACCTCCCTCACTAAATTGAAAGTTCTATAAAGACAGAGACTTGGTTTCTCCACTGTTTTATTCTTGAAGTCCAATAAAATGCTGGAATATAGCATTTACTTATTGCATGTCTGTTGGACGATTACTGAATAAAGTCTCTTGCTCTACCCTTCTTTTTTCTTGGAGGGGGAAGCAGGAGTCAAAGAGTATTTTCTAGAATTATATCATCTACTTGAGAGCAGAATTGACACTGTCAAAACAGGCATCACAGACTGATTTCACTGACTCAAAATCTTCTCCCAGGGCTACCTACCATCCTCTCTGACTCATGGGAGCTGTTAGTTCTCTTCCCCCTCTCACATCATTCCTATAATAGCTTCAACAACCTAATCAGCAGCTGACCACAAACTAATCACACACTAACAGTGGGTGGGTCCTCCCCATACACTACTCCAGCCCACTGCAGAAGGGTCTTCCCCTCAGGGACCTATCCAGGCCAATATGTTCCATTCAAGAATTGTACCTAAAGCCCACACATCTATTTATTCACTCTCCAGAAATGACAGAGACCATAAGATTAAAACTTACTCGACATTCTCGGCAGCTCTTGGTTAAAATTCGCTGGCCTTCTGCAAGTACTTTTCCTCCATAGATACATTTTGCTGCAATAAAACAGAAAAATGGGTCAGTTAGTCATGCTATGCTACAAAATGACCTCACAGGTGTCATTCAAATCCAATAGATTCCACAGAAACATAGTCTCTGATTCTAAGCAATATCAATTTCTTTGTCTAAAGCAAGTAATAGTATAGGGTATGGTCCTTGGATCCCCCACTCAAACCTCACTCTGTGTTTGCCTTTCCCTCACACCAAGAACATACAATTATTTCAATGTTGCAGATGCCAAAGGAATTAGAGGATGGATTGATGTGGTAAGAGGCCAAACAAAGAACTTGTTGCCATGACTATAGAGTAAAATAGTAGTTTAAATTCAGACACGCCAGCTATAAAACAAGTGAAATGGGTGAAAGGGGGCTCATATATGTTCTGTTCATCAGAACCTTAGCCAGAGGCCAAGCATGATGACTGATGTCTATAATCTCAGTGATTCAGAAGGCAAGGCAGGGAGATGACAAGTTTGAGGCCAGAGGCAGCCTACAAAACTTAGTAAGACCTTGTCTCAAGATAAAAAATAAAAAAGGGGCTGAGGGTACAGTTCAGTGGTAGAGTACTTGCAAAGTATGTGCAAGGCCCTGGATTCAGCCCTTTAGTGCCATCAAACAAACAAATAAGAATCTCAGCCATACTAGCAAAGGATGCCACTTGTTTTTCCTTATGATCACAGGAACTAAGTGTCCTTAGCCTATATATTCTTCAAATATTCAGAGAAAACTGTGAAATACAAGCTAAACCCAGTAAATTGCTACCTCAGTGTACTAGAGACACTACCTAGGGGGAGGTGAATTTAACAGGCTAATACGGAGGGCAGAGGGCACAACTCAGTCTTGTAGAAAATTTCAAAGAGAAGCATAAATGGAACTTCACTTTAGATTCCACTGAGAATCAATCTTTGACTTAGCATGCTGACTCACTTTGAGCCAGTACAGAATATGTCAATTTGATATGACCTAATGTGAGTCCACCAAATTCTCCAGCCACTTCAACAGTAACAAGGAAGCAAAGGGCTGAGTGCTCCCTGACCTGCCCTATTGAGGACACTTCTAGTCCTAGCTTTCAGAAAAAGCAAAAACAAAGACATGCACTCAGAGAGATCTCTCCCACCAGCTCACTGTTGGTTTGATAAAACTATCTCACTTCTCAGGCCCTCTACTTCTACATCTGTTAAAAACAGGCTGCTTAAATATGGTGGTTTCCTTGTCCCAATCTTCTGATTCCTGTGGCATGTTCAAGTATGCAGAACCTTAGTAATCAGCTGATTGGTCCAATGCCTTCATTGTAGCCACAGAAAGTGGAAAGCTGACAATATGGTGTTTACTTAACATTGTACCTCTAGTGTGTACTGTGGTATCCAGCTCAGAGCACCTCTGTGACCAAAAGACAAATTACTACGTGTGTCGGAACAGTGACAACCAACAGCTCTCTGTTGACTATTTATCTAGGACTTCTCCTGGGCTGTGGACAGCTACCTTGCCCAAAGTCCATCCCCTTCCTGGCACAGCTCACATCCAATAGGTGGTTGATGAAAGTGTACAAAGTCGTGGCTCCCACGCCCCAACTCAGAACACCTCCAAAAGGCCATTCTAGCTCTGAACTCCCTGTAGGAATAGCTGAGGCACCTGTGGTAACTCCATTGCTATCCAACTTCTCCTTCTGCCCAATTCCGCTTCCTTCACCATCCCATTCCCACTCCAGAATTGATCCTGAGAGTTCTTTCTAACAAAGAGCACTTCCTAATAAACCACATGTAAATTTCCATTTCAGAGTCTGTTTCCCTTCAGAACCTGACCTGCAGCAAGTCCACACTTCACCCAACCTTGTTCCACTCTTGTTTTCTCCTCTCAGTCAATGACACCAGGATCCACCTTGGCACCCACCCTCTGATACCTGGGGTCCTTCTATCTCCTGTCTCTTACTCAAGTTTATGTACAAATAGTTGTCAAATCCCAGCAATGCTTCCTCCTTTAAGTTTCTCAAGTCAAGTTACTTCTCTCCATTCTCCACTCCTCCCCTAGACACTGTCTTCATTCAGGCCATCATCCTCCACATTCTGTGGTATTACCAGAACTTCCTAGCTCTCTATGATCTAGTTTCAATCTTTTCCAATCCTTCCTCCTACAACAGTTAGACATATTTTATGTGCAGATATAAAGCCCTACTTAACATCATTATAAGTCCCTGATGCCTTCAGAATAAACTCAAATTCCATAATTCAGCACATAAGGCCATTCATGTGGCTCTTCTTTATCTCCTAAACTTCACATATCACCAGTTCTTGTGCTTTCCACTCACCCACCTAAAATGTGCACCCTCATGTATGGTCTAGCCATGCTCTCTTGAATTTCCAAGATTTCCATATACTTTTCTATAAGAATGCTCAAACCTTTCCATTTTCCACTGACAAATTTCCAACCTATATATCTATCTGTTTTGGTGTTAGCCTAACTTTTCCCCCAAAAGTTGTTCTTTATCTTTAACACTGGTTATCTGGCCTTAGTAATCAGCTGATCAGTCCAATGCCTTCATTTTAGACACAGAAAGAGGAAAGCTGACAGTATGGTGTCTACTTAACATCATACCTCTAGTGCATACTGTGGTATACAACTCAGAGTACCTCTTTGACCAAAAGACAAATTCCTTTGTACTTTGGCCCCAGCCCTAAAAGAGCCTGGATCAAATTGGATTTTTTTTAGCAGTACTAGAGAGCTGAACCCAGGGCCTCGTGCATACTTTGTAAGTGTTCTGCCACTGAGCTGCACTGCCAATACCTATTTTATTTTTTTAAGTTGAGACAGGGTCTCACTAAGTTACTCAAGTTGCCTCTGGTCTCAAACCTGGGATCCTCCTGCCTCTGCCTCCTGAGTCACTGGAATTACAGGTGTATGCCACCACACTTAGCTCACATTGGATCTTAATTGTCTATTTAATTATACATCTCTGCTGCTAACTGTAACCTTCATGAGAGTAGAGATTATTCATAATATTATCTCTGGCATCAAATCCAGCACATCTATGGGCTTTTGTTAGTAATAATAAATAATTTTAGAACTAATGAGTTCTACTTAGTAGCAAACAGCTGTCAGATTTCTTCATTTCCAGTTAACAGCTATTCCTGCTATTCAAACAATTTCAAATATTAAAGGTAGATACCAAGAGTTTAAGAATAAAAACACCAATGACAACAACAAGGAAACTGAGAATCAGTACAATTCTCTAAGTCAGGAGGGATGGCCAATACCCTCTCTCTGTGGTCTGTTAGGAACTGAGCCACAAAGCAGAAAATGAAGCAGAAAGAAACAGAAAGCTTCACTCCCCATCGCTTGCATTACCAACTGGTCTTTGGAAAAATTGTCTTCCACAAAACCAGTCTCTGGTGCCATAAAGGTTGAGGACTCCTACTCTAAATCATTGTCTTACTCTATTTATTTAAAAAATCCATCCTTAATCATCTTTTATGCCTCAATTTTCTAGATAAATCAGTTGACAATTGGTTCTAATGATGATCTAGATTCTCCAATTTACTTGCATAGGTAGACCACACCTCCAAGGACCTGGAATTCCTGTGTAATAAATTCCCATACTCCCAAACACAGCTGCTGCCCACTTGGCAAGGTGTCACCCCCATAGTGACAGTTCTGCTAAATGCACTGCTGTCAAGCCTGCCATCTGCTTTTTTGGCCCAGGTTGGGAAGTACAGAAATAGACTTTTGTCTCTCCTTTGACCCCTCCCACTCCCCCAATGGTATTAACACACTTGCTACCCTGTCTTAAAACATTTGCCTGATTTCCTTTTTCCTCTTTGACAGACTCAACCCAGAACTCCTTTGTGGAGATAAAAATGCCCCACTATTTACATTCACCATACTCAAGGACACCATTCTTCCCTCATATCCACTAGCTTGATATAAAAATTAAATGTCCACTGAACTTTATGCCCTCATATACCAGGGTGCTGTGGAGGCTGTGGATAATATCAATATAGTACTGTATGCCTCCATCATTTGCAGCTGTGGTATGGTACAGAATGTGTGTATGATTAGGATATCAGGTATCCATGAAATTACCTCAGACAACACTCAGGGTCCCCACGTGAGGTCACAAGAATTCCCCTTGCTTTCTCATACTCACCCCCGCTTCTCTGACAAGTGCCCCTCCTTTCCTGCCACTGGCCTCCATATGCCTAACATCAATCCTCATTATCCAACCTCTTGATCTACAGCCAAAAGGCTTACTTTTGATGTCTGAGGAAATTCAAGCATAAGGTAAGTTAGGCTCTGGTGCCTTCGGCTGGGGCATTTGGGACTTCATTTCAACAGCTTTCAGTGTGAGTAGAAATGTAAATGGATACCTAAAACCCTTCATATCACACCAGGGACATGCAAACTAGAATATTTCACAGTACCCAACCATGAAATTGAAACCTAGCACCAACACACACTTCTCCATGATGTCAGAAACAACTGTACCAGGAATTCACAGAAAGAGTTATGCAGTTGTATCTTTTTGCACCTACAGACACCTGGCCCTTCAAATTTGACCTTGATTTCTTGAGTGCAAGTATTGGACACTTATGACATCTGGATGTATACTGAATAAACTGACAGGAACAGCTTTTGATGATCCTGTCAGACATAAAATATGAGGTTGCTCTGTCTTTATTTATCCAGCCATCCTTTGGCACTCAGTGTCTTAGAATGTCAAAATCAGCACTCTACTTTACACTTTAAAGGAGAGAGGCAGATCAGAGGGGCTGAACACCCAAGGTTTCTTCCCCTCTCAGTGAACTAATTCATAGCCCTGGCTTCAAACATCACCTATCTGAGAAAGACACCCACATCAAACTGGTTGTCCCTCAGGTATCTCTAACTCAAACATGCCAGATAGAATGTATCACTCACCAAACTATTTCTTCCACCTGCCTTATTTCTGTTAATTACACTATGAGGCTCCCACAGGCTCTTGTTCAAAACCTGACAACCTCTCCCTCACAGATGCTCACACAAAACAAAGCTTATGGAGTATCTATCACATGCCAGATCCTTTGGCTGTCACTCATATCCATCCATCCCTTTGCATCTCCCCAGGCAGTGCCTGCCGGCCAACCTGATCACCTCTACCTGGACTGTGCCAAAATCCCACACCCACTCCCCCTGCCTTCAGCTCTTTTAATGCAATGGCCTTTCTAAAAGCACTTCTTTGAGTATGGCACAATTCTGCCTTAAAAACTTGTTTTTAAGCACCAAAACCAATGTTATATATAGTTCCATGATTTTGCATATGTAGACCCCTCTGAAAGGTATGTTCTTACCCACCATGTGTACCTAGCAAACTCCTAATCATTTGTAAGTAATGTGCTAAGCTGTTATCTGTGAAGTTTTCCTAACACACACACACACACACACACACACACACACACACACACACACACACGCACGAGTTTCTGATAGAGTTAACTACTCCCTTCTCTGTGCCTTCTCTGTATCTTATACCATGTTCATGCTGTACAATACTCTATTATAATATAGATGATATGTGCATCTCCCTGGAGAGCAGGAAAGAGCATCAGATCTGCAGGGAGACTGTCTGGGCTCCACCAAAGCTGAAAGATCTTGGGCAAATTACTTCTTTCTGTGCTTCACTTCCTCAACTGTAAAATAGGGATAATAGTGGAGTCTACTACTTTACATTGTTAGAATAATAAAATAAGTCAATATACATAAAATGGTTTAGTTTAGTTCCTGGCACAGAATGAATGATCCACATGTCTCCATTGTGTGACCTAAAGTTGGTTTATGGGATGAGGGACCTCAGTCCCTCACCACAAAGAGTGGTTTATGGGATGAGAGACCTCAGTGAGAAATACTGAATGACTTCAATGGAATGGTGTCTTCATTATCCATCCCTAAATCACATTGACAGCTTTATTTCTACTTCTCACAAGCAAAAATCCTGTGTTGTCATCAAATAGATGATCTCCATCCCCCTCCATCACCTCTATTCCCTGGCAAATGCTATTTTGCCATGAACGAAAGATTCCTTCCTCTCCTCCATCCTCCTTCTCATCCCTTTTAGTTTTCAAATACATCCACCAATAGAATATAAGTTTCACAAAACTGCTGCCTGGAGATTCTGATTTAATAAGCCCTGGTGGAACCCTGAAAACCTCAATTTTTAGATGTTCACCAAACGGTTTTAATGTACAGCTAAGTATGCCTTGAATAGAGCAATGTTGTGGTTTAGATATAAGGCATGCCTCAAAAGGCTCATGGGTTGGAGGCTTGGTCCCCAGCTGGCAGGACTATTGAAAGGTAACTAGATCATGAGGGTGCTAACTTCACTGATGGGTTAATTCATTGATGAGTCATACTGAATGGGCTACTAGGAGGTAGAGCCTGGTTGGAGGAAGCAGGTCACTGGAGGCATGTATTTGAAGACTATACATTGCCCTGGCCCCTTCCTGTCTATCTTTTCTGGCTTTCTGTTTGTCATGAAGTGAGCAACTCTGCTTCACTACATCCTCTTCACCGTGATCTTCTACCTCATTTCAAGCCAAAAGCAATGGAGCCAGCCAACTATTGACTGAAACCTCTGACACAATAAGCCAAAATAAATCCTTCTTCCTTTAAATTGTTTCTCTCAGGTATTTGTCACAGCAATGGAAAGATACCTATCACAGGAAATTTAATACCAGACAAGTGGAGTTATTACTGTGACTATGCCTGACAAGGGCTGGGATTTAGCTCAGTGGGTAGATCGCTGCGCTGCAGTCTCTGAGGTCCTGAGTTCAATTCCCAGCACCACAAAAATGGGAGAAGGGCCTGGCAATCCACTCCCAAGGCAATCCTGAAACAGTCAGCCATTGAAAACTCTATGAGGGTCACTATGAGTCAGATACCGACTCGACGGCACCTAACAACAACAACATGCCTGACAATGTGGTTCAGAAGCCTTTGGAATTGGTTTGTAGGAGGAGTTTGAAAAAGTTTGGAGGTGAAGGCTATAGAAGCCCAAGAATGGAGTAAACTTAATAGGTGATTATAGGGGGATCTCAGAAGACCAAAATGGCAATAGGAATGTGGACATCGAAGAATGTGCTCATAAGGTTTCAAATAGAAACAAAGACTCTATTGGAAAGTGGACTATAGGCCATTTGTGTTGCACTATGGCAAAGAACTTCTGCATCTTACATATTTTGGACTTGTCAGGAGGAACCAATCTCTGGATAGAGACATCATGTGTTGGAGATTGACACAGTGGCTGCAGCAATGGGCTTAAACATTAAAGAGGTCATGTGCATGGCACCATGTGGGGACGTGTTTTGTTCTGCTATACACAGGTTTGTTATGAGTTGGACCCAACTCAATGGCACCTAACAACAACAAATAACATGGCAGAGAACTTGTCTACATTCTGTCCATGCCCTGAGACTTTGTGAAGGCTGAATTTAAAGGTAACAAGCTAATCAATCTAGCAGAATTTCAAGGCAGCCCAGCATTCAGGCTTTTTTATGGTATTTCTGGCTCTTTTTAGACACGTTTCTAGTGAGAATCAGGAGCAGAAAGCAGAGTGGAAATATTTGAAAATATTTTAGTTTGGTCAGAAAAACTTCTGTAAATTTTGGGCTAAGGACAGCATGGTTTGTGAAGACAGCAATGCCATTAAAATGAAACCAAGTATCCTGCATTGAGACAACAGGAAAGATGGCTTGAGGGCCCGTGAGGAATGTGGCAAGACCCCACCCATAAAAGGTTCACAGGTGTAGTAACAGTGTAAACCTAAAAGACTTTCCCTTGAGAAGAGAATATTGCAGGGGTGTCTTGCTTACAAAGGGCCACCTAGGAAATTGTTTCCCAAAATTAATTTCATCATGCTCAGCTTCTCAGGCACTCAGAGGCCACTGCAACCATGATCTAAGAGAGCCAAGCTACTGCTCCAACTGACAGTAGGCCTTGACATCAGGCATAGGGTAATGATTTTGTAGGCATTCAGAATGAAACAGTTGCAGGTTCATGAACGTTTCCGCCCAGATTTCAAAGGAAGACCTAGGAGGCCGGCAATGCAAAGCAGGATAAGCAGAGTCAGTGCAGGAGAGAGGCCATATGGACTGCAACCAAAAAGGCAATACCAGCAGGGCTGCCTAAGCCCTTTGATGCTTACATCATGTCTCCATGTTTCAAGATGCTGGATGTGTAGCTATAGGACTTAATGTTTTCTGCGCTAGTTTTTAGTCTTAGTTTGGTCCAATTCTTCCTTGCTATTTTTCTATTTGCCCCTTTTGGAATATGCACCCTGCCCACACAATTGTATGTTGGAGTCTGAAACACCCTTTCTGAATTTTACAGAGGTTCACACTTTGAGTCTCAGAGGGGACTTTGAACTATTGGAACTATTGAGACTTTGGACTTTTAGTGATGGACTAAATCCATGTAGCATTACAAGATTGGCATAAGCCTTTGGGGGGGTTGGTGTAGAGGACTATGGTTTGGATATGAAGTATCCTCCAAAAAGTCTCATGTATTGAAGGCTGGGTCCCCAGTTGGTGGTGCTCTTGAGAGGTAATTGGATCATGAAGGTGCTAACTTCATCACTGGGCTAACTCATTGATGAGCTCATACTGAATTGGCTGTTAGGAGGTGAGGCTTGGTTGGAGGAAGTTGGTCACTGGGGGCATATCTTTCAAGGATATATCCTGCCCTGGCCCCTACTTGTCTGTTTCTCTCTGCTTCCTGGCTGCCATGAGGTGAGAAGCTCTGCTCCACCACACTCTCTCTGCCTTAATGTTCTGCCTCACCTCAGGCTAAAAACAATGGAGCAAGCCAACCATGGACTAAAACCTCTGAAACTGTGAACCAAAATAAATCCTTCCCACTTTAAGTTGTTTCTTTCAGGCACTTGTAACAGCAACAAAAAACTATCACAAGCAGACACCTGTAGAGTATTTGATGACTGAAACTCCCACACCACTTCCTGGACTGCCAGGGATACTTAGACAAAGTTCTTTCATATTTCCAAAAGGACCCTCATATGACAAATGATGACTTAGTAAATCAGCAGGAAGAACAATTTGCTTTTACATATCAAGTCCTCTTATCTGAGTCAAATCAATAGAATACTGCTTCACCTACATCCAAAGAGAAAATTAACAAAACAAATTTTTTGTTCGCATATAAAAAACTGATTTGAGGCAACTCTCCAGAAAAGGAACCAAACAATCAAAATAAGGAGCAGAACAAAGGGAAGTCATAGTATCCAACAAAGTTATCTAAACTATATCCATAATAACATTGAATGTGAGTGGATTAAATGAGCAAAACAAAATAAAACAATCCAGAACTTGAAGAAGGAGGATCACAAGTTTGAGGCCAGGCTGGGCTACATAGAGAGTTCAAGTCCAGTTTGGGCTACAAAGAGAGACTCTATCACAGAAAAAAACTACAAACAAACAAATAAAATTGATTTCAAACTAGATTAAAAAACAAGATCTGACTATGTGCTATTCATACAACATAAACCTTATTTTTCTCTTATCATTTTTATATTGCATTTTAGTCGACAAAAATGTATAACTTTATGGTATATGACATGAGGTTTTGAAATGTGCACATACTGTGGGATCATTAAATTGAGCTAATTATCATACACATTGCTTATCATCTTTGAAAGGAACAACCAAGGCAAATTCTCTATCATTTTCGGAGGTGAAGACATTTGAAGACTTCCAGAAATCCCACTGACTATTAAGATTTCTATTCTATCAACCCTCATTTTTCTCTCTTCTACCTCACTGCTCAAGCCACCACAGCCATCTTCTGGAAGGCTAGAAATATTTAACTTGGCTCCGCGTCCTCCAGGGAGCCTCCCAGCAGTATCCTCCATCAGCATCCTGCAGCATTCCTACATGCTCTAACAGTGCCCCATACACATGCCTAATGTTATTGCACTTATAATTTTGAACACTGCAAACCACATCACTAACTCAAAAGCAAGCTCTTCTGAAGCAGCAAGGGCTCTTTCATAATAATCCAGGTGCCTATACTCAGTAACTGCTTAACACATATTTCTGTTAAAAACTAGTAAAAATAAAAGTCAGGCCAGAAGTTCTCAGCCTTTTAACTAAGAGGTATATTGCATTATTTATTTTTAACTTTTTCTTGAGTAGTGTTGTTAATAATTTATTTGCATTCCCATATTACTAAACTCAGAATACAACAAAGTATCAACAGGAATCACTGAGAAAATTACTGCTACCTAACTAAATTGCTTTGGGAGAAGGACCTGGCAACCCCCTCCCAAAAATCAATCTGCCATTGAAAGCCCTGTGAACAGCAGAGAAGCACTGACAATAGTGTTTCCCCTGTTGTACAGAGGGTTGTTATGAGTCGGATACCGACTTGATGGCACCTAACAACAACAACAACAACTAAATTGCTATGAATTCCATATGAAGGCAAAAAAAAATAAAATCACAGTGATGTTTTAGTTAGCATATCAACATCTTGGTATCAACATCTTGGTAAAATTAGGT
Source organism: Pedetes capensis (assembly GCA_007922755.1). Taxonomy (NCBI): domain Eukaryota; kingdom Metazoa; phylum Chordata; class Mammalia; order Rodentia; family Pedetidae; genus Pedetes; species Pedetes capensis. Next base: position 62,916 of record VMDO01000256.1, on the reverse strand, counting down.
ATCTTTCTGAAATATTTTGGAAGAGTTAAACTCTCAATCTGGAACAAATAAAAATGACTATCCTTCCCACATCTAGCAGGGTGGCAATTCAATATGTACCAAGGACCTTGAAAATGTCAGTCAATGCCCCAGAAATACTACTCTGGAGAATGTAAGAAAATATAAAATCTAAAAATATACAAAATGTGTTTTCTATATAAAAAAAAGTATTATTGAAGAGTAATTTGTATCCATGTAAAATGGGAAACAACCTGGGCATATGACAACTGGGGAATAGTTAAATAAGTTACACAACAGTCAAACAATGGGAAACTATGAAACTCAGTAAAATGAGATTTATAGAGAGTTTAATAAAAACATAGAAACACATTAAATGATAATGGTAAGCCAACAAAGTAGAATATAAAAATGCACAGTAGGATCTCAACTGAACACACAAAAAAAATAAATTTAAGAAAAATGAAATCCACTAAAATTCAAGAGTGATTATTATAAGGTAGGTAATGATATTACATAAATTTTCTACCTTTATCCTTCGCTGTATTTTCAAATATTATGCAGTAAGCATAGTGCTTTTATGATTTTTTAAATCAAAAGAAAAAGTTAAAAATTTAAAATATTGAATGCCTGAAGGACTCATTCCTTCCAAGTCCAAGCAAGAACTTCTAAGTATTCCTGGATCTATGTAGGGAACTCGAAATGACAGACTAAAATAATTTCACATTATTAACAAGGTAGTCTTTCAACTTCTTCTCCTGCTAATTATTATATACAGCATCAAGATTAGAAAAAAATAAAATATACCTACTAACAACTATCTTTCCATCACAGACTCAAACTGTAATTCAACATCTAGTCTCTTGAGCTATCTATATTACCAGATGTGACTTTCAAATGACCTTGGAAGAAAAATAAGAAAGTTCCTCTCCTTAGACCAACTTTAAGTTCATCCTCCAGAGCAGTCGATGTGCTGGGACAACCATGAAAAGAAGCAACATCCCAAAGTTCCTTTTGAAAGAACTCAATAACCATCTGAGCCGGTATGACCAGACCATCTGTTCTCCTTTCCATTCTCATATAATATTACATGCTATTCTTCACAAAAAAAAGATTACTGCACTTTGAAGGCCTATTGATATTGGTGTACTTTTGGTAAATAAATGATCTTGAAAATTACCCACAAGATGCCATATTTCATTTTTTTTTCCAGGACTGGGGGTTGTACCTAGGGCTTCGCACATACTTTACAAGTGCTCCACACTGAGCTGCACCCTCAGTGTCTTTTTCATCTTTAATCTTGCTAAGTTACACAGGCTGCATCCAGCCTCAAAGTTGCCATCCTGCTGTCTCTGCCTCCCAAAATACTGGGATCACAGGCTCACACCATCGCTCCTGGCTAGGATAACATATTTCTAGCCAGCACTCTCCTTTCCTGTGGATGACCATGTGGTACGATGAAAAGACTACGGACTTTACAGACAGCAAAAATCATTTGATAGTTCACAAGCCTTGTGGCCTTTGTAGATTAACTTCCGCAAACCCAGGCTTCCTGTAAAATATAGGATGATTACAACACCTACCTAAAGGATTGTTGTGAGAATTCAGTGACCTCAGAATTAAAGTACTCAGCACAGAATATGGCACATAATGGGCACTAAAATGACTCAGTGTTCACTTCACTATATCATTTGCAACAGTGCCATTTGCAACACAAATGAAAAGGGATTCTTAAATCATTGTACAGAAGATGACAAAAAACATACACATTTACTGTGTCAAAATTATAATAATGTATAGTGATAAAAAAGATGCATACAAGTCATGTTTAACTTCTGCAATTATAAGATGTCATACTACACATTGTTATCATAATGCAATTCAACTTTGAAAAATAGCACATAGATAACAACTCTTTAAATGTGTGTATGTGTGTGTGCATGCATGTGTGTGCGTGCGAGTGTGTGTTGGCACCCTGGTATTACAAGGACAGACCAACACTGAAGGAAGTTACTTTAGCATTGTAATTGAATTTTATCCTGAAATTTCTAACAAAGGTCCCTTAGTAGGAGAATCTGGCCAAATTTCAGAAAGCCAAATCACAAAATTTGGTGCTTAATTCAATCATTCAGAATTGGGAGGCTGAAGCACAGGGAACTTTGGAGATGTGAGTTTACAGATCAAGTCCATCCAATCATTTGAAATGGAACAAGTGACTTAATCTGCAGAAAACACCAGTTCTCTCCACATAGAATGGGAGAATATGGGGGCCAGGCATGGTGGTGCATGCCTGTAATCCCAGTGGCTCTGGAGGTGGAGGCAGGAGAATCGCAAGTTTGAGACCAGAGGCAATCTGTGTAACTTAGTGAGACCCTATCTCAAAAGAGTAAAAAAAAGACAATAAAAAATGGGCTGGCAGCACAGCTCAGTGCTCCAGCACTTGCAAAGCATGCAGGCGCAAGGCCCTCGGTTCAACCCCCAGTACCACCAAAAAAAAAAAAAAAGGGAGAATATTACTTAGGGATGATATGAGGACTTTTCTGAAGGGGGAAAAAAGCCCAAATAAAGTGTCTGTTGCAATCAACAAGGTTTAAATGTCATAGCCTTTTTTATTGTACATGTAACTATATCGACTGTCAGTGCTTCATTTCGTCAATATCACTACTTGGGCCCTGAAAAACAGGAAAAAACATAATCTCAAGGCACAGGGATCCACTATGACCCTCATACATTACTTACGTCGGCAGACCTTACAACATTGGCCAGTGATGTGCACAGGCAGGGAGTCTGAGGAACAATTGAGAGGGGGACAGGACATCCTTCGGCATTCCACAACACCACTCTGAGGAAGGAAAGACAGAGAAGGAATCTCAGAAATATCCTTTGAAAGCTTCTTTTACCAAGAAAGTTCACATCTCATCCTAAAAATCTCATCAGGGAAAGAGAAGCAATGCAAGGAATTCCCAGTCCACTCCACAACCACAAACAGAGCATTTTCTCCAACCAAGTGAACCCATGTCACCTCAATTACTTTTCTGATACATATCACTGGCTTCATCCCACCTGCCCATGTGGACTAAATAGATTAGGCAGAAAACAAAAAGTCTGTTTTTACAAGAATATAACCCTTTAGCAGACCCTGTCAATCATTTCTGAGGCTCTAACAATCCATTTTGTATTTTCCTGGACAAACAATGGCATTATTCAGATATTTGTCAAGCAATTTCAAATGGACAGGGTTTACATACTAAGTTTTAGATGGAGTTCTTGTAATTCTCTGAAACATAAAATAGAGTCTACAAATAATGGATATCATAAAAAGCAGAGAGTGGGGAAAATGTCTTGCAGTTCTCTGAAATAGATGATAGATACATTGTGAAACACAACTAAAACACATACAGGGTAATTAAACCCTTTTAAAATTTATGCTGGCAGAGAAAATTAGTGACTAATACTAACCATTAGGCTGTTTTAAAAAATCAAAGCAATCTTTTCCACTATCTACATCCCAACCTTCATATTTCAAACAGTAAGTTCCTTAATGGTCATATTAAATCAAATAAGTATATTCAGGGAAAGTTTTTTTTTTTAATTTTCAAGTATTTAGATAAGAAATGACAGTTCTCAAGCACAGCTTCCCAATTGCTCAGGTTGCTAAGGGGTGGGAGGTATAATTAGTGAGCCTGCCCCTTACAAGTGCTTTTCATTTATTTGCATAGGAGCTTACTTTGCATGTGCAGTTCCTGCAGTGATCACCGTCAACCCACGAGTCTTGGTCTCTATAGAGCAATCCACTCACTTGACAGGTCTTTTCACAATGACAGTTTTCCAATTGACTAAGTCTTGTCTCTGCATAATTTAGCTGCAAGGAAAAAGAAGAGTTACTTGCTGTAATCTGTGTGATTCAAATGCATTGTCCTAATAAAGCTAATAGCAGCAAGAAAAAATACATCCAAGCAGAGAGGGAGAAAAAAATAGAGTAGCTCACTGATTCTTAGCAGATTCTGTTTTCTGTTTTTTTACACAAGGTGGAATCACTCTAAATTGAAGACATGTTTGTTCCTATGGTCTAATGAACACCAAATGAGACATTAAACTTTACCTCAGGAACCTCCTGGGTGTTCATAAAGGTGTGTACCTTCAGCTCAAGCCCACACAGAAACACTCGTAATGAATGTGTTCTCAAGTACTGATTACAATGTTTACTGGAGATCTAATCAGGAACTCCAATGCTCTTACATTTGTCTCCCACTATCCTCTGCATGTTCTTCACACACTAACCAGAATGTTATGGTTTTATAAGCCAAGAAGTCCCTGGTTTTTCTCTGATGAAAAATGCTGGGAAGCTAGGACCAGAAAAAAGAAAAGTCATAGGAGAATCTAGTTTCTCCCCACATCCAGATCCCCAGAGAGAATGATCCATCAATTCACTTCGGTGTTCAGATGAAGGTCAGGTGAGACAACCAAACTCCCAGTTGAGATCAAGATTTTATAAAATGCTGGGCACGGTGGCACACACATATAATCCCAGTGGCTTGGGAGGCGGAGGCAGGAGAATCACAAATTCAAGACCAGAGGCAGTCTGTGTAACTTAGCGAGACCCTGTCTCAAAAAGTAAAAAAAAAAAAAAAAAAAAGGGCTGAGGGTGCAGCTCAGTGGTCCAGCACTTGCAGAGCATGCAGAGCAAGCCCTGGCTTCAACCCTCAGTACTGAAAAAAAAAATTATAAAATAACCTTTTTCATTTTTCTAGGGTATCCAATCACCACTATGAATGACAGGGTTTTAGACTCTTCCATTTAAATGAGAATATAAAGTTGAATATCCTCACAGGAAACCCCCTAGAGCAGTGGTCTCCAAGATTTCTGACAACAGGGACCCATATTTTGAGGGGGTTCAGTACTTGGGTATTGAACCCAGGGCCTCACACACACTTTGCGAGTGCTCCACCACTGAAATGCACACCAATCCATTTTTTCATTTTTTAAATGTTGAGTCCGGGTCTCACTAAGTTACACAGGCTGTGTCTGGCCTCAAATTCATGATCCTCTTTCCTCTACTTCACAAGTCACTGGGATTATAGGCATGTGCCACCATTCCCTACCAGGGACCAGTTTTATAGAAGACAATTTTTCCATAGACCCAATGAGGCAGAGCTCAAGCAGTGACGTGAGTAATAGGGAATAGCTGTAAATACTGATGAAGTTTGCTTACTGGCCACTCACCTACCACTGTGTCCAGTTCCTAACAGTTGTACCAGTCCATGGCCAGGGGTGTGGGTACCCCTACTTTACAGTGACAATCTACCCCTGTTTGCATGTCCCCAGTCATAAAACATTTATTATCTTCCAAGGAAACCCAGTTTTTGTTAGCTATAGAAGTTAGAAACTTTTTTTTTTTGCTTTGAACTGTGAAATCTCCCTGACTTTTTCATGACAAATCCTGTTTTTCTTCATAGTCCATCCTGAGTAAGTCTAATCTTCAGGCACTAGAGGTTCTCCTGGCCTCACATCAGCTCTTGACCATGTTCAGCACCACCAGGTTTCTTAACAGCTTCTCCCCACATGGTTCCAATCCTCGTTCCTGATCACTCATTGTCTAGCTCAGGGGCCCCAATCTCTGGGTCACAGACCAGTACCAATCCCTGGCCTATTAGCAACCTGGCTGCACAGCAGGTGAGCAGAAGGCAAGCAAGTGAAGCAGAGCTTTATCTGCATTTACAGTTGCTCCTGAATCACCTTGGAACCACCCTCTACCCTCATGGGGAAAAAAAAAAAAACTGTCTTCTGCAAAACCAATTCCTGGTGCCAAAAAGGTTGGGACTTCTGGTCTAGCCTACTCCACTTTACCTTCAAAAACATAGGGTAGGGCTAAGAGGATAGCCCAGTGGTTAAATACGTCCCTATCATGTATGAGGCCCTGAGTTTGATCCCCAGCTCCACAAACAAAACAAAACACTTCAAAAAGGTTTGAATATAGCACTTTGATATGTCTATCATCACATCCATACTAAAGAGTAATTCGCCCCAATGGCAATATCATGCTTCTTTCCTTTCCCTTACATAAAGACTGTCATTACTGAAAAGTGAATACTTAAAATTCATCTCATAATTTCTCTTTTTCTTCTCAATTGGACCTATACCTCCACGCCTTGAGTGTTTTCCCCATATAGTTCAATCCAAACTTTGATACAAAGACCATTCTGAGCCAGTGATTTAGACATAATGGTTGAATCTGGGAAACAAGAACTACCATCTTTCTAGATTGACAATGGTTTTATTCTACACATGCACCTTTCAATTTCTCATAACAGTTCTACTTTCTGGAAATGGAATCCATGTGTAATTTTAACCCATTATTTTGTCATTTATTTCATTCTCTTACTCCAACCTTTTGAGATTTCTCAGGAAAACATATCTGTTCTCTGACTTTTGCGGGTAGTGGTAAAGGGCAGAGAAAATAACAAATAGGATCCTAGACAAACTACATACACCATGATCAGCTGGCAAAGAACTAAAAGTTGACTCTGCCTAAAATGTTAGCGTCCTATAACTCCTTCTAATATGCATGATTTTCCAAAAATTCATGTTTCATTTAAAACTCAAGCCTAATCATAGAGTTTCTAGAATCCCTGATAAGTGAGATCTTTGGGAATTCTTTAGAAAACATAGACAAAATACACTTGTAAGAGTTTGGTGAGGTTAAGTACCCAAACCACACATAGGTCAAAAACAAAAAGGAAATAACAACTTATCACTTACTATCTTTATTTCATTTCTATAAGCCTCAGTAGTTCCTGCATAAAGTTTTAATTAATATATGACCTAGGATTGAGCAAAAGCATTGAACTAGGTCTGCATGCCTAGATCTGCATGCTTTCTGAAAGTGGCTCAGAATAGGGAACTGTGTTGGTATGAGGTAACACACCTGCCTTACTCTCAAATTCTGGAACAACTCTTGTGCCTGTATCATTCCACGAAGGAAGGCCCTTAAAGACTAGATGATTCAAAGAGAAATTCTCTGTCTATTCCAGTTCTATGAAATTCTAGGAACTTGCCTAAGGTTAATATTGGCAATTATCAGTACTGGTCCAACAAAGCTAAGCTATGTTTATCTACAAGACTCAATTCCTAAGAAAAATGTCAGTTTTAATATAATGGGTTTGTTTCCCTTCTGAAGTTTGTTTTTATTTTTAATATATTTTGCCTTTTATGATAACATTGAAAAGTCTGAATCTCTGTAATAATAAGAATGCATCAGACAGATACTAAGGCAAAAAGATATTAAGGCAAAAAGCTCATTTGTCAAAGGCATTTAATATGTAATCTTGCCTTCTTTTTCTCCCTGCTAAATCCTGTAACAATAAAAGAGAAAAACAACTGAGTCAAAAAATGAATTTCATTTTCTGCCACTGATATTAGCATGCTGAATTCACACAAATTCATTTTCAAAAGCTATTTCTATACTACTTGAGTTTTGCTTTAAGAATGCCTGCAGATCCAAAACAGATATGGTATAAGATGTACATCTCTATTCTTTTTTACCTTTGTTCGTGCATTTATCTAAGCAACCACAGACTGAACCATTTATTTTTAACCCTCAACATTCAAAGATAGATAGCAGAAGCTTTTGTCATAGTGAGAGGTCAGTGAATGGATCTATGTACATTAGTCATACAGTAGGTTGCTTCTATTCTTTAAAGTACTATTTATTTGGTGTTCCCTGTGTAGAAAGGGAAAAAAGAGATCTTCTATTGTTAAACCTTAAGCTTAATTGGAAAATCATTGTTGAGCTCTTCAAAATAATGAAAGTCTCAAAATTAAATATGTTACAACTTGAAATAGCACTCCAAGTATTCTTTGATTTGCCTACATAGATTTTTTAAAGATTTAAACAGAAGTAATCAAGAATTTCCCAATCTCTAGTGTTACCTCCTGAGCTTTCAAAGGAGATAAGGGATTGTAGCACCAATGGGGATCAGGACCTATCTCCTGACTCTGCCACATCAGGTAACTATCCTGCACCTTCCCTGGCTTGAAGAGGTATGGTTTTCTCAAGGTCTCTTCTCTACTCTGACCTCTGTCACCTGAACGTAAGTAAGTGTGGCTCCTATAACCTATCCTGTCTCAAACAAGGGTGCAGCCATTTGCCGCCAGCTGCAACCCTAACAGGAAGAAAGAAATAGTAAGCCATTGTAGGCAGAGTCCTGGCCTGAACAGTATCTGGTATGATCTGGCTTTGGCTACCAAATCCTGTCCAACTTGTATACTGGGTTTGCTCTCCAAGAAGGCCCCAGAGTTTCCACTGTAACTCACATATGAGGGCTTTCTGCTGCTTTCCTGGACCTCTCAACACCTGCTATAGACCAAGGCCCTGTCAGCAACCTGAAGCTTCTGCCAGTATTTGTAATGTCCAGTTATTAGGGAAGGTGTGCATTTCCTTAGGGACCTTCATGGTTGTCCATTCTTTTTCTACATTTAACAGTATAAATAACAGCAGCCACAACTTATCAAACAGACATTGTTTGTCCTGCACCAAACTTCATTTGTCTGATCTCATAGAATCTTTACAGAACCAGGAATAATTATCATCATCTTACAGATGGGGAAACAGCAGGTAGAATACATTCAAGGACTTGTTCAAAGATACATATATCCAAATGAGTGAAAAAAAGGACTCAGAATCAGATCTGACTCCAAAGCCCCTTGTGTATGTCTACCATGATCTACATGATTGCACGCCTATCTAATCATGGCTTCTGGGCATCTCACAGCAAGCTTTTCAAATCTTACCTTCAACCTCATCTACTAAATCTTGTCACAATAAGTTTATTTATTTAACAAAAGGCAAAGCTTGAGTCCAAGTGGATTTGGTACCATAGAATTCTCTCTGCATCTTAAAACTATATTTCACTTCCACTTGCCTCACACCTCCAGACTCTATCCCCTTCAGTCTACTAAAATGATAAATTATACTTCTGCTTCCACCAGGATATTAGAGTAGATACATCAAAGGACTTCACTGATTGGTCAGACGTGGTGGTGCATGCCTGTAATCCCAGCAGCTCGGGAGGCAGAGACAGGAGTATCGCAAGTTCAAGAACAGAGGCAGTCTGCGTAATTTGGCAAGACCCGGTCTCAAAAAAAAAAAAGGTATAAAAATGGGCCGGGGGTTGCAGCTCAGTGGTCCACAACTTGCAAAGCACGCAAGCACGAGGCCATGGGTTCAACATCCAGTACCGAAAAAAAAAAAAAAAAAAAGGGACTTCACTGATTGAATCAACTAAAATGCTGCTATCAATATATAAGCAAGAACTTTTGGAAAACATCACAGAGCTGATACAAAAGGAAGAAAGCCATACAAACTAAAGCAAAGTGTCATCAAGGGTCCCAGGAAACAAGTGAGCCCCAAAGTTTGATCTGTTCACCCTGAATGTTTCTGCTGAAATGAGAGGTGCAGTGGAGCAGAGATAGAAAATAAGGTATGCCCAAGATGTAGGCCTTAAAGGAAACTCCTACATAATGGTGGGGCCTTTACAGGCTGTATACTCAGTCTTGCGAACAAAAGAAAACAAGCCTTATACAAAACAGAGAAAGATCCTCCTCTTCAGACCTTGGTACTTGGTAAATGGAAAAAAATCTTCCTTGAGAATCTTTTAAAAAAATTCTTCCCTGAGAATTCACCTGGCCTATCCTAGGTTTGGAGACTGATGCTAACCAGTCAGATAATGTAATACATGATGGTCCTGAGTGGTCTTGGCAAAAGCATAGATAATGTCAACCCAAGATTCAAGGAAATCCCAATTTCTAAGAAAATAAAGCAGCTCATAGCCAAAACGGTGAGTTAAAAGGTTTTGGTTATGGCCTATTCTTCATCCTTGGTATGTTGCTACTTGCTCTATATTCCCTCCCAATAGGAACCATCTGAAATCGTTAGCTCAGTGAAGTGATTAAACATGTATTCCCCTTTGTCTTTTTATTTGCTTATTCTTTTCCTCTCTGATTATCTCTATCCTCCCACTGGCAGTATTCACTTGTTTCTCTCCATCACTAATCCTTCTTTATACTTTTTATATCTCTTTCTACATTTCATATCTCTTTCCAATCCTCTTTTCTCCAATCATAAATATTCTCCGTCAACATTTGACTGTCAGGATCTAAATACTTGAGTTCAGGTCCCCTCTATACCATCTACTATCTTAGGAAAACCTACCTAACCATTCTGAACCTCAGTTTTCTCATCTGTAAACTATGATAATAAACTAAAATTAGCTCACAGAATTATTGCGAGGGTAAAAGTGACAGATAATGTTAAAAGTTCAAGCATTGGAAATAATGCATAGTAAATGCTCAGTAAGTTACTACCTAGTGATTTTCCACCTTCTTCCAGATCAGGAGTTGCAAAAACTAAGGCCCATGGGCCAAAGCTGGTCTACCACTTTTTATGTACAGCCTGTGAACTAAGAATGGCTTTTACTTTTTTCAATGGTTATATCTTTAATTATTATAAATAATTATATTTAAATAAAACAAGTACATACATAATATCCTCAAATTTGCCTCTTGGCCTGCAAAGCCCAAAATTTATGCCCTGGCCCTTCACAGCAAAAATTTTTGTCAATTCCTGTTCTAAGTTATCATAGATTCCAAATTATGCAGTGAAAAATGGAAGTATGCCATTATAGAATTATAATTCTATCCATAGTTTGGAAGGAACAGACTTATAAATCTGCCAAAGAGCAGGGGGAGGAGGGTTAGAAGGTGGATTAAACCATTTTCTGCTTACAATTTCCCACAATTAAATATCTTCTGTCTCACAATTGCCCATTTTACATAATAATGTCTTGAGGACAGAGCTCATTGTGACTCCTAGGCAGTGTATAGCAGAAAAGAAGAAAAATGACATCTCTTGCAATAGGGAAGAGTGAGAAAGAAAAGGGCACCCTCAAAGCCAGAGAATGGGGAACCCCAATCACCTGAGCCTAGGTGGCATGTTTCTTATTCCAAAAATTTGGTAGCATGCTAAAATATAATTAACAGGATTGAGATCAAGCCGCTCCAGACAACATGAAATAAAAGCTTCTATAAGCCACGCGCTTGGAAGGAAAATAATTGTCTGCATTTCACATTTCTACTGCACTCTGAAGCGAAAGGCTAATGCTTTAGGTTTCCAGTTTCAGTCTCAATCTTTCTCTTTACAAAACTGTTCCAGCTCTCCCTTCCAGACAAAAGAGGGCTTGGCTCAGCCACAAATCTAGTGTGAAATCGAAATGTTGTCTTCAGTGGCACCATCCAGGACTTACAGCCCTATCTCAAAGTCACTTACCTAACCACCAATTTTTTTCCAGATGCCATGGCTGAAGGCTGAAAGCAGTCATAGCTGTAGGTGGAATGGGATTAATGTATCATTTTCACTGTTATTAAAATTCTTCCTTTTGCAAGAGTACAATGTCTCTTGGGCCCAACCTAATTCTTTCTTCACTCTAGGCTGGAGTTCATACCCATGACCGACTGGTATCATAACAACAGCATTAGCCACATTTTCTATTTTTTTTCAGTGCCTTTTCCCACAAGGCTCAGGGATTTTCATTATAAGTCTACACTTTATGAATATATATTAAAACCCCTAATAGTTTACATTTTGGCTCAGCCTCTCAGTGAGAACACTTCTCAGGCAAAAATCATGTCTTGTTCATCACTGCTTCTGTGCGTCTAACATAGCACCCAGAAAATTTCAGGTCCTTGCAAGATGCTTGTGTGAATGATGGAGAGGAGGAAAATATGCTGAATTATAAAACTGAAGGTATTGAAAGGCAAACTTTGCCTCCTGAAATGAATCATACAATAGAAATTTGATATTATGCCTTCTTGTGACAGTAATCTGTTCCTAACAATAGCTATTTTGTCCCTACTGATTGTTGGCAATTATTCTTACAACCAAAATGCATTAGCTTATCAGTAGAACTGGGAGAAGGACCTGGCAATCCACTCCCAAGGCAATCCCGAAACAGTCTGCCATTGAAAACCCTATGAGGGTCGCTATGAGTTGGATACCGACTCGACAGCACCTAACAACAACAACAACAAGCAGTGGAGATATAGATAGATAGATAGATAGATAGATAGATAGATAGATAGATAGATAGAGATATAAATATATGTAGTTTAACAGCCAATGGCAAATTCCTTTTCCACTTCTGCAGAATCTATAGTGATACATGTTGCCTCTTGCTCTTGCCTGAGCACTTCTCAAGAAAAACATTTTGATATAGCCTAATAGTATCAAAGACCTGAATGGTTCTACTTACTATAGGTGGTCCTATTTCAAGTAAGAATAAAACATTTTTGTAGTAACATGTTGCAGATGCCAAGGCTAAAAATGTTTCCATTATAACATATCACTCTAAATCCAGATAAGGCAGAGAAGGAAATGAAACATCACAAGTGAAATTTAGATACCTACTTTTGCAGTCATCTTGGCCAATAGCTCTTGTAAATCCATTATTCCTTGCACCAGGCTTAAGAAATCACTGCAGGTTGGGCAAGCTCAATAAAGAAAATATAAAATATGTAATGATCTCGTGTTCATATAACAGAGAAAAATTTAATACAGTAGTTGTTTAACTATAGAAGGGGATTTTGATTGTTGTTAAAATTTAAGTGAAATCACAAAGGAGTTCAGGTCTGGATATTTTCCTTTTTGATAAGGAAAAGAAATAGTTTAAGGGGGAATTGTTAACTGAAGAGAAAGGCAACATGACATTTTAAATCAAGATTAAACTTTCATTTTTATTGATATGACTGAAAAAATGTAAAGTATTATAAAAGAGGAAAAAGTAGTTTTATAAAATATTTTCTGTTTGTAAATATTTTACTGTTACAACATATAGACCTATATTACTGTTTTCTTACCTTTGAATTTTAATTTTGAAAGTAAGACATGATCTTTTTATAAATTCAAAACAGAAGAATGTATTATATATCATCCTCTTTCACTATGCTCATCTTAGAAGTCAACATTGTGAACAGTTTGTGTGTACCCTTACAGATATGTTTCTCTGATATTATGAACAAGTTATATTATATTTAAAATTCATGATTGCTTTAAGTTGCTACTTACTGCGATTCAGGTTTGGGCACTGTGTGATGTATCCATTTGGCATAAAGATGATTTTCCCATCTTGGATGATCCCCTTGATAAAGGAGAGACAAGTAGCAATTAAGATTACATTCACCAGTTCAAGTGACCCTGTGTAGTCCACAGCTAAGCAGGTCAGATTATTTTTAGCAAGACTAAGTGATTCAAAAAGTAAGTTGGCCTTTGTCTATACCACCCTTTTATAGAAATCCAGAGAAGTATATTCATCTTGAGAACAATTAGTTACCACTTGCTAATGCCAATAAGATCACAGCATCCAGGAGTCAATAACTGTCCTTAAACTATCAAACTAAAGAGGCATTGGTATAATAAAAAAAATCTTTTCAATGACTTAATCATGCTGGAATATTGCTCATTTATAGAACTTGTTTTAAGAGGGAAGAAAGAGATAATACACTAAAATGTTTCTATTGATTCACTTAAGTCTACAGCTATACCATCCTGGTGTCTGATCTTGTTTGTCCCTATGCAGGGACAGGCCTGGTTAGTCCTTAGATGGGAGACAGTCTGGAAATACCAAGTGCTGTAGGCTTGGAAGAAGGACCTGGCAGCCCACTTCCAAGACAATCAGCCATTGAAAACCCTATGAATAGCAGGGAAGCACTGTCAGACATAGTGCCAGGCATGGCACAGTGTTGGGTAATATTTTGTTCTGTTGTGTGTAGGGTTGCTATGAGTGGGATCCAACTTGATGGCCCCTAACAACAATAACAATACTTGATTCATTTAGTCAAGAAAATGAAATTAGACATCAGAGAACTTCCATCGTTATCTTCACTCTTTGATTGAGTGACACTGAGTCTTTGCTGTGAGTGTTAAGACTTGTTCAACATCTATGAGAAAAAAATAGACTTTTAATACTACAACTCAAGACAGGTGCAGTGGCACATACCTGTAATTCTAACAACTCAGGAGGCAGAGTCAAGAGGATTGCACATGCAAGGTTAGAGGCAGACTGCATAATTTAGAAAGACCCTGTCCCAACACAAAAAAATTAAAATGGGGATCAGGGTGAAGCTCAGTGTTAGAGCACTTACAAAGAATCTGTGATAGGTTCTGCACCCCAATACTGCCAAAAAATAAAAATTAAGAAAAATAATACTATAATCCAATTTGCAAAAGTAGCCCAAACTTAAGAAAGTCATTAGGAGCATCATCTCTCAATGAAAATATTGACTTGGTTTTTAGATTTTTCAAGTTAAATTTAAGATTCTGTTTTTTAGGTTTTTTTTTTCATATTTGATGGAAGAGACATTACAGAACAGATGGAAGATGTGGAAGCTAGTTCAGAATATTGAGCTTAATCTATAAATAAAATATAGGCTTAAGATAGTGCTGAAGTCTTTCAGAGGGAGTAACATTTAACATTTATGTGCTCATCTTCTAAACAGCAGAAGGCAATCAGCAAATCCTGTTTTCTGCTTATTATTTCAAGACAAAATATTAATTGGAAATATTAATAGGAATAACACGATCACAGCACTTCTTCAACAGAATCATATATGTTTATTAACCTCTTCCTGCTCAAGGATGATGCAATGCTTGTGATTATGCATGGTAAGGAGACAGCCTCACCATGGGGAAGTCCCTGCCATTGCTCCTCAATATTAATTCTAATCTCTTGCAGGGGAATACCAGGGAACAATTAATAGAGTACAGTCTAGGTGAATTGACTTCTCTCTGGGACAAGGATGTTCAGTTTTTCAAAGCAAACTAATAACATCAAGAAACTAGGGCACCTCTCAAGAACTTTTGGCACTTAGAAAAAACATGGTTAGAAGTCAAGGGACCTGGATTCATGTTCTGGATCTGACTCTAGCTTACTGGGTAGACTTGGGCAATAGGTCAACCACCTTCTCTGAGCTTCAATTACTTCATCTGGAAAAGAAGTTCTGGGTAAAAAGAGCCAATGATCCAACACTCATATTCTCGGTCAATTAAATGGCATCTAGACTGATATTGGTGCATTTTAGATGTCTGTATTTTCACTACCTTTCAAGTTTAATATATCTGTGTATTTATATGTACATGTATACATTCTTTCTATCAAAGAATAGACCACTATAGAAAATTGAATATCCCATTGGAAACATCTATCTACCTGCCCAGGCATTGTAGCTCATGCCTGTAATTCCACCACTTGGGAGAAGGACACAGGAGGGTTGTTAAGTTCAAGGCCCACCTGGGATACATGGCAAGTTCCAGGATAGCCTAAGCTACATAGCAAGACCTCTCATGGAAAAAAATAAGTCTATCTACTCAGGTTGGCTATAGTTGAATTTAGAATATCCAATCATCCTGCTTTTCCCAAGACGTAGGCATTTCCTGGAACGTAGAAGTTTTCAGTGCTACAACCAAGAAACATCCAGGTAAACCAGGACAGATCATCATAACACAAAAGTGGTAAAACACAAGTACCAGAAAAGGACTGGGTCCTTCTATTTCTGTTCATCAGAAGATGCTAAGTCATTTTTATTTTTATCATCCATGACAAGGGCACTCAGAAAGCTGTGTGATGTTTGTCATGATATTAATTACCTTTCAAAAAAATAGAAAATCCATTTAAAAAGATATGCCATCCCACTCACCCAATAGCAACATAGTATAGGACATAGCAGTTTTCCTTGTCTTTTTTGTTAAGTCACCCTACTAATTTTAGATAAATGATAAATAGCAAATTGCTTCCTCACACCTATCTACTATCTCTGTCTTTCCATTTTTAGTCTTTAGCACATGTGTCTATGTGTTACACAGATCATTAGGTGAAGGTCAATGATGTTGACTTGAAAAAAAAAAAACAGAAATAAGAGCTGACAGCTTCCCAATGCTCATTAACACAAAAGCCCAGAGCACTTTATATTTTTTCAGAGGAAAGGTCATGGGGGTCAGCCCACATACTGACATGAAAACTTATTCATGAATTAAGACAGGAATGTTAATTTGATGCTAAATGGATGCAGTTCAATGCTGGATTAAAAGAAAGGTGGCAATACAATACAAATACCAATTCAACCCAAAGAATGTAGGTGTCTGTGCATGTGACCACACACATACATAGATGGTATATCCCAGTGCCTTCGCTAGAACAAGAACCAGAAATTCTCATACTGACTTTTCATGTGGATCATTTAATGACTGGACATTTGTTGATAAAAGAATCATTTGCTAAACTCCAAAAAGGAATTTTATAAAGTATGAAATTATAAACTATACAGTAGCTTCCCCAAAAAAATCATCTATAAGGATTTCCATGAATGAAAATGTGCCTTCTAGCACTGTAACTTCTCCCAAAGGAGAAAAGGGATAAAAAGAGAATTTCTATTATTTCTCCTCATCTAACATTAAATGTAACTATACTTAACTGAAATTGCCACTTAGCTGGGCCTGTATTAGCTGACCTCATTCAATTTCATTATTTCAGACCTATTCTTTATTTCATATCATGTATCTTGGCAATGTTTCTCAAACCTCAAGTTCCTTAGTTCTGGTACCTTGATACATGTTTAACAGACTCCTTAGCCCACCCTCAAAGATTTTGCTTCATTAGGTTTGAGATGGACCTAGGATCTGTATTTTTAAAAGCTGTCCCAGAAGATTGTAATGAAAAGTAAAAAGACCTTCCCTTGAAAAATCCTGCTCTATTGTCAATCATTGGCCTCTTTTGGAGCAAAAGAGTTTATTTACTAAAAGTTCAGGGTTTAAAATAGCATCCAATACCACATATGTCATTGTTGTTGTTAGGTGCCACCAAGTGGAGTCTGACTCATAGCGACCCTACATAGAGCAGATCGAAACACTTCCCTATTCTGTGCCAGGCACACAATCTTATTTATGTTTAAACCCATTGTTCCAGACACTGTGTCAATCCATTTGGTGGAGGGATCTCCGTTTTTTTTTTGAGCAAAGTAAAACCTCACTAATTTGGTACTGAGTGGAAACCAACAGAATTTCAAGACTATAAATACCATGGGGACAAAAAATAAATACTTTCACCTCAGTATTCCCTATTTTTATTTGAGTTCATATCCTAGGAATAGTAAATATTTTTTTAGGCATCAGATTCCTGAAAATTATGAATTACAATGAACCACATAATCTTGAAAGCTCCCTAGATTGTGTAGGGATGCATATCAGAGTTTTCAAAAAGGTTGAGAAAGAATAATTAAGTACAGTTTTAGAAAGCTTCTGAGGTGATTTTGGTAAACCCCCCCTCCCCATGAGTACTGATGTATTTGGGTTAGATCATCTGGTCACTTGACATGTGAGAAACGTAAGGTCTGATGCCTGAAGTTGCTTTCCTAAAGCACACCTTCATCTTAAGCCACACACTACAGGCCTGCAAACTCCAAAACTAGAAGTGCTGGACCAGTACAATATGCTGTAAGTAAAAAATTATCATTTAAGGGAGACCCATAGTTAGATGAGGTAACATGATGCTCCAAAGAGGTTATATTATCAAAACAAAGTTTCATTTTAATTGCCCTAAGAGATAAATACTAATAAAAATGTATAACAAATTACTTGCATTCAATGGTAATAATTTGCTAAAATTTTTCAGTGCTGAAAAGCATAGATGTTTTTAGGTAGCCTAATAATCCCTCCTGCAATCTTATTTATACTACTAATTTGCTGAACAGTGTATGTTCTCATTGTTATTGTAGTAATAAACCTCAGCAGATCTGAAATTCTAAATAAATCTCTAAGGTGTGAAGCCCAAAATAATAAGCTTTTACTGTTAGTAAGAACAGAAGGGGGAAAATTGGATACTTTTTTCCTTTTGTTTAATACACCTGTTGCCAGTCTCAATCTTGTACAGTCAGCTCACCATGCACTGAAAATAAATTTGCATCAGGATAGGTTGGACATTATATGTCTTTAATGTTTGAAGAACTAATGTCTATTATGTCCATTATCTGTAGAACATTTCTTATTTTGCAGTAAGAAATATACAAAGATCCAATTTTTTAAAATCAGAAAATTAGGCCATGAGAACCACATATATGGAATAACTAAGATTAGGCAAGCATTCCTAAGCACTCAGAGCTTTTTGATACAGATGAAAGCAGCTTTACCACCAAACAAATGCTAATTCTTTTTTAGTGCTTTATTTCCCTGCAGATCTCTGTTTACATTGAAGAAAACAGTTCTATTTTTTGTATGCTAAAACACTGAAACAAATGACTTTGAAAGGGAAAAGGGGTTGGAGAATTTCCTGCCAAGCATGTAAATATATGGGTGAAAATGTGTTCTGTTTATAAAAACTGGCAGGGACCCAAGCTTTGCAACAGGCTAACAAAAGTAAGACTTGAGAAACTCACAAGGAGGATTTTCAAAATTCAACCAATCATGTATTTCTGCCCTGAAGACAGTTAGCAAAATATTCCATCTTGCATAAAAGCCAAGAAAGACACTTGTCGACTTTCATTATGGTCAATAAAAACTGTCATCTCATTAACATATCATTAGCTGCCCTGCTGTTAGCAAAGTCTTAATGAACAGAAATATTAATCTACAAATGTATATGATTTTGTGTTCTGTGACTTTGACTCTATGCATGAAAGGAAAAATAGGAATTAAAGATGGGAGGAATCCAATGTAGCTTCCTTTTCTATGTGCCTATAAACATATGTTTACCATCTGTGGAATTATGGTAAGCAGCTGAGGTAAAAAACAACAGCTGTGGCATTAAAAAAAAAAGTTGTAATCAATTTCACTTCCCAGTGACAGCTCAGCTATTAAAGGAGACAGTGGTGTCCAGGTAAGGGAAAGGTTTCAACCCCAAATTCATTAGAGAGAAACAGAGAGACACAGACACAAAGAGCAAACCTTGACCTATGTGAAAGGCTTTGGGTGGGAAATCTCCCTGAGACCTCAACTATTCAGAAACTGTCAGAACACTCAACTCCTGAAACATCCTATAACTCACTGTGGTTCAACCCACTTTGTTCATTATTTTCTTACACTCTGAAATAGTAAAAGCATAATCAGCTTAGAATGCATCAAAGGGAAATTGAGTGGTAGTCAACCATTTTGAGAATGGAAATCTATGACAATCAGGAGATTCGGATAAGCCAATCACTACTGGCCAGCATTTTCTCAAATGAATGTTGTTCTGCAGTAAAGAAAAACCCATCTTGTGTTCTGTGCCTCACACAGGAATTATCTAATGCTAGAGGCTTATGTACAGAGCACCAAGCAAGTGATTCTATCCCATGCTCATTATCAACAACACTTTTATTGCACTGTGCATAAGGATCCACCAAGGACTAGAAATTAAGTTTGACGAGTCAGGAGATTTTGCTTTTACTTTGCCTATGAAGTGAAGTATTAATATTTTAAAATAGAGAATAATGCTATTTTAACCTAAAAACTTGCCTTAAGCATTTTTAGTCCTGGAACAATAAAGCAGGTGTGGTTCCTGGAGCCAGGAGGCAGCATATAGGTTAAACATGAAAAGTCTAAAGATATGCTCCCACCTGGAAAGTGGCTGCCTCTTTAGAGGGAAGAGCTTTGCAACACTGAATTAATCAAGGAGTAATTTCTATAATGACCCACTGACATATTTCCCCTACCCCAGTCATCTCATTTCACCAAAGCATGTCTAGAAGCACTGACTGGCATCCAGGATTCCAAAGAGAAAATGAGTTTCAAAAGCTTCCCCATCAGCCACTTTCTAAAGAGCCACTCAGTCAGGCCATGCCTACTAGGAAGCAAAGAGAGCCCAGGGCTCCCTAGGGAGATAGTCTGTGTGGTACTGTCATCCCCTTCTGGTGCTTCCCACTGGGACCACCTATTCTTTTGGGCTGGAAACCCAGAAGAAGAAAATAGGTCTCATTTCTCCCATGATGTAGTTAAGTGAAAGTTCTCCTCAGTCAACACACTAGGATCTGTGGTGACACATGATAAGCCCTTAGTAAAGATTTCTCAAATGAATGATTAAGGACTTTGAAATCAAACGGACATAGGCTTAAATTTTGTCTCCATCACTTACTGGTTATATAAGGTTGGCAAGTGTCTCAATCTCTTTGAGTCCCATTGACTGACCTACACAGTGGAGATAATAATTGCTACCTCATTTTTTTTTTATTTTGTTAAATTTTTTATTATTTTTAGAAAGTGAGTTTTAGTACACAGGATCTATTCAAAGAACAAATTAAATAAGGTAAAGGGCCTAACTACATAAATTCTGGCATGCTCTATTCAAGGAAAAATGAATTCAGTTCCCCAGAGAAGACAGTCTTTAATTATTTAGAAAGAATATGGTCACAACCATGAAAAATATTCACAAGGAAAATAAACTTAAGGCTCAAAAAAACCCACAAAAATAAAACAACAACAAAAAACACTGTAAAGATAACTTAAAAAGCAATGCATTTCAGATTTTTGGTTATTTTCTAAATGGTTAGATTAAGGTAGAGATTTTTATCAGATTTAAATTCAATGATTTTCCAAAACTGTTGTTGTTAGGAGCTGTTGAGTTGGTCCAATGTATAATGATCCAGTAGGGTTTTGTTTTCTTTGTTTTTCTTAATTAGAAATTTTTAATGTACACCTTAATGTGATTCATTCTGACATGCTTTTCATTGTGACATTTCCATATATGCATTTTGTTATACATTATTCATATAGGTTCCCCCTTACCCTCTTTTCACTTCCCCCCATCAAAGACTTCTTTGTCATTTACTTGTCTTTTTATGGTAATATTTTTCTATATATCCTTGGGTTCCAGTTCTGTTTAAGATAGAAACTTTTCCTGCAGTGAACTTTCTTTTTACCTTGTCAGAACTACTGCATGCATTTTCTAGACCATCTATACTAATACCATTCTTAGCTTTTTTTTCTTTTATTATGGTTTTTGTATAGGATTTTTTCCTTCTTATAATTTTGATTCAGCTCCCACATATGAATGAGAACATGTGGTGTTTATCTTTCTGAGCTTGTGTTCGTTCACTTAAAATCATTTTCTCTAATTTCATCCATTTTGCTGTGAATGTCCTTATTTCATTTTTTTATTGCTGAGTAGTATTCCATTGTGTATATGTACCATAGGTTTTTTATCCATTCTTCTGTTGAAGGGCATTTTGGTTGATTCCATATCCTTGCTATTGTGAAAAGTGCTGCATTGAACATGGAGATGCAGGTGTCTCTGTGGTATGATGACCCATCTCCCTTTGGGTAAATTCCCAATAGTGTTACAATTGCTACCTCATTAAGATTCTGTGAAGGTGAGATATAACTCACATAATATATGTAGAGCCAAAGTCTGTAACATAGGAAGTATTCAATAGCTCTTAGTTTGCTCTTCCACTTCCCCACATCCCACTTCTGCATGAAATTCCATGAAAACTCTTTATGTTTTCTGCCTATATTAGGTAAGTGCTGGAGTTTAGGTCAGTTGGTAGAGCACTTGCCCTACATACTCTGAGGCTCTGGGTTTGATCCATAGCATGACAAAGATTGGAGAAGGACCTGGCTGCCCACTCCTGAAACAATCCAGAAATAATCAGTCATTGAAAATCCTATGAATAGCAGAGAAACACTGACATAGTGCTGGGAGTGGCATAGTGTCAGAGTGTTTGGTTCTGTTATATATAGGGTCATTATGAGTTGGACCTCACTCAATGGCACCTAACTACATCAGGTAGGTGGGCTCTTAAGTATAAGGTTTCTCATTTCTACAGAGAATGATTGTAGTGTGGCTATTTCCTCTGGGCTAGATGTGACTATTATCTCTTAAAGCAAATAGCTGTGGTACCTTCCCAAACACCCTGGACCAATGTCATGACATTGAATTCAACTACACAACTGATAGTTGGGCTTATAATAGTAGAGGACCATGAGACTCTTACGGGGCCCTTAGGAGACACAGGCCCTTGGCATTCCCTTGTGGAGGAAGGAGGCAAGTGTCACAAGGTGCTCATAAGATCTTTCTATCCCAAGAGGCCTCCCATCACTATATATGAGGGAAAAATTAGCCAGGGATAGGACTCCTTGGTGGCTCATCTGCCTGTGGGACTCCTCAGTGGGATGTCTCAGAAAGGTTCTTCCCAGTGGTGTGTTGTTGTTAGATGCTTTCAAGTTAGGTCCAATTCATAACAACCCTATGTACAACAGAACAAAATGCTCCCCAACACTGTGCCATACACTTGTTCTTTTTTTCTGTTTCAGCCCATTGTTGCAGACATTATGTGAATCCAGCCAGTTGATGGACTTCCTTTTTTGCTCTTCACAACATGATATCCTCCTTCAGGAATTGGTCCCTTCTAACAATGTCCAAAATACATGGAGGCTTGCATGTTACTGTTAAGCCGAAAGTTATGCCACCGGTACTTCGTATACTAGCATGGTCACCCCTCGTGGACAGGTTTCAACTGAGTTTCCTGACTAAAACAGACTAGGCAGAAGAACCCAGCAACCCACTCCTGAAACAATTGGTCATTGAAAACCCTATGAATAGCACAGAAACACTCTCCTAGTGGTATAGCAGCCCGTAAAGACTGTCTGTGAGTCACACACACTCTTGCAATCATATCCAATAAACTCATGGTTCACCAAGTTATACTTATTGTGATCCCTCCTTTGGTCTGTCTGCACCTGGGGTTCCCTTTATGTGGCCCCAAGAGGAGTAATTTGTGCAACAATTATATATTCATTAGGCTGGAATAGATGATAGGAGTAACGATTCACTTTCTTCATTGTGTCCTCCCAAGTAAAACAGAAGTTACTAAAAGACAGAAAACATGCCTATTATTTCTACAGTACAGTGTTATGCATGGAGGAAGCATTTAAAAAGTGTAAGAAAGAAGGGGATAGGGGTTTTCTTGTAAAGTTGCTTATGTGCCAGGTGCTTTTGGTACACATATAATCTGCATTACTTTCATGAGAGACATCTTTGCTGCTTTACAAATAAGATGACTAATTCACAGCCTGTGTGTTCATTCATTCATTTTAGAAGGTACTCCCCCACTTATGATGGCTTAACAAAGGACTTTTTCAGCTTTACAATGATTTGACAGCAATATGTATAAGAGGTCGCATATGATCAGGAATCAGTGGTATCAAAGGATGAAGTGGAAGCTACCTTGAAGGAATTGGCAAAACACAAGACTCCAGGAATTGATGCAAAACCAATAGAGATGTTTCAACAAACAGATGCAGCACTGGAGGTGCTCACTTGTTTATGCCAAGAGATTTGGAAAATAGCTACCTGGCCAACAGACTGGAAGAGATCCATATTTGTGCCTATTCCCAAGAAAAGGGATGCAATAGAACATGGAAACTTTTGAACAATATCATCAATATCACATGCAAGTAAAATTTTACTAAAGATCATTCAAAAGCAACTGGAGCTGTATGTAGACAAGGAACTGCCAGAAAATCAGCCCAGATTCAGAAAAGGGTGTGGAACCAGGGACATCATTGCTGATGTCAGATGGATATTAGCTGAAAGAAGAGAATACCAGAAATGTGTCTATGTTTTATCAACTATGCAAAGGCATTTGACTGTGTCATAACAAATTATGAATAACACTTCAAAGGATGGGAATACCAGAGCACCTAATTGTACTCACAAGGAATCTGTACATGGACCAGGAGGCAGTCATTTAAACAGAACAAGGAAATATTGCTTGGTTTAAAGTCGAGAAAGATGTGTGTCAGGGCTGTATCCTTTCACCATTTCTTCAATTTCTATGCTGGGTAAATAATCCAAAAAGCTGGACTTTATGAAGAACACAGCATAAGAATTGGAGGAAGACTCATTAACAACCTGCATTATGCAGGTGACACAATTGTCCTTGCTCAAAGTGAAGATTTGTAACATTCACTGATGAAGATCAAAGAACATAGCTTTCAGTATGGATTGCGACTCCACATCAACAAACAAAAATCCTTACAACTGGGTCAGTAAGCAATTTCATGATTAATTGAGAAAAGATTGAGGTCTAAGATTTTGCTTTACTTGGTTCTACAATCAACACCTATGGAAGCTGCAGTCAGGAAATCAAAACATGCATTATTTTGTAGCAAACATCTCTTTAAAGTCTTAAAAAGTAAAGATGTCACATTGAAGAGAAAAGTGTACCTGACTCATGCCATGGTATTTTTAGTTGCATCACATGGTTGTGAAAGCTAGACAATGAATAAGGGAGACAGCAGAAGAATCATGCTTTTAAATTATGGTTGTAGAGACAAATATTGAATATACCATGGACTGCCAAAAGAACCAATAGATCTGGCCTAGAAAAACTGCAATCAGAGTGCTCCTTGGAAGCAAGGGTGGCTAGACAGTGTCTTACATATTTTGAACATGTAGTCAAGAAGGACCAATCCTGGAGAAGGATATCATATTTGGGAGAGTGACAGGGTATCAAAAAATAAGGAAAATCTTCAACTAAATGCATTGACATAGTGTCTGCAACAATGGGCTTAAACATAAACAAGATCGTGTGACTGGCACAGAATGAGAGAGTGTTTCATTCTGTTGTACATACAGTTGCTATGAGTTGGACACAACAATAAGTGTATTCAGAAGGAACTGTACTTTGAATTTTGACCTTCCCCAGGCTATTGATATGTGATCAACAATGTGAATGCTGTCAGAATCAAAACGGACTCAATTGTGCCAAACTGTTAACAAAACGGAGGTGGGTGGTGGGTGGTGGAAGGAGATGGTCATATAACTTGTTCAAAAATCACTAAAACCTTGCAGATGACAATAAGGCATTGAGCAGTCATACAATCTTGGGGTATTACTAAGCTCAGCTCCCTATGGGACTGTATGGGTGAATTGCTCACAAAGCCAGCCCTGCCTGTACTTCCAATACAGTGAGTATGATGAAGAAAACAGAGATGTTTCAGTGAGAAAATATGTGATAGAATGATCCCTCTCCCTGTATCCACACATCTTGAACTGACTTTATAGACTCTGACATCAAGAGGAATCTGTTTCTGCACCATTGAATCTGAGGCTGCTCTTATGACCTTTCACCAGAGTATATAGAAGTGATCATGCACCAGTTCCAGACCCTGGCCTTCCTGAAACACTGTCAAGCCCCATGGGAACAAGCCCAAGCTAGCCTGCCGAATAATGAAAGACATATGGTCCAGACATGGCCCCAACCAACACTCAACTACCATGTTACTGAAACTACCCCAGATAAGTCAGCTCTCAGCCTATCCTATCAATCCAATGCAGCCATAATAGCAAATCTAGAGGGGATAATTCTGTGGCATTAATTACATTCACAATGCCTTTTTTAACTTTATTGGTAATTTTTGATGTACAACTTAATGGGTCTCATTATGACATTTCCATATATGTATTTCATTGCACGTTGCTCATGTAACTTCCCCCTTACCCTCTCATAACCCTCCTCCCTCTTCCCCACTCCACTAATGATCTACTTTCTACTGTATGTCTTTTGTGAGAATATTTATCTATATATGTGCATCCTGATTTTGATATAAGTCCAAACTTTTTCTATAGTGATCTACCTTTTTACATTCTCAGCAGTATTAATATGAGTGATCTAGTCTGTTTGCATTATTACCAGCATTTGATTATTACTATTTTTTATTTTAGCTTTTCTAGTAGGTTTCATTTTTTCTATCTTCCCATATTTTTCCAACATACTCATGAAATTGTGCTGTTGACACTGAGATTGACCCTCCCTCCCCTCCCTTCTCTAATCTTCACTTTCCTCTGCTAGATCCCTCCCTCCTCCTTTCCACTCCTCAAATTGTCCCTTCTATGCTGTTTAATTGTGCATGTTTCATGTTTCAATTTATGAATAGGATTTTTTTCCTTTGTTTGAGCTTGATCCAGCACCCACATATGAGTGAGAACATATGGTATTTCTCTTTTGGGGCTTGTGTTTGTTCACATAATGTTATACAACTAATACCACTAAGTATTAACAAAACTTTGCTATCATCCTAAACAAAAACTTTGTAACCTTTAAGCAATAATTCCTATTATCCCTTTCCCTCAGCACTGTTAAGCCTTAGTCTATTTTCTGTCTCAAATTCACCTATTCTTGATATTGCATAGATAGAATCATACAATATTTGTCTGCTTATGTCTGGCATTTTTTACATGGCATATGTTTTTAAGGTTTATCCATATTAAAGCATGTATCAGAACTTCAGTTCATTTTATGGCTGAATAATAATCCATTGTATGCACATACCACATTTTATTGATCCATTCCTACATGGATGGACATTTGAGTTCTTTGCATCTTTTGAATATTGTGAATAATGCTACAGTGAACACTGACCTAAAAATGTCTGTTTGTGTCCCTGTTTTCAATTATTTTGAGTATAAACCTAGGAGAGGAAATACTGGGTCACATGACAATTCTGTGTTTAAATTTTTGAGAAACCAACAAATTATTTTGCATAGCAGTTATATCATCTTACATTCACACCAGCAATGTACAAGGGTTACACATTTTCCACATCTTCATCAATCCTTGTTTTCTATTTTTTAAGAAGTTATAACTATCCTATTAGGTATAAAGTGATACATCACAATGGTTTTGATTTGTATTTACCTAATGATTAAGGACATTAAGCATCTTTTCATGTGTCTTATGGTCACTAGTACATCTTTTTTGGAGAAAAGTCTACTCAGATCATTTGCTCATTTTTGTCTTTTTGGTAATTTGTAAGTGTATTTTTTATACTCTAGACATTACACCCTTATCAGATACATAATTTGAAAATATTTTCTCTCATCCTTTGGGTTTTCTTTTCCTATCCTTGATAATATCCTTTGATAATCAAAATTTAAAGCTTTAATTTTGATGAACTACAATTTACATTTTTGTTGTTTGTGCTTTTGATATCATAACTAAGAATTCATGGCAAAATAAAAAATCAAAGATTTATCCCTTTTTTCCTAAGAGTTTCATAGTTTTAGCTCTTATATTTAGATTGTTGATTCTTTTTGAGTTAGTTTTTTACATATGGTGTGAAGTAGGGACCCAATTTCATTCTTTTGCATGTAGGCATTCAGCACCGTTTAGTAAAGAGACTATCCTTTCCCCTAGTGAGGGGTCTTGACATTCTTGTCAAAAGTTAAATGGCCATGGAATGTATGAGTATATTTCTGGACTCTGAATTATATTCCATTGGGATATGATGTCCATCTTCATGCCAGTAACAGAACATACTGATTATTATAGCTTTGAGGTAAATTTTGAAATTAGGAAATGTGAATCTTCCAAATTTGCTCTTCTTTTTCAAGATTGTTTTGGCTACTCAAGGTTCCTAACAGTTCAATTTGAATTTGAGGATCAATTTTTCCATTTATGCAAAAAGGGTAAGAGAGGCTTTGGTGATTAGGTAGATTGCTTCAGGTAGTCCTGATATCCTAATAATATTAATCTTCCAATCCATGAACAAAGGATGTATATCCATTTGTTATTGTTGTTAGGTGCCGTCGAGTCATATCCGACCCATAGAGACCCTCATAGGGTTTTTAAGGCAGATTGTTTCGGGATTGCTTTGGGAGTAGGTTACCACATCCTTCTCCCATTTTTGCAGTGCTGGGAATCGAACTGGGGACCTCACAGACTGCAGAGTGGTGCTCTACCAACTGAGCTAAATCCCAGCCCCTATATCCATTTAGTTAGATCATATTTCATTTCTTTCAACAAAGTTTTATAGTTTTAAAAATTCAAATCTTTATTTCCTTAAATTCATTACTAGGTATTTTGTTCACTTAGAAGTATACTTCTATAAATGGAATCTACAGCAATATTACCCTGGCATCTGACCACATCAGATCTTGGAAGCTAAGCAGGGTTAGGCCTGGTTAGACCATGGATGGGAGATATTTTGTGAATACCAGTTGCTATAGGCTCGGGAGAAGGACTTGGCAGCCCACTCCCAAAACAATTAATTCAAAAACCCTATGAATAGAAGAGAAGTACTGACAATAGTGCTGGGCATAGCACAATGTTAGGTAGTATTTCTTTCTGTTGTACATAGGGTCACTGTGAGTTATACCCAACTCCAGGGCACTTAACAACAATATAAATGGAATATTCTCTTCATTTCCTTTTCAAATTATGTACTAATGGCTTATAGAATCAATACTGATCTTTGTGTAACTTTAACTTTGTAAAACTATAACTTTGCTAAATCCATTTATTAGCTCTAGTAGTTTTCTTGTAGATTCTTTGGAATTTTCTATGTATAGGATCATGTCTGCCAATATAGCTAGTTTTACCTCTCTTTTCTCAATTTGAATGAATTTATTTCTTCTACTTATTCAACTGCTCTGGCTAGAAATCCCAGCACAGTGCTCAATAGCAGTTCTATAATCCTTGCCTTGCTCATGATCTTGAAAGGAAAACTTTCAGTCTTTCATTATTGAATATGATACTTGCTGTGAGTTTTTCATTATGGTCTTTATCATCTTAAAGAAGTTCCTTTCTATTGTTAGTTTTCTGAGTGTTTTTGAGACAGACTGACCCAATCCTCCCTAAGTGTACTTGGCTAAGAACCCAGCACTATTGAATACTGTTAAGAATGTTAATAATAGGTCTTTATTGTAAGAACATTTTTAATATTTACTTTTACTTTAAATAAGCTTAGTTGTTAGGGGCCAGGCCATTTTGACCCTTTAATTGACAATTGTCAGACCCTTCCTTTATGCCCAGCTGCCTTTGGCAGCTCCCTGCCAATGAGTACTTCTTCTCTTGGCCATCACTATCATTAGGCAGCTCAACTGTTTTGAATACTTCACAAGAGCCTCAAGGAGATGACGCTATACCTGCAAGGAACAGTACAACGAAAGCCAGGACTCCTGCATCAGAAGGCCCTGCACAAGTCTCGGCCACTTCAGACAATCTGAAGCACTCTTGTACCTGCCTCAGCCATCACCAGCCTCAGTGAACTCTAGACGACACTGCTCACCCTGCAGCTACTCTCACTCTGGCCAGGGGGAAGCACTTCACTTATAGCGACCCTATGTATAGCAGACCGAAACACTCCCCAATTCTGTGCCGGGCACCAGACCTTATTTATGTTCAAGCCCATTGTTGTAGACACTGTATCAACCCATCTGGTGGGGAGTTTTCCTTTCTTTCATTGACCTTCCACTCTCCCAAACATGATGTCTTTCTCCAGGGATTGGTCCCTCCTGACTACATGTCCAAAGGCCTGATAAAAGGCTTCTTGCAAGTGGTCTTTTTTTTTTTTTTTTTTTTGCCTACTTGTGATCTTTATGATGGGTAGAGTGGGCTAAGCTAATAACATGAAGCAGAGATGGTGGCAGGGGCAGGGCAGCAGTAGGGGATATAGTGCAGTGGCATTGACAAAAAGCAGCAGCAATGATAGCAGTAGTACGTCAAGAAAACAACAGAAGAGTTCCAGAGAGTTACTGAGAGTGACAATTGAAGAAGCTATGAAGGGTGGAGGAAATACTGAGAAAGCAAGAGACAGTGGAAAAGCTGAGGCTACAAAAAAGAGAAGAGGCTATTAAGAGCCAAAAACTAGAGCTGAAACCACAAGGACCACAAGCCCCAGGTGCAGTAAGAGTTCAAAAGAGTCACCAAAGATTAAAGGCTAAGAGTTCTAACACCCAAGGCTCGAGAGCTGTTATAGGAGCCGCTCCTAAGGGCTGTGGGTTCTGACATCCAAGGCTCAAGAGCTGTAACACTAGCTCATGCTGACTGCTGATGCCATTGTTGTTGTTGTTGTTGTTGTTGTTGTTAGGTGCCGTTAGGTCCATGTCCAGCTCATAGTGACCCTATGTACCACAGATGAAGCACTATTGTGCTTCTCTGCCATTCATCGGGTTTTCAATGGCTGATTGCTTTTTGGGAGTGGGTTGTCAGGTCCTTCTCCCAAGCCTACAGCACCTGGTGTTCTCAGACAGTCTCCCATCTAAGTAGTAACCAGGCCCAACCATACTTAGTTTCCAAGATCTGATGGGATCAGATACCACAGTAGTACTGCTGTAGGCACTGATGCCATTTGTTGTTGTTGTTAGGTACTGTCAAGTTGTGTCCAACTCACAGCGACCCTCATAGGGTTTCCAATGGCTGATTGTTTCATGATTGCCTCAGGAGTGGACTGCCACGTCCTTCTCTTATTTTTGCAGTACTGGAAATCAAATCCAGAACTTTAGAGACTGCAGAGCAGCACTCTACTAACTTTGAGCTAAATTCCAGCCCTGACTGATGCCATTAACTGCTGGTAAAAGCCGAGGATCACACTAGCTGCTGAGTGCCAGGATACTGGCAACCTGAACTCAGACCAATAAGCCTCTGACCTGTGCACCTAGACTAACAGGTCTCTAGCTTCTAAAGCTTAGAATTATAAGCGTTTAGTTCTCAGAGCATAGAGCTATAAGCCTCTGAGTCTTTCATTCCAGCCCATAAGACTTTGACACTAAAGAGCCCAAGACTGCCAACACTAGAAGAGGTACATTTCACCCACTCATGATTTCCATCTGAGCAGAGCAAAAGGACCCCCAGTCAGCTGAACAGTAACTTTTTTTATCATGAAAGATCATTGGAGTTTATCAAATATACTCTCAGTGTTGATTGGGATGGTTCTGTGAGGTTTTTACCCCCTTAATCTTATAAATGTGATATATTACATTGATTGATTTTCTTATATGAAAACTGCCTCTTAGGATAAATTCCACTTGGGCATAATATGTAACCTTTTAATATGCCATTGGATTCAGTTTGCTAATATTTTGTTGAGGAATGTTATGTCCATATTAATAAGGAATACTAGTCTATAACTTTCTTTCTTTTGATGTTTTAATCTGGCTTTGGAATCATGGTATTTCTGGCCTCCCAGAATGAGCAAAGAACTGTTCTCCCTACTTCACTTTTTTGTAAGAGTTTGAGAAAGACTGGTGTTGATTCTTCCTTAAATGACTAGTACAATTTACCACTAAAGCCACCTGGTCCTTCACTTTGTTGGATGATCTTACTTACTAGTCCAATCTCTTGGTATAGGTTTCTTCAGGTTTTCTATTTCTGTATGAGCCAGTCTTGAAAGGTCATACATTTCTAGGAATTGTCTGTTTCATGTATGTTACTTAATTAGCATTCATAGTATTCTTTTTAATCTTTTCTTATTTCTGTATGATACATGGTGTTCTTACTTTACATATGTTAAATCATTGCCTTCTCTTTGACTGTTTCTGGTTGTTGTTGTTGTTGTTGTTCTTGTTCTTGTTCTTGTTGTTAGGTGCCATTGAGTCCAGTCCAATTCACAGCAATCCTATGTACAGAAGATTGAAACATATCCCGATTCTGTGCCAGGCACACAATCTTATTTATGTTTAAGCCCATTGTTGCAGACAGTGTCAATCCATCTGGTGGAGGGTTTTCCTTTTTTTCAATGACCTGCCTCTCTCCCAAACATAATGTCTTTCTCCAGGGATTGGTCTCTCCTGACTCCATGTCCAAAATATGTAATACTCAGTCTAGCCATCCTTTCTTCCAAGGAGCACTCTGGTTGCACTTCTTCTAGGACAGATCTATTGGTTATTTTGGCAGTCCATAGTATAGACATCTCCAGCACCATAATTCAAAAGCATCATTTTTTTTTCCTGTTTCCCTTGTTCAATGTCCAGCTTTCACAACCATGTGATGTGACTGAAAATACCATGGCATGAGTCAGGCACACCTTCGTCTTCAATGTCACATCCTTACTTTTCAATACTCTAAAGAGATCTTTTGCCGCAGCTTTTTTCAGAGCAATGCATCTTTTGATTTCTTGACTGTTTCTTCCACAAGTGTTGATTATAGAGCCAAGCAAACCAAAATCTTAGACAACCTCAATCTTTTCTCCATTTATTGTGAAGTTGCATACTGACCCAGTCCTAAGGATTTTTGTTTTGTTGATAGATACTGTTAATTTTATTAAGGGTTCTTATATGTATATCCACTCAAGATTCTTTTTTTTTTTTTTTTTGATCTTTTGACAGTTTTCATCATAATGTATCTTAGTATGGATATCTTTTAGTTTATCCTCCTTGGAGTTTGTTGAACTTCTGGGATGAACAGATTTATGTATTTCATCAAATTTGAAAAGTTTCAGTCATTTTCTTCAAATATTCTTTCTAACTCTCTTTTCTCCTTCAGAAACTCTCGAGCTCATGTTAGTCTATCTGATGGGAAACTACAGGTTCCTTGAGCTCTGTTCATTTTCCTTCATCTATTTTTCTTTTTGTTCCCCAGACTTACTAATTTCAATTCTCTTATTTTCAAGTTCAATGATTCCTTCTTCAGCCTGCTTAAATCTATTGTTGAATCCCCCTAGTAAATTTTTAATTTCACTTGTACTTCCTAGCTGTAGAATATCTGGTACATTTTTATAATTTCTATGTCCTTAACAAAATTCTTACTTTGTTTGTACATTGTTCTCCTGACTTCCTTAGGTTCTTTAGCTCTTTGAACATATTTAAGACTGTTTTGTAAAAGTCTTTAATAAGTTCAATGTTTAAGCGTCCTCAG
This sequence comes from Pedetes capensis, assembly GCA_007922755.1. Taxonomy (NCBI): domain Eukaryota; kingdom Metazoa; phylum Chordata; class Mammalia; order Rodentia; family Pedetidae; genus Pedetes; species Pedetes capensis. The sequence goes on along the minus strand of VMDO01000256.1, from coordinate 30,270 downwards.
GGATGGTTTATGTTCTCTTATTTTGTTTGAGTGATAATGGCTTCCAATTTCTTGTCTTGCCTTTTGATTTCATTGGAATCCTGGCCATTTGAGTATTATAATGTAGTAACTCTGGAAATCAGATTCTCCAACTTTCCCTGGGGTTTCTGGATTTTATTTTTGTCTGTGTGTTTTTGATTGCTGAATGACTCCATTTGTTTAGTGGTTTACTCAACATATTTACAGATACTGTATTCCTTGTTATGTGTGGTCACATAGATCATTATCCCTGTTCTTGTGGTAGAATGTGTGATGACACAGATTTCCTCAAATGTCAAAAGCCAAACACACAGAAAAAGAGAATCCTAGTCTTTGCAGATTGGATATGTGCTAAACGTCTCCAACATTTACCCAAGCTTGCCCTGATCCTAAGGATCAGTCTCAGGTGCAAGCTCAGGGTATTTTCACGTCTTTTCTGACCAAGAATATTGTCCTAGCATGCAAGACACCTTCTAAATTCCTTAAATACACAACTGCTTTTGAATGCCCTAACTGGCCAAAGAAACTGTCTCCTCAGCTTTTCATCCTTGCTGGTGGCCTGTTGTACCTCTCAGCTTTCATCTTTGCTGTATGCAATGGCAGGTTGTTAACCTTGCAAAGCTTTCAATCAATACCCACCAATTCTCTGATGTGGAAGAGTTCTGAGTTAAGGCAGAACAAAGACAAGCACCTTGTGTCAGTTCTTCACACATTCCCACACACATTAGACATAAAAAAAAATTTGTGAATAAGGTCTTGATTCCCTCCATAATCAGGGACCACTGTTGTACACTGGGAACATGAGATTATCACCTTCCCTACTGCCAATGAGCTATAGGAGGCATGTGGCAAAAATAAGTAAAAATGCCAAAGAGATTTCCTACTCTTTTGATGTTGCCTTTGTCTTAACCCAATATTCACTCAGCAGTGATAATGTTTCTTTTTCAAAATTCCAACAAATTTGGTTCTGCTAATTTATATTTGTTTTTTGACATTTCTGTGGTCCGACAGAAGCTAGAGTTGCCCACACTACCATTTTGCTGAGATCCAGCTACCTGTGTTTAATAAGCTCTCCAGGAGATTTGGATGTAAATCTGGAGAAGCACTATCAAAAGGTCACTAATCAGAAGCTAATTACTAGCCATGTCTTATATGTTGGGAGACATTTCTAGAAAATAAAGCAAAACTCTAATCAACACATATATTCTCTATATTGGTGTGCTAAAACTTGAGCTTTCAAACCTACTAAATCAAGACCAGTAAAAAAGTGTTTTTAAATATATAAATTCCTAAACTACAGTTCAAATTCTCAATGATTAGTTCTAGGTGTGCACAGGAATTTGAATTTTAATGTGTTCTCACATGATTTTTATGCCTTTTCAGGACTGAGAATCAGTTGTTGCCCTTCATTATAGACATAGAACCCCCAAGAACATTATAACTTCATCAGGAAGTTACTTCCTACAGAATAAGAAAAATCACTACATGAAGTATGAGTCAGTTTGGAATTGAGACACCTGGATAAGATTCTGTTAATTCTTGGAACTATGGAAAAATTATATGTATGTACACACACATGGGCTGGGATTTAGCTCAGTGGGTAGAGCGCTGGGCTACAGTCTCTGAGGCCCGGAGTTCAATCCCCAGCACCGCAAAAATGGGAGAAGGGCCTGGCAATCCACTCCCAAGGCAATCCCGAAGCACTCCACCATTGAAAACCCTATGAGGGTCGCTATGAGTCGGATACCCACTCGACAGCACCTAACAACAACAACACACACATACGTATGCACATATGCACATAAATAAATATTCAAATATATGATTATTACCCTCAGACATCCATGTTTTGAATATTTACGATATACAAAAGGGTTGGACACAAAGCACAACAAATGCCTGTGAATGCACCACTTAGCTTAAGAGAGAAAATATCCCCAACATAGTTGAAGCCTTCTGGGTATGTATAACAAATAAATTCCCCTCCCTTCCTTTTAGAATTAAACCATTGTGAATTTCGTGTTCATCATTGTCATGCATTTGTCTTTTATATACATGTCTGAATGAATAAACTATACATTGGATTGTTCTTCATTTATAAACATAGAAAGTTTTAATATAATTTTCTTATGCTATGTTCTTTTTCATTCAACATTACATTTAAAATTCACCACTGATTTTTGTGTCTTTGTATGATTCTACTATTTATTTAAACATTTTCATGTTGATAGACAATTAGTTTAGATTTTCTAGGTTTTTGGAATAATATCTAGCAAAAGGTCCTATGATGATGCTTATACATATATGCCTGGGTATATGACCAAGAGGGACCAATCCCTGGATAAAACATCATGTTTTGGAGAGTGGTTGTTGTTGTTGTTAGGTGCCGTTGAGTTGAGTCCAACTCATAGCGACCCTATGTACAGCAGATCGAAAACACTTGCCGATTCTGTGCCAGGCAAACCATCTTATTTATGTTTAAGCCCATTGTTGCAGACACTGTGTCAATCCATCTGCTGGAGGGTTTTCCTCTTTTACATTGACCTGCCACTCTCCCAAACATGATGTCCTTCTTCAGGAATTGATCTCTCCTGACTACATGTCCAAAATATGTAAGAGGCAGTCTGGCCATTCTTGCTACCAAGGAGCACTCTGGTTGCACTTCTTCTAAGACAGATTTGTTGGTTCTTTTGGCAGTCCATGGTATATTCAATAGACATCTCCAGCACCATAATTCAAAAGCATCCTATCTCCGTTGTTCAATGTCCAGCTTTCAAAACCATATGATGCAACTGAAAATACCATGGCATGAGTCAGGTGCACCTTCGTCTTCAATGTGACATCTTTGCTTTTCAATACTCTAAAGAGATCTTTTGCCACAGCTTTTCCTAGAGCAATGAGTCTTTTGATTTCTTGATGGATACTTTCAGGGGTGTTGATTAAGGAGCCAAGCAAAGCAAAATCTTGGACAACCTCAATCTTTTCTCCATTTATTGTGAAGTTGCATACTGACCCAGCTGTGAGGATTTTTGTTTTGTTCATGTTTATTCGCAACCCATATTGAAGACTATGATCTTTGATCTTCATCAGTAAATATTTTAAATCCTCTTCACTTTCAGCAAGCAGAGTGGTGTCATCTGCATAACGCAGGTTGTTAGTGAGTCTTCCTCCAATCTTGATGCCATGTTCTTCCTCATAAAGTCCAGCTTCTTGGATTATTTGCTCAGCGTATAAATTGAAGAGATAGGGTGAAAGTATACAGCCCTGGTGCACACCTTTCTCAACTTTAAACCAGTCAGTGTTTCCTTGTTCTAGTCAAACAACTGCCTCCTGGTTCATGTACAGATTTCTCATGAGCACAATTAGGTGTTCTGGTATTCCCATTTTCCAAAGTGTTATCCATAATTTGTTATAATCCACACAATCAAATGCTTTCGCATTGTCACTACAACATAGATAGACATCTTTCTGATATTCTCTGCTTTCAGCTAATATCCACCTGACATCAGCAATGATGTCCCTGGTTCCCTGCCCTCTTCTGAATCCCGCTTGATTTTCTGGTAATTCCCTGTCTATATACTGCTGCAGTCACTTCTGAATGATCTTTAGTAGAATTTTGCTGGTGTGTGATATTAATGATATTGTCCAATAGTTTGCATATTCAGTTGGATCCCCTTTTTTGGGAATAGGCACAAATGTGGATCTCTTCCAGTCAGTTGGCCAAGTAGCTGTTTTCCAAATCTGTTGGCATAAACATGTTAACACCTCCAGTGCTGCATCTGTTTGTTGAAACATCTCTATTGATATCCCATCAATTCCTGGAGCCTTGTGTTTTGCCAGTTCTTTCAAGGCAGCTTCCACTTGGAGAGTGGTAGGTCAGTGAAAAAAAGGAATATCCTCAACTACATGGATTGACACAGTGTCCACAACAATAGGCTTAAGCATAAAAAAGATTGTGTGCATGGCATGGTTTTGGGTACTGTTTTGTTCTGTGGTAGATAGGGTCACTACAAGTTGGACAAAATTTGATAGCACTTAACAACATATGACCAAGTTTTCCTCAAACGTTTATACTGAGCAGTTGAGTTCCTGGATTCTAAGGTGTGTTCATTACAGAAACTCCAAAATTACTCTCCTTTATTGGTTCTACCAACTCAAGTTTCCACAATAGGCATGGGCCCACTGCTTATTTGCTTCCCCTTGAATAGCTATATCAGATTTTTTTTTTCACTTTTTCCAGGCCAATGGCTAAAAACTGGTATCAGATAAAGTTTTTCATTTGCATTTCTCATGGATCTACTGAACTTGAATTCCTTTTAGTATGTTCATTGGCTATTTATGTTTCCACCCCTTTCATATAGTTCACCTATCTTTCCATTGAGGTATGTGAATATCTTATTGATTTATAATATTTCTTGAATGGAGACTATTTCTTTGCCATTTGATCTTATTGCCAATATCTTCTTTGATTAATAGGCATTTAATTTTATCTAATAAACCTATCAATATTTTCTTTAATGATTTTTGCATTTTAATCTTTAAAAAGTTCTAAATATGTACAATTACCATCACTTAAAAATAAAATATATTTTTTAAAAGAATATCTCTACCTTGAGATCATGAAGATATTCTCTTACGTTGTCTTCAAAAATTGTCAAAGTTTTGTCTTCACATTTAGACGTTTAATTCAACAAAAATTCTGATTGATGTTTGAGCATGGTATCTAGATGTGTATTGGAAGCTTTTCTTGATACTCTATCTAAAACTCAATTACATCAATGTTGTGTGTGTACATACAAAACATATTTTTGAAATATATAAATACACACAAAAAACAAATACATGTATGAAACATGTAATTATATTAATTTCTACTGCTATATATTTACTATTTCATGCCTTTTACAATCTGCATTAATTCCAGTTATTTTTCCAATTTCTTAATTAGATACTTAGTTCATTAAATTTTTACCTTTTCTAGTATTTAAAAATGAGATTTCTGTCTAAAAATTGTTTAAATGCATCTCACAAATTGGACAGTTAGGATCTTTATTGCCTTTCTCACTTAGTTCTAATTTATATAATTTTTTCTTACACCCATTTGTCAATTTAAAGAATATTTTTATACTCACAAATGTATCAAGCTTTTGACTTAATTTATCTCCTCACTATTCACTCCTAATGTAACTGCATTCTCATCAGAGAATATGGTCCATGTATCATCCTTTGAATTTTGTTGAGACTTTTTATGGCCTTTTATGTAGTCAGTTTTCATATGGAGTCAGTTTTCATAAAGACCTCATGTTGTTGTTGTTGTTAGGTGCCATTCAATCAGTATCCAACTCATAGCCAATCTACCTACAACAGGCGAAACAGTATTGTTACTGCTTCTCTGCTATTCACAGGGTTTTCAAAGGCAGACTATTTTGGGGGAGTGGATCACTGGGTCCTTTTCCCAAGCCTACAGAAATTACAAGGTGGTCTCCCATCCATGTACTAACCAGGCCCAACCCTGCTTAGCTTCCAAGATCTGACGGGATCGAAAGCCACAGTCCTATGCCCGCAGATAAGATTTCATGTAAGGTGTGTTAATTATTGGTTTTAAGGTTTATCATAGCCATGAAAAAAATTTGTTAAGTATATTGTTTAAATATGATTACTAAACTTTTTGCCTGCTTGGTCTATAAAGTGCTAAGAAAACTATGTTAAAAATCATTCAATACAATAGTAGATTTATCCACGTTCCTTGTAGTTACCTACTATGCATATATGTGTATGTTTAGTAAAATATAAAAAAAATGTATATAGAAAAGTACATATTGATGAATTAACTTGAAGAGCACACATTGCATAATTGCTATCTAGTTGTCCTAAAAGCCATCCTCATCTCCCTTTCTGATCCTTACCACTCCCTCCTCAGCAAAGGTAAACTACTACCCAGACCTTAATACCACAGAACAGTTTTGCCTGTTTTTGAACTTTATATTGATAAAAGATGAAATAGTATTGTTTTGTATCTATTTCTTGACTTACTGCTTGTGAGGTTTATCCATATTGACTCTGAATAATTTGTTCATTTTAATTGTTTTACAGAATACTACTACTAAAATATACCACAATTTACATATCCTTTTTTGATGGATATTTGGGCTATTTTAATTTTTTTTTCAAAAATGAATCTTGCTATTAAAATTTTTTCCCCATACTGGGGTTCGAGGGGTGATTGAACCCAGGCCCTCGCACATGCTAGGCAAATGTTCTAGTATAGTGCTGCACCCCAGCCCCTTTTTAAGGTTTTTGTTTGGTTGGTTGTTTTGTTTTTGTTTTTTTGTTGTTATTGTTTCTTTGTTTGTTTTTGAGATAAGATATTGGTAAATTGTGCAGGCTGCTTCTGGCCTCAACCTTGAGATCCTCCTGCCTCAGGCTTCTGAGTTTCTGGGATTACAGGTGTGTACTGCAGCACCCAACTGCTATTAAAAAACATTTTGTACATGCCTTTTGGTGTATTTAGATGAATATTTCTATTAGGTTTAGATCTATAAGTATTCTTATTTGGTCATAAGATATGCACGTCTGCTTTCATTAAAAGTACTACCAGTTACTATTATCCCCTCCCCTGGTTTTCTCTTTTTCTATTCCCTTTCTATATAACGGGTATTCCTCCTTTTAGTTTCAAGTCCTTCTCACCCTTGCCACTCAGCTTCCACATACTAGTGAAAACATGCAATATTTGTTGTTTTGAGTCTGGCTTATTTCACTTAACATAATGATTTCCATTCCATCTATTTTCCTGCAAACAACATATTTCACTTCTTGTTTATGGCAGAATAAAACTCTATTATGCATATGTATGCTCAAAGTACATTGTATGTATATATGGAACCCCTTCATACAATTACAAGAATTTTTAAAATATTTTTTAAAATACTATCATTTTTCTATAATGCTTAAACCAATTTTCACTCTCACTTGAATGAAGGTTGCAGCTGCTACCCATCCTTACAAAAAGATAGTATTATCAATCTTTTTAATGTTATTCATTCTGATAGGTATTCAATAGCCTCTCAATTTGGCTTTACTTTCTCTGCTTACTAATCAGATTAATATCTTTTTCTATATTTATTGGCCTTTTGGATATTTCTTTTTATGAAGTGCCTGTTAATATTTTTGCCTATTTTTCAATTGGATCAACTTTTTAAAAATTGATGTAAAGGAATTCTTTATGTAGTGTGGACAAAAGGCCTTTATAGGATACAGCCACTCTGAACAGCTTCTCCCTGTCTACAGTATGTCTTATTACTCTCCTAGTCAATGTATAAGATGTGACCAAAAAATATGGTGAGTGTTTAAACTGAAAATTTTATTACAGTAAAGGACACATTGCCATTAATCCCCCTCTAATTATTCCCCTTAGCTTTGAACACTTATCCCCTCATTCTTGCCACTTTCTGGCAGTTCTGGAAATCCTCTTTTGTGAGTGTCTTTAGTTGCACTGTCATTGCTGCCTCAATTCCCTGAATCAATACAAAATGTTTACCTTTCTTGGTAATTTTGACTGGGGAAGAGCCAAAAGTTGCATGGTGCCCAATCCAGTGAATAGATGGAGGCACACCATAATGTTTACTTGACAAAAAGTGCCAAACAAGAAGTATTGTGTGGGGTGTGCTCCTCCCAGTCCAGCCTGGATGTTCAGATGGGAGTTGCAGCCACTCACACAGATAACTAAACACAACTCACTCAGGACTCTTGGAGGGGCACAGCCTCCTGCAGCCTTCGGGAATGCCCCAAGGGGGAGAAAGGAAAAGTCTCGGGCACTTTTGCCTTGTGGGGACAAACACAGCTCTTTATTGCCTCTCAGCCCTGATAAGGGCAGAGAGAAACCCAAACAAGTACACAGCTATAAAGTGTTAGCAACCTAGGTACTACAGCTCTATTGCTACCTCAGGAGCAGCAGCGGCTCTTCTACCTCTGGCACTGGAATCAGAGACTGTCCTCAGCTTTGGCCTCTTGGTGTTGGGTCCAAGAGGCTTTCCTCACCTTGCTTGTAGTTCTTCTTTCCTTGAGAGCGCCATCTAGTTGCCCTGGTCTCGGTGGTCACGAGGAAAGATGCTTCCATGTTGCTGGTTGAATCAGAGAGAGTTGTTTCTTCATTGGTGGTTAGATGGAGAGAGAGTTCTTGCTTTGTCAGTGGTTGGATGGAGAGAGAGGTCTTTCCTGGTCAATGGTCCATAGCAGAGGGTGAGCTGTTGCAGTACAGCTCCTTATATAGCTTGCCCCAAATGGCCTGAGCCAATCAGCTTTGAGTCCTTTGTTTTCCAATTGTCCAATCAGGTTCAGGGGATTTATGAAGTGTTTTGTACAAATGTCCAATCAAGCTACTTTCATTTTCCCTAAATTTCTAATTTACAAAGCCACTTTCCCAGTTTTGGGGGTTTTGCCAATTTCCTCCCAATTTCTCCCTACAGCATTGTTCATGATCCATGATTTAAGGCCACTTTAAAACACACTTCTCAACCATACCTTGAACCTGACTGACTTGTACCAAACAAGTATTAACTTGTCATACACTGTTGCTAAGGTTTGACATGCTATTTTCCCTTCCTATATTGAAGAGCCTGCCTTTATGTTAGATTACACCAGAAGCAGCACTCACCATATTCTTCTTTTTCATACCTTCTATTTTGAAGAAAATAATAGTTCCAGATGTGACTATATATCCATGTATCATCAATTTTCTTTAGACTTATTTGTTCTTATGTCTTATTGCAAAAGCATTTTTCCTACATTAAGGTCATAAAGTTATTTTATGCTAACAACTTATAGTTGTGATTTGACTTTTTGATGCAGATCTGTAATCCACTTGGAATTGATTTTGTATGTAGTATGAAATAAGTATCAATATTAGTTTTTTTCATAGTACCCTGTTGCCACAAGGCCATCCTTCCCCAATATTCTAAAATTCTGTAATGTATATTTTAAGGTTATATTATTTAGTATATGCATCTCTGGCATTGTTTGTCATTGTGTGGTGGTCTTGTGGGCCTTGAAATTGATATTATTAGAGCTTCTCTAGCCTTTTGGCCTATTTTTTCCTTTTTTAAAAGAAAACATTACCTCACTATTATTGTCAAATTGTTAACAACATGTAGCAGGATTTGAGTCTTATGAATCCGATATAATGCCCTTGCTTCTAGGCATGAGTATGCCACTTAATTTGATAGTGAATATTGTGAACTGGAATTAAATTCAGTATCTCCCACTAAACATTTTTCTCCTCTTCCCTTATTTTGGCTTGATGGAGGTTTTGAGACTAGGCCTTCTGACGTTGCCCAGACTGGTGGCAAACTCACTGGGCTCAAGTGATCCATCTGCTTTAAGCTCCAGAGTAGCTGAGATTATAGGTGTGCACGACAAAACTCTTGTTTCCTTTACACTTAAATTTGAGATTTACATATAATTTCTATTATTTTGATCTTAGTTTAAATTTTTAACATGAAAACTTAAAGTCTAAAGTTAATCAATTTCTCCAATTTTTTCTCATGAGTTTTTGGCCTTAGAACACTTCAAATCTTCCTACACTATAATTTTATTGCTGTTGATATTTATAATTTTATTTTTCTAAAATTAGATATTATTGCTTAAACAATGATGATTCAGGCTCATGAATGCTCTCAATATTTATTTTTCTATCAATTCTTCTGAAACCTCATATCTTCCTTCTGAGTTTTTACATAACAATCCATTAGTCATAAATTAAGTATTGTGTTTGTCTACAAATCTTTGTTTCATACTCATTCTCAAATAATAAGCTATGGACATTCCATTACACATAAGAATTATTTTCTCTCAAAAATTTAAAAATATTTTCCATTGTGTTCTAGGTTTTGCTTGTAAAAAGCCAGCAGCTTAATCTGCCATTTTTGTAGAAATATTTTCTTTTCCTCGCTGACTAGTTTTATACTTTTCTCGTGTCTTTGGAATCCTTTTCTTCCAATATTCCTGGTGCGGCTGTCTCGGTTAGTGTAAAAGACTATTAAAATGGTCAAAACTTTCCTCCCCTCATCACATCCAAATTTTGGAATGTGATTTTGTAGAGCAGCCCTTCAAGAGATGAAGATATTTCTTTACTTCTTGATTCTAGATTTCACCAGATGACTTGATCTGGATAGCAAAACATTAGCAAATGTGATCAAATAAACAGAACCTTGGAAAACACATGTACAGTGGAGTTTGCTTTGTTCTTATACTTTGAATCCTAAGGCTGCCAAGTCAATAAATCTGAGCTAAGCACCTGGAGAATGAGCTGTGGTCCAATCCTTGGTGTCATTTTTTATTATGTGGAGGTAAAGTAAAGACAGTCTGGTTACTGCATTGCCTTCCTTTGCTAAACAATAGACCATTTCTGCCTATACTTTCCCTGGAGGTATAGGCTTATAGGTCCTGGCTTCAGTTTAGAAGTTCCCATTCCAACTTCCAGACATGCATGGAATCTAATGTATTTATCACATTCTATACAAATTAAATTAAAGCCTCTAACTAGAATTTTCACACATTGCTAGTGGGAATACAAGATGGTTTAGACACTTTGTAAAACAGTTTGACAATTTCTTATTAAGTTAAACAAATACCTAATATATGACTCAGCAATCCTACCTCTACATATTTACCTTAGTGAAACAAAAACCATTGCTCACACAAAAACCTGTATTCAAATGTTTGTGGAAGCTTTATTTATAATTGCCCAGAATTAAAAACCACTCAGATGTTATCGATGAGGAATGGTAGACAAATTGTGGCAGATTCACACAATAAAATTGGAATACTACTCAGCAGCAGAAAAGAATGAATTACCTATAAACACAAGAACACAGATAAGTCCCAACATACATACTTATACAAATACTTACATATGGGAATTATTCTATTTATATAACATTCTAGAAAAAGACAAACTAAAGACTCAAACAAATCTAGTGGTTTTAGAGGCTTAGGGCATGCAGAAAAGTTGAATTTCTCTGTACAAATGGCACACTTTTTAGAAGTGATTGATTTTTTAGTAGTGGTTATGAGAATGTACTACATTTCAAAAACTTGTAAAATGGTAACTTTAAAAGCATAAATTTTACTATTTGAAAATTACAACCTAATTTTTAAAAAAGGAAACAAAAAATATAAAGTTCTAAGTTTCTATTACTGGCATAAGCCCTTCATATTTTCTCTCTCATATATCTGGTCCCTAGATATTTCTTTTCTTGTAAATACAATTATGAATTTTTAAAGATTTCTGTTGAATTTTATACAGTATTTATACACAGTTTGAATCAGGAAGATTTTTAGAATATCTAGTCTGCCATATTGCCAGAGGCAAACATCTGTCACTCTTTTAAAGAACAAGACTGTCTTAAAATTTCATAGTGTTTTTAAGTTTTTCAATTAATTATATCACTATATCTTCATGCTTTCATGAAGCACAATAATGTAGTTATTGTATTACTCTCTTTATAGATGAGAAAACCAAAGCTAAAAGAAGCTGAGATTTGTTATCTCGTGTGTGTGTGTGTGTGTGTGTGTGTTTGTGTATACCTCTATCCCAAACTAAATTACATATATTCTAAGGATGGGTCCCAATTTGCAGACTTCAATGGCACCTGGGAAGCCAACCATAATCAGCTCTGGAAGGCTAGTCAAGTGTCCATCAGTTCTAGTGTCAAGCACTGTTTTTCAACAAAAATAATATAAATGGATTTATTGGTTCATGAGCCATACTGAGTAACTAATTCAGACACATGTATGTCACCCACATACTTAGCAACAAGTTCTTTTTAAATTCAGTTGTTGTTCTTACTATTTTACTCTTTTATCACAAGCAAGTTTCTTGGTGTGATATATACATATATATATATATATATATATATATATATATATATATATAGTATATATATATATATATAGTGTATATATAGTGTATATATATATACATATATATAGTATATATAGTATATATAGTATATATATAGTATATATAGTATATATAGTATATATATATATATAGTGTGATATATATATATATATAGTATATATATATGGTATATATATATATAGTGTATATATAGTGTATATATATATATACTATATATATATATATACACACACACGTATATATGTGTTATATGTATATACACATATATATGTGTGTGTTGTTGTTGTTGTTGTTGTTGTTGAAGTGCCATCAAGTCGGTATCTGACTTATAGCGACCCTGTGTACAACAGGTGAAACACTATTGTCAGTGCTTTCCTGCTATTCATAAGGTTTTTAATGGCAGATTGATTTTTGGGAGTGGGTTGCCAGGTCCATCTCCCAAGCCCACAGCACTTGGTGTTCCCAGGCGTCTCCCATCCAAGTACTAACAAGGCCCAACCCTGCTTAGCTTCTGAGATCTGACAGGACCAGATGCCACAGGGGTATGCTGCAGGCATATATATGTGTATATATGTTAAAAACAAAGACCACAAGATTATGAACACAGTACCAGAACAGGTCTTTACTGTTTGAAATTGACATGCAAAGTGATTCTTTCCCCTTTGTTTCACCTGGAAGCATCTTGGGTAAGTGTGGTATCTCACACAAGGTTTAGCACAGTGATTGAGTGCCAACCAAGTGGTCAAGCACCCAACCAGAATTCTCTTGAAAAAAATCATCAAGAAATGTACAAGCACTCAGCAGTTCCAGTGCCAAAGTATCACTGTACCTCATTAAGTCTGCCAGAATGAAGAAGTCAATGAGACAATTTGTAAGGATCATTTATATTCTGGATCATCCATGCCTAACAGCACAGGGAGCTGTACGACCCTTGGGCAAATCACTTAGCTCTATGTCTAGTTTCAAAGCAACTACTTTATAGAGTCATTGTGACAATCAAATTAATTAATTCCTGTCAAGCACAGAAAAGCACATGGCACATAGAAAGTATGCAAAAGCATCAGTTTTTATCATGCCATGTCCTTTCCAGTAGTATAATTATGTACACATCTCCAACAACAGTGAAAAATGAGCACTGCCTATATACATAAATAAGAAAGTTAGAGCTTACTTTGAACAAGCCATGCTTTTGGTTGCGCTGACCAAGCCATAAATTGCTTCCTGGGGGAAGGTTGGTCTCTGGAGGGTCTATCACACGCTCATAAATCCTGGAGAGACAAAGACCACAGTTAATAGAGAGGCTCAAAGTAAAGCCAAAAGGTTCATATACCGTTTAGATGCTCATGGGTTAGGTACAGGTATGAAGAGACAAAGCCTAGATGTGAGATTCTTTAAATGACAAGTAATGTTTCCTGAAAGTACTTGGACACATTGTCTAGGCCCTTCCTGCCCTTCTATCACCTCATTTTTGACAGAGGAGAGCAGGCAGTAAGATTTTGAGTACATACTCTGAGCAATGAACTTCACATAAACTCTGAGGAAAGAGTTTTATGCAAATGCTACAGGTGGAAAAGAGGAGGCTTGAAGAATGTAAACAAGCCAACCAAGTGAAAACAGTAGGGAGCAGCAGAATTAGTAGGATAAAGCCCTCATCAATCTGGCTCTAAAGCCCATGTCCTTTCCTTTGCCCCCAATCCTCCCTGGATTTGGTTTATTTAGCTGGTACCCATTTCTACAATAACCCAAAAGAACCTTTCAAGCATGTAGGCAACAGCAGTTACCCAGATAATCACATGCTTAGTCTACAAAATCCAGTAAGTGAAGTCACCATCCAGTCAAAAACATTTAATAAGCACTCTTTAAGCTCCAAGCTCCACACTAAGTAATAGGAAAATAGAGAAATGAAGTAGCCATAATGAGGTCCTACCTCCATGGAGCAAAAGTGAAGTAACATTATGTAGATGAAGAAAATCTTTATCTGATACAAAATAAGCATATAATACAGAAGAGACCACAGCTCCAGCACTAGTGATGAAAGATACTGCGCCTACAGAACAATTGAATTTCCCAATTATTTGGCCCTACCAAGACCCAGTTAATCAGCCACAAATCTTTAAATTTGTGCTATTTTTAGAAATACTCTCTGCAACCACCAGCTAACTGCAAACATCCATCTCAACCCTCACAAGTAATTCTTAGCACCTGAAGCTCAGAGGATTCTCAGTGGGGTGAGATAAAGAGATCTGTAAATCTCTGATCCACACGCGAGATCTGCCCATTCCTGCTTCCCTCAGTCTTCACTCAGAGCAGCTGCTAAGGAGTCATTCCCCAATAGGTGCCAAGAGGTCAGAACAACTAATCCGTCCTCCCTGCTGTGATGAGCTGACTGCCTCTTGCCAAAGGCTGATGTATGCCTGTAGTGGTGCTCAGAAGGAAAGTGCAGATGAACTGAAGATTGTCCAGTTGTGTCAAACAGCATGAATGATTATAAGACAGGTACAGGTGGGAACTGTCACGCTGAAGCCTTATATCTTAGCCACATAGCCCATTACTCTGCATTCTACACTGGAAATGCTCAGTTTATAAAGACTATGTGCAAGGTATTGTTAGGAACATGAAACATATCAGGTCTTTCTCTACTAGTTATTTTTCCATTATAAATGGAGACTCAAAATATAATTAAGGAAAAATAAGTTTCCCTAGAAAAGACAGACTGTATTTTCTTCACAGGAATCCAACCCTTTTCTATGTTAGAATGAGTTATTACTAATTTTTAATGTACAACTTAATGGGTCTCATTATGACATTTCCATACATACATTTCATTGTACATTGCTCATATAAACTTCCCCCTTATCCTCTCATGACCCTCCTCCCTCATTCCCTTCCACCAATGATCTCCTTTCTACTTGCATGTCTTCTTTGTGAGTATATCTACCAATATATATACACATCTGGATTTTACCATAGGAGCAACACACATAATATTTTCTTTTTCTCCCATTACCCTTTCTTCTTGTCCCCTCCCCCTTTTCTTTAGTCCATTATTTTTCCCTACTTAAATCCTGTCTGTTTTCATGATCTATATGGTTTAATAATGAACATATATTGAAGTCTAACATCCACAAATGAGAGAAAATGTGATGTTTAGCTTTCTGAGTCTGGCTTAATTTGCTGTAAATGATGATCTCTAGTTCTACCCATTTCCCAGTGAATGCCATAATTTTATCCTTTTTTATGGCTGAATAAAATTCTATGCTGTATATATACAACAATTTCCTTATCCATTCATCATTTCAGATGAAACAATTTTCTCAAAACTGCTTTAACACAAAAACCTACCATATACTTCTTTTTTTTAAAAAAAAAAAAAGAAGGGGTTTTTCTTGTATTAGTGAAAAAAACTAGAAACAAGCCAAATTTACAACAAAAGAGAAATGCATAAGTTATAGTAGATCAGGCTGAAAGAATTTACTGTAGTCATTAATAGTGATAAATATACAAGTTATGAAAAATGGGAAAATATATACACAGTAATTTTCACTGGAGATGATGGAATGCAAAATTACTTATGTACTATGGAGATAATGATGCAAAAATTATGTTCAATGTTGTTAAATATGAGGAAGCCCAGAGAGAAATGGAAATCACTGTATTTAGGAAAAGAGGTGGAGGCATAATTTTCTATAAGGCTGTTTTATTAATAAATTGAAGATGTTGTCAAACCACTTACCTCATCCTTCATTTTAAAATATTTTCCTCTGTCAGAGAGGAGATTTCAATTCAATTCAATTCTTCCTGGTATTCAATATGTTAGAAGATGTGCTCCAATGAGCAAAGCAGGCCCTTAATCAATGTTTATTAAGTGCACGAGTGAATGAAGGATGGAACAATCAAAAAGATCAACTTCCTATCCTGCCTCATCTTCCACATGCATAATGATTCCTTGTGCCTTGGAAGTAATTGAGGAAGCAATCATCTGAGGCCTACTAAAGGAGAATGGCCCACAGCACGTGTGTCATAGCTGTGTTCTTATCTCCTATGTGCAACCCTCACCACAACGTCCTCCTCATCCCAAGAAAAATCTGCTGGATGCTGGCAGACCTGCCAAATTCCTCCCCAAAGCAAGTCTCACTAGATAATTCCATGAAGCAGGCAGAATCAACAAATTGGACTCAGGTGTAGCAACACAAAGACCATTGCAAAACGGTATTTTTAAAAACCCACATAGAGGAAATCAACAAGGTTAAACAATCAGTCCATGGTTAAATAGTTTGTGAGCAACCAAGCTGGGATTTGAACCCTGACCTCACAGACTGTGATACTATAACCATCTTCCTATACTGTCTCTCCAGCCAGACAAGGAAGAGCAGCTCCAACCAGAAAATCCACATCCAAGCTCCTCTTTCTCAAAGAGGTAAAATACAGAAAAATAGAAACAGTAAACACTTACAAAGCAATAATGAAATAGATGTCGTAGTCTCCCTTGGATAAGTCATAAACTACTTAAAGATTAGGTTGAGTTTTTGAGCCAGTTCTGAACAGAAGAGCATATGACTTTTATGCCCTCATGTCATACACAGGTATCTTTTTTGTTGTACTCTAAAAGAACAATGTAAAAACATAACTCATTCAAATAAATTACAATTATTAATTTAACTAACTTACCAGAAACATGACAATGCATGTGGCCAAGACTACTTCAGTCTCTCCAAGCTCACTGGGACTTTTTCTTGTTATTGTTGTTAGATGCCGTCTAGTCAGGTCTGACTCATAGCAACATTACATACGGCAGATGAAACACTCCCCAACACTGTGCCATGCCCATCACTATATGAGTGCTTCTCTGCTACTATGTTTTTAATGGCTCATTGATTTGGGAGTGGGCTGCCAGGTCATTCTCCAAAACCTACAGCACCTGGTGTTCCCAGGTGGTCTCCCATGTAAGTACTAACCAGACCTGACTCTGTTTAGCTTCTGAGATCTGATGGGATTGGATGACAGGGTAGTATGGCTAAAGGCAGGGACCTTTACTAGATCTAGCCAATTCATAGAAAAGGTTTCTGGGTAAATGAAAATGTCCTCAGTGGGCAGTGCCTCTTGTCCTATCTTCTTTCAGTCTGGGTTTACATATCCTTTTTTCATATGTTATTTTTATATATCCTAACTCCCAAACTCCTCACAGTTCTGTCAGCTTGTCATGCTGTGGAGCTTGCATGTTGCTGTGATGCTGAAAGTTATGCCACCAGTATCTCGGGTACCAGTAGGGCCACCCTTGGTGAAGAGGTATCACCTGAGCTTCCAGACTAAGACAGACTGGGGAGAAGGATCTGGCAGTCCACTCCTGAAACAACCATTGAAAACCCTAAGAATAGCAGAGAAGCACTGTTAAATATAGTGCTGGAAAATGAGTCCCACCCCAAGCTGGAAGGCATTTAAGAAACAACTAGGGAAGAGTGTCCTCCTCAAAGTAGAATCAACCTTAAAGACAGGAATGGGATAAACCACCTGGAACCTCCTTTTGCTGATGCAGCATGACTCAGAATGAGAAGAAAAGTAGTGACTGCAACATTAGGCTCAAACATAAAAAAGATTGCGTGGTGTAGTGTTTTGTTACATTGAACATAGATAGGGTCACTATGAGTCAGACCCGACTTGACAGCACCTAACAACAACTCCCCTATGTGCTGATTCTTTGCTGATCTCTGAGACCCTCCCCACTTAGATAACTCATTTGATCTCATTCTCTGGCCCTTCAATCATGGCACTGACCCCTCCCACCAGTACTGGGGTCTCAAAGATTCTAGTCATGCCTAGGCCTGCCATTCCAGACCTCCCTGCCACAGAAGAAGGAACTTGGCTTTCCTGGTATCCCTAGACCCAGTACTTTCACCCTCAAGTGGTGCCTGTGCTTCATGACTGCTACTACAACATGATCTCCTGGGTCTGGAGGAAGTGGAATCTTCCCCATGACATCCCTGTATCAGCCCTTTACTGAGAGACCCTCCCCATCATCTTCTACAAAGTAGCTCCTAACCACCTCATCATTCTCCATTTCTTAGCTTGTCTTATCCTTATCCAAGCAGATGACTCTCCAAAATTAGCTCCCTGCTGATTGATTATCATCTCCAACCAGATACTAAGCACCTTGAAAGTTGGGACCCTGATTTTCAAGTCAGTATTTCTAGCTTCTGGAAGAATGCCTAGCCAAAGTAGTCCACATATGGACTGAATGAATGAATGAATGAATGCTTCCTGACACTATCTTCAGAATAGAAGTATTGTAGTAGGATAGTTATAATAGCCCTACTAGGGTTTTATTGGAGGGCTGGGATTTAGCTCAGTTGGTAGAGCACTGGCTGCAGTCTCTGAGGTCCCAAGTTCAATTCCCAGCACCGCAAAAGTGGGAGAAGGACCTGACAATCCACTCCCAAGGCAATTCCGAAACAGTCAGCCATTGAAACCCTATGAGTGTCACTATGAGTTGGACACCAACTCAACGGCACCTAACAAAAACAACAACAACAGGGTTTTATTGTGAACAATT
This sequence comes from Pedetes capensis, assembly GCA_007922755.1. Taxonomy (NCBI): domain Eukaryota; kingdom Metazoa; phylum Chordata; class Mammalia; order Rodentia; family Pedetidae; genus Pedetes; species Pedetes capensis. The sequence goes on along the minus strand of VMDO01000256.1, from coordinate 11,785 downwards.
CTCAAAACTGAATAATTCAGACTGAGAAAGCAGGTAGTCAAACTGGGCACTTTATATTATGCAGATAATCCTCAGGAAGCCTGCAGCCATACTACCCTGTCATCCAATCCCATCATATCTCAGAAGTTAAGCTGGGTCAGGCCTGGTTAGTATTTGGGTGGCAGACCACCTGAGAATACCAAGTGCTGTAGGATTGGACAAAGGACCTGGCAGCCCACTTCTGAAACATTCAGCCTTCAAAAACCCTATGAATCTCAGAGAAGCACTGACAATAGTGCTAGGCATGGTACAGTGTCGGGTGGTGTTTCATCTACTGTACGGGGGGCTGCTATGAGTCAGACCTGACTCAATGGCATCTAACAACAGTAGCAACAATCCTAGGGGAAAAAGTGAGTAAAATATGAAAACCCTTTCCCAGTGTCTTCCTCTACCATCCCCACTTCATGAAATTTATACAATAAATTAGAAAGAAAGAGCAAGATGAACTAGTCACTGTTTTTCACTCAGAAAAGAAATAGGGACAGCAAGTTTAAATCTGTCAGGCAGATCACTCACTAGCAAGAAAGCCAGATAACTATGTTTCAGTAAAAAAGGAAAAATAGTCAACAACTTGAAAAATAATTAGATCTAGTGGAATCATTAAAAAAAATACACAGGGTCTCTCTAGGTAATCCAGGCTGGCCTCCAACCCACAATCCTCTTGCCTCAGCCTCCAGAGTGTGAGTGCTGGGATTATAGGCAAGAGCAATCCTTTTGTTAAGCAAATGACTTACAGCTTAAATAGGTTATATTATAATCAGTCCAAGTTTATCACCTTCCCATAAACTGTCTGACAGAAATAATGCATTTACTCTACAAGCATCTAAAAATCTACCCTTTCTTTTAGCTGAATAAAACCTATTTCCCACTTAGTCTTGGTTCTGAGGCTGCAAACTCACTTAAGCCATTCATTAAACAAGGTGCTGCCTATTAAGCAGTATTGGGAGAATTATGGCAATTTTACATGCCATTCATATCTACTGGTATCTTAAAGTGTAAGTATTTCATTTCTAATATAATACCATGCAAAATTAAACATCCAGTTGGACTTAAAGCCCGAATGAGAGGAAGAAACAATGCCCAGTGAGTGACACACTCCTTGTGAAAGTCACTTGCTGAATCAAGGGCTGACACAGGAATTTTCTTCACAATGTACAACCTCTCTTTCTTCATGACTTTGGTTAGGAACACCTGTGGTAGCAGGTGTCCTGTCTGCTTAAAAGACCAATCAATAGTCTATGGAGAATTTGATTTTCCCGTTATGCAATAAAGCCATTGGAGCTTAACACAAAGCAATACAATGGCTCAACAATACTACTTTTGAAGGAATATTGGATTTTTATTTTCCTACACACACAAGAAAAAGCCCCTGAAGGAACTCCATAGTACCTTTCTTAATTATATAGAAGAATGAATTTCTAGGGTAATTTGTGTGAATTGACATGAGTATTATGCCCTTGTTCAATAAGATAATATGAAACTCAAATGAGACACTAAATGAAGAGGTTTATCTTGGGATTTGCCTAGAATTGAACAAAATTTCTCCTGTGCTCTTCCATCTTCACCACTTCTTAGCCAGTACTACTGAACATCAAGGTGCCCCCTGGAGAAAGTTTCCTGTACAGAATGCATGATAATTCCCATGTAGTACCTCCTCCCTAACATGGTAATGGGTGACATTGCCCATAAGAGTAAGCTTCTTCTCTGGCCTATGCTAAAAGAGGCATAGTATATTCTTTCCCCTGTTGGCCTCATAGGGCAAATGTGAGTACAACAAAGTTCTTGATCTCCACTAGAAAAGCAAAAGACATCTATGTGGCACCATTAACATTATTCCTGACACTCAAAAAATGTTAAGCATTCAGTCCAGAGGACTACATTCTATACAACAGTTCCTCAGAGTTTACTCACGGTGCTAGGTACTTTACCCACTGTGTTTTGGTTGATTTTCCATGTCAGATTGCCTGGCTGTTGTTAATTATTTGCTAATGTGGAATACATAGTACACAGGGCTTATGCCAGAAGGACGTGAAAGGATACCCCAAGGAGGAGCTCTGCAGTCCCCTCCTACCAATCTGTTTAACAAATCTAGATGACATTCAACAAATGGTAAGATGTAAAAAGGCACCTCCAGTGTTACTCAGGAGAAAATAGGCTGTTGCAGGGATAGGGACTGTATGGATGAATACAGTATGCCCCTAACATGTAAGAATTGAACTTCCAGCTAAATCCACGCAGAGCACAGGAGGAAGGACAGAAGTAAAATTCAAAGCTCGGCAGGTTTCCAAATTGTTCCTTTGCAGCTGGCTATAAAGGAAATACAAATGCAAGTTGAAATCTGTAAAAAGATGTCTTTGTTGTAGTAAATAAGAAGGCAGCAGTGTTCACATGAGATTAGCAAACCCTACAGGAAAGATTCTGCCAGAGCAAGGTGTGAACTCCTCCAAAGACAGAAGAAAGGTCTCCTCAGAGAAGATCAAAGCTGCATGTGACCTGCTTCATCCATGTAAACACTTATCAAATCCAAGCCTCTTCTTGCCTACCAACTAAATTGTACTATTTCAATCTTCTGTCTTCATTTGGACCTCTAAACTGTATCAAAGGCACTCTCTCTTCTTAACCATATTTTATGTCTCTAATAAGTCTCTCCCACTACTTCTTACCAAGCCTTAGGACAGCCTTATGAGTTCTCAAAAAATACAAGTCTCTGCCTGAAGTTTATAATCCAGAAGTTATCCTAAAATGGTTCTGATTTGTGGATAAAAAAGAAATAACAAGCTCATATAAGTTTTACCTATTTAGCATTTGTACCTGTGATTTGGGCTGGGGTTTAGTTCAGTTGTAGAGTGCTGCTCTATGCTCTGTGAGGGCCTGGGTTCAATCCCCAGCACCAAAAATATGGGAGGAGGATCTGGCAGCCCACTCCCAAAACAATCAGCCATTGAAAACCCTATGAATAGCAGAGAACATAGTGTGGCCATGGCATAGTGTCAGGGAGTATTTCATTCTATTGTACATAGAGTCACTATAACTCAGTGACACCTAACAACAGCAACGTCTGTGAGCTGGCAGTGTCAAAGGAAATGGTCTTCTTGAATCTACAGGAAAATATGAAGCTAGCATGATGGTTTTAATCATAAAACATTTAGTATAATACTATCAGAATTAAAAGATATTAATTGGCAGGAGTTATGAACAACTCAAACAAGATGAATTGAAAATGATATTTTCCATGCTGGGGGTAAATGTACTTCCCTAACACAGAATTTGCCTGCAGCCATAGCCCTGTGGCATCCGATCCCATCAGATCTTGGAAGCTAAGCAGGGTCGGGCCTGGTTACTACCTGGATAGGAAACTGCCTGGGAACACCAGAAGCTGTAGGCTTGGGAGAAGGGCCTGGCAACCCCCTCCCAAAAATCAATCTGCCATTGAAAATCCTATGAACAGTAGAGAAGCACTAGCAATAATGTTTCCCCTGTTGTACAGAGGGTCGCTATGAGTTGGATACCAACTCCACAGCACCTAACAACAACAACAACAACAACAACAACAACACAGAATTTGAGATCTAGGGGTCAACAGAAATACATCCAGAAAAAACATCTTAGCCTTTTCAGCCAATAGTAAGCTATGATCAGGCTGTCAAAAAGGATTGTGATCTTAAACCGTACAATAAAAAGGTGGTAATTATTTCATTCTAATCTGAGTCAATCTGCCCAGAGATAAGCATTCATCATTCTAAGAAATTAGATGATAAACAGACACACTTCACAAGGAATCAAGCAAATAAAGTGAGGGCCTTGCGAGCCAAATCAATTGATGAATGGTTGAAAGAATACAGACACTCAGTCTGAAGAAGTAAAGAATGATTAAGTGAAGCCATGATAAAGTTTTCACATATTTGGAAGATTGTCTTGTAGAAGGATTAAATCTGCTCACACAGCCCAAAGGAGTAAAATGTATACCAACAGGTGGAACCTAGAAGGAGGTACGTCTGGCTCAAGATAGGAAGAAATTTCCATCAGTCAGAGCTGTGTATGGAGGTAAGGGGCATCCTGGTAGCAGTGAACCTCCAGAGTCTGTGGGGTATTGCAACAGATGGTGGAAGACCACTGAACAAGCTTAGTAAACCTCATACTTGGACAGACAGAGACAGCCTCAAAAGCTGCATGGGCTGACATTAAGTAGGTGCCTACTCTATGCCTGCAGCCATAACACTATGGTGTCTAATCCCATCAGATCTTGGAAGCTAAGCAGGGTCAGACATGGTTAGTCCTTGGATGGGAGACCACCTGGGAACACCAGGTGCTGTAAGCTTGGGAGAAGGACCCAGGAATCCACTCTCAAGAAGCAATCAGCCATTGAAAGCCCTATGAATAGCAGAGAAGCCCAAAAATAGTGTTTTGTCTGTTGTACATAGATAAGGTTGCTATGAGTTGACACCAACTTGATGCCAGAACTTCCCATGCTTTATAACCCTTGAAATAACCCTGAAAGACAGGTATTGCTGTATTCAATTGACACATGTTCAGAGATTAAGTAATTTACCTAATGCCACTAAGTAAACGGTGATTCCTAATTTCTAATCTAGTTGTAAACTTCTGCCATCCCATACTGCTTTATACTCTTAAATCTGCTCTTAAAAAGTCAACTATCCAACCGGTAGATTACATAAACAGTATGAGACAGAGAAATAGCATTCGACTACAGTCAGAAAACCTCTGCATATATCTTACCTTTACTAGTTATGCTTTGTGACTGGAGACAAATTAATGAACCTCCCTGGGCCCTCATTTTTCATTCATAAAGTTCTAATAGCAATATATACTATGCAGAGGTTCCATGAACATCCAGATAATATGCTTTCTAAAAGTACTTTATAAAGTCTGAAATGCTTCTTACAAGTGGAACATTATTAGTATTATTAAGTAAAACTCATGCTTTTATCATCACAGAATAATCTGAAAGATATTTTAGTTTGAAATATTTTCAGACAAAATACCAAAAACCTCAACAAAGCCATCCAGCTCAACTGGTTAAAGCATAATACCCAGTCAACCTGAGAATTCCTATAAACGAAGAGCTTAGAAACAACAATGTGATAGATAGGAAAGAGAACAGAATATGACTCTCTGAAATCACTCCCTAGACAGTGCGACACTGGCACTTTGAAGCCATAGTCATTGCTCCCATCTTTTCTCAGGGTCTAGACAAAATGAGCTGCACATAGTGTTTAATCTTTCCCCAGGCTAGCTGCCTCCAAAATATTATCTGATGCTCATGAGCACAAGCAATTTGGTGCAAACACATTTTATTATTCACATGGATAGAGATTTAAATGTTAGGCCCTAGTGATGATAAATCAAAAGCCTGGGGCTCGTATAAAACATACTTTGGTAACAGGGGCTCTCAGGTTCAGAAAGGACATTGAAAATCTTCTGGTCCAACCTCCATCTGCTCCTTGTTATATTAATATATAAGCATCCAAAAGCCATCTGTCATGCTGTAAGCATATATGACATCCTCGTGTAACAGGTTAGAGCTTCCCAGAGCAATGATATCTCCCCAAAGATCTGATGATTGACCATTTCTAAACAATTGATGTGGACTATGTCAGGGTCTATCAGCTATGGTAAAGAACACAGGAAGTATTTTGCTCTCTGGCCTCTAGGTCCTTATAAAGCCACAGACTACACACCTGTTCAAAAGGTTGGCATCTCCAAAATTCAAGAAGGGATCCTTATTCCCTGACTCTTTTACTTTTTTAGGACTTTAGAATGTACCAATAAGGTCCTTGGCAATTTCCAAACTTGTATAGGTAGTAGGACAGCCTTATGAGTTCTTAAAAAATATAAATTTCTTGGCCCCTCATGAAATCAGACTGACAAGTGCTAGCCTAGTCCAATGCAGACAAGATCTTGAATGAAGGCTTGATTTGGCACTGCTTCCACGCTTTATAGCTGGGCTTGTATGAGAGCTCCTATCCCAACCACAGATGTGCTTCACTATAGCCAAGAAATCCTGCAGTGGAAGTAACTTGGAATCTGCTTTGGGCATCTCCTAAGTAGAATAGGAGACACACAGGGAGGGATTTCTACCACACAACCATATCTAAAATCTTTTTAACTTGAAGAAGAAAGAGGAGGAGGAGGAGGAGGAGGAGGAGGAGGAGGAAGAAACAGGAAAGCAGTACAAAGAAAGAATCCTTCAAGTTCCCAACTTTTTGTCATGTATATAAAAAAACAAGAGTTCTGATCATGCCCCATTGAAAACTGTCATGTGAATGGAAGAATAGACAGACAGACAGAAAGACAGAGGATAGACAGACAGATATGCACTTGTTAATTTATTTTGACAAAAAATATTACATCTCTGGCCTTGAGAGACTACATTATAGTGTGGATCAGTAGCAATAAACAAATAATTCTGTAATTTAATTTCAATTAGTAGTTAGTGGTATGAAGAAATATGAATAAGAATGAGCTGGTATTCTCTATTTTCCCCCTCCAGACACACTCTTTGCCCTGCTTTGCTTTGTTTTATGCCACAGGAGAATGACATTTGGATCTGTAGCAACAAGTTCTTTCTCTCTTATTGGTCCCAGTTTATTTCACCAAAAGTAGTACCAGCAGGAGGGCAGGAAGGGGTTGAGGTTAGGGTACCGAGGAATATGTAAAGAGCTAGCATCATACAGAGTACCAGCTGAACAATGGTAGTTGTTCCTATTAACAAAATAGAGTGAAGAGAGTCCTTACTACCAACTGCTGCTTTCATGCTTTTTTCTCCCTCACACAGCTGCTATCTACAGTCTCCCCAATAAAAATGTGTCAATATAAACTTGATTGTTTTTTAATAATGTTTACCAAGAGGACAACTTGTGTGCCTTGACTTCTGCTTTGCAGCATGTACACTGAATTATTCATTTAGTTTGGGGCTCTTCTAAAAAGTAATCATCGTCTTCTTGAAAGAATTTTTTTGTTTTGTTTTTCATGCTATCAGTCCTGTCAGGCTTTAGAAGTTCACAATCACCAAAGAAGAGCAAAGCAATTTAGATAAAATTTCCTGTTCTGAAGGAAGACTTTTGTTATTAAATGTGAGGCATTCAATAGTAAGTGCCAGCTGTTTAATCAAAAAGTTATTGTTCATTGTAAAGGAAAAAAATTGGAATTTGGAAAACAATGGGCTACAACTCTAAGCTCAGAAAGTGTCTGGTAAAGTTTCAAACCCTTTTCAAACTCTGTCTCAACATTTAAGCTATAATGGCCCACTTCTGATAAGGCATTTCATGATGATAATAAGAAAACCACTGAAGTGACTGAGATCTCTACTCATGGCTTTAATGACCCCTTTTCTTGGTGGCCCCTTCATGTTCAGGTTACAGGGTAAAATTAAAGACAGTTTTTAGACATATCTAAAATAAGCCTATTATTGAGGACACACAAATGACTGCTTTAATTCCAAAGACCAATGTGAATGGCAAAAGGAAAATTAAGAAGGCAGGGGAATTATAAAAAGGATACTAGTAGGAGAAGGTTTTGAAGAAGACTAATTGTGAAATAATAGATTCAAGAGTCAGAAGGGCTCTATTCTAAATTCTGGGTTTAACCAATGAACTTGGGATTCCTTGCACAAATTACTACTTCTCCCTGGGATTATTGCCTCACCTCTTACATAAAGAAAATGGTGCCTACCCTATTTATCTATTTACTTTGAGGCACATTGAGAAAATGAACAATAGTTACTTTGAAAAATGTTGCCCAATACTTATGTGAAGTGACATAAATGATCTCAAGCCATCTGATTGGTTTCCTACATCCTTCCTTCCAGTGACTCAGCTGAGTCCTTTCCTTTATGTTTGTTCCATGGGATAATCTGAAGACCTTTTAATAATCTTGCCTGTTTTTTACTTCAATTATTCAAATTGACTTCTGTTACTTAAAACCAAAGTTTCTTAACTAACACAAAAACATATAGGAAGATACCATGGAAGTCAAACAATTAAGCACTCAAATGAATCATTGCAAAAAGACTTGGGATGTTCACTCACCAGAGCACATGAAGATAAAAGTTCTGATCTTCTCACCACACCTGGTGCCTATCTCACTTACATCCAGTGATGTAACCAATTCATAAGCTTGTGGACAACTAGAAAGTAAATGTCAGTTTTTATTTGCCTTAGCATCCCCAGTACCTAAACCAGCTCTTGCAACTGAATCTATATTCAGGATGGTTTTCATTTCATTTATTTTTGTACCTGTGTACTCAATTTGTATCTATCTGATTAGTTCCTGTATATAGCCATCTCTCTCTGACTGTATAATGAGTATCCATTAGATGGATTGGCTTGATTCCCTCTGCCTCATATATAATTTGTTCACCAGACAAATGATTGGAACTGGAAGACATTATGTTAACTGAAATAAACCAGACATAGAAAGACTAATACTGCATGTTCTGTGTTATATGTGAAAGTTGAAATTTGATCTCAATGTAAAATAGAGTAGAATACTAACTACTAGAGGTTAGGAAGGGGAAATGGAGGGCAGATAGTAGAAAGTTGGAGAATGGGTATCAAAACACAGGAGGAATAAAAGTTCCAGTGGTCTACAGCACAGAAGAGGGACCAGTTCATAAAAATCTATTATATATTTTATGAAGAACTACAAAAGAGGATCACAAAGATTCTAAATATAAAGAAATGATGAGGAGATGGAGATGCTAATTACCTTGGTATGATCAATACACATTATATGTTGTTGTTGTTGTTGTTAGGTGCTATCAATTCGGTGTCCAACTCATAGCAACCCCTACATACAACAGGCAAAATAGTATAGTTCTTCTCTGCTATTCATAGGGTTTTCAATGGCTGATTGTGTTTTTGGGAGTTGATTGCTGGCTCCTTCTCCCAAGCCTACAGCACCTGGTGTTCCCAGGTGGCCTCCCATCCAAGTACTAACCAGGCCCGACCCTGATTAGCTGCCAAGATATGACAGAATGGGATGCCACAGTCGTATAGCTTCAGGTTACACATTATATACATGTATTGAAATGTCGTACTGTTCCCGGTAAATTTGTACAATTGTTATGTTAATTAAAAAGGGGAAATATAATTTTTAAAAATCATCTATCAGTACTGTCAATACTAAGTTGATAGAAAAGTTGAAATGCAAATTATCATTTGAAAGAGGATGTTTGGGATAACTGAAGAATTACTCAAGTAAGTGCCATGCTACTATTTGGTAAAATCTAAGACATTAGAAGTCTTTCTTCTTCGCTTTACAGAGACCTCAGCAACACTGAATTATTTGCAACTCCTAGAAGTTTCATAGATTCTCTTGCTTCCATTTTTTGTAATTCTGGTCCCTTGGTTCGAAAGACCTTAGTGCATTACTGGCTATATCATACACCAAGACTCAGCATAGCTATCAAACAGCGAAGCTTCTGTCACTATATCTTTCCTTGAAAATGTTACTTTTGTCTTATTTTCTATGTTGCTGCCAAAATGTCTGATGCCAACCTGAATTTCTTTCTTTTGTAACTGATGGTCTTTTTACCTTGAGCTCATGAGATATTTTTCTATCATTTAAAATATACTTGTACTAGGATATATTTCAAAGTTAATTATACAGGTCAGTTTTCCCAGATTCAGGATGTGCCAGCTAAATTGGTGGATTTTGGGTTTCTTTTAGTTTCTTATGTGATAATTTTTAACAGTTTTATTGACATATAATTCACATATATGATTTACTTATATAATGTGTGTGTATATATACATATATATTTCAACAGATTCTGATGTATTACATTATTAATTTTTAATTGTGGTGAAATATATATAACAATGATTTTGTCATTTCATCCATTTTAATTATATAATTCAGTAGCATTAATTACATTTACCATATTGTACAATCATCACTACAATTTATTTCCAAAACTTTTTCATTACCCCAAACAGAAACTCTATAACCATAAAAGCAATAACTCCCTTGTTCCTTCATCCCCTGTACCCTGGTAACCTTTACGCTAACTTTCTGTCTCTATGAATTTGCCTATTCTAGATTTTTCCATTTAAATGAAATAATGCAATCAGCATCATCTCTTCCCAGAAACTAGTACAGGACCTAACACATGAAACGCACTCAATAAGTGTGGAATGAAACAATGATACAGAATTTTCTGTCTGAGTTCTCAATTGTAATAGCTCTTAAAAATATACTTGACATATATTTCAGCACTGCCTCAGACAGTATTGCATATTAAAATCTACCAGTCATTGTGTTGGTTTTATGTTCCAAATTAGACCACAAAATTTTAGAGGTTATAATGTATAACAGTGTATATTTACTTCTATATCCTCTGCAGCATTATTCTGGCTCAAAAAATAAAAGTAAAAATAACATAAATTTTAGAAAACAGGCTTGACAAATGCTTTTTTGAAAGACTTAGTAAATATGTGAATCCTCATCTAAATATTCTGGGCATGTCTGTGTTAGAAGACAGATCTGGAGAAAACCTAGAGTTACTTTCTTTTATCTTGCCTTTTTCTCTCCATCAATGAGATTTCAGTGCAACAAATCCAGATCTGATACTTGTGAAGTAAAGAGTTTGATGTATTCATTTAACTTCTCCGTAAAATGAGGAGATGAGAAAAGTCTGCTAGGTTTCATGTGACACTAAAATAAAATAATGTTTGTAAATCATAAAATCTGCCTTGTAGTATCTGCTCAAGGAATAGTCGCTCTAGTACTCCTCAAAATAAGCCCCCCACTCCATCCCACCTTCTTTTTCTGACAAAATCTACATGATTGGCCAGGTCCAACCAAGGCAGAGGCCCAGCAGCACTTCCCACCAGCCCAGCAGCTGTCCTCATTCTGCACCTATGGGAAAACATCCCTCCTGTCTGTTCTGTAAGTCTGCCTGCACAAAAGACTCTAACACTTAGCTATTTGGTGGCTCTCAGAAAACCAAGGCCATGTTCTTCATTTTTGGTTTTTATTTGGCCTAGTTTGGTTTTGTGCCTATAGCATATTTTAAGTTTGAGTAAAAGATGCCCCCCACAAGCTCATGTGTTGAAGCCTAGGACCCCAGCTGGTGGTTGTATTTTGTGAGGTTCTAGAAACTGTAGAAGGTTGGGCCTAGCTGCAGGAAGTAGGTCACTGGGGGCAGATCCTTGGAGCTATCTTGTCTCCAGTACCTTCCTCTCTCCCTCTCTCTATTATTCTTGTCTGCCATTAGGTGAATAGTTCTCCTCTACCACATGCTCTCACTGCCATGATGTTCCACTTCACAGTGAGCCCAGAAACATAGCCAAGTAACCATAAACTAAACCCTCTGAAGCTGTGAGTCAAAATAAATTCTTCTTCCTGTAAGTGGTTTAGGTTAGGTATTTTGTCCCAGCAATGCAAAAGTAACTAGTACAGTATATATGATTTAAAGTGCTCAATAATTACTAGCATAAGATACAAAGGAAGCATTCTTTCCTTCAACAGATATTCATTATCTATAATGATTTTGGCATAGTACTGGGCTCTGAAAAATCTCTTCTCTCTCAAGGGAAGGTAGAAACAGAGGGAGATATATATATATATATATATATATATAAATACTTCCTTTTAGGTTCTATTCAAATGCCTTCTCATCCATGAAACTACCTAAACAAACTCTTTGGCCATGTTGTTCTCCACCCTCTTTATTCTGTTTTATGTTCTTCTTTGCACTTTTCATTTTCTGTATTTATTTGCT
>VMDO01000255.1:278785-354601 GCA_007922755.1 Pedetes capensis | reverse complement strand
CAGAAGAGTTGTGGCACGACATAAAAGATATCATTCAAGAAGGAAGCAAAAAGTTCTTAAAAAAAAAAAAATGTATATATATATATATATATATATATATACATTTTTTTTTTTTTTTTTGCAGTGTTTGGGATTGAACCCAGGGGTTTGTGTATGCTAGGCATGTACATTACCACAGAGCTATACCCGTAAGCCCTCTTTTTTGTATTTTTAACATCTCTTCTCCACTCTCTTCTTCCTGAATACATTGAGCCATATTCAAGTTTATTCTATCTTAAATACCAGAACACTATCTTCCTTAAACACAATACCCACACTTCATCCCTTGCAGAATAAAACTAGAAATACTTGTCTCAACCTGACTTTTTACAGTCATGACTACTCACTGTGATCTGGCTTCTGCCTCCAGAATACCACTGAAAATGTCACTGGAGGCATGTGGAACCTTCCTGTGGGCAAATACAACAGAAACTCAGGGGATTACCATCATGTCCAATCTTTGAGGAACATCTGATACTACCAACTACCTTCTCCTTCAATGGCATCTTGGTCTCCTGATTTTCTTACTACCTCTTTGGCTACTTCTCAGTTTTCTTTGTAACATCTTGTGTTTTGGCTTTTCTTTTTTTTTTTTTTTTTTTTTTGGTGGTACTTGGGGATTGAACCTAGGGCCTTGAGCTTGCATGCTCTGCAAGTGCTGGACCACTGAGCTGCATCCCCAGCCCATTTTTTTACTTTTTGAGACAGGGTCTCGCTAAATTACGCAGGCTGCCTCTGGTCTCGAACTTGTGATCCTCCTGCCTCCACCTCCCACGCTGCTGGGATTACAGGCGTGCACCACAGCACTCAGCTCATTTTAGCTTGCTTTGGCAGGGGGTGGCCTATCTGTTAAAGGCTGCTCCTCAGCATTCTGTCTTAGAGTGGTATCTTTCCTTCTTTACACATTTTTCTGGCTAATTTCATCCATTCCTGTGCTTGGATTGTAAGTAACTCACTCCAAGATCTCCATGCCTAGACAGATCTCAATTCCTTAAGCCTGTAGTCTACTGGATCTCTCTAGTAACTCCACTGGTACTTCAAATTACCTGCACCAAAACTAAACTCATCTTGCCCATCTCAGTTTTTTTTCCTCTTACCTGATTAAGTGATTAAAAAAATATTAAAATAAGAGTTCCACAGTTCACCCAAATTGTTCATTGTAGATAGAATCCTTGTACTGTCCCCCTCCAAAGTATTTAGATTATGCTATATGTAATACCAACACAGTTAATTTATACATTTGTGATTAAGTATGGATTATAAGAGTTCTAGATATATCTGGAAAAAATGTTTACTCTTGTATATCAAAGGAATGGAAATTAAAATGAAGCATAGTTGGGCTGGGGATGTGGCTCAGTGGTAGAGTGCCTGCCTTGCATGCATGCCTGGTTTTGATCCCCAGCACCAAAAAAGTTTTTACTTAAAAAAATTTTTGGAGGGCATAGTAAGGATGAAACAAGGCAGTGAGGACTTTTGTCTATTAAAGCAGCAAATATTTTAAAAATTTAAAAAATACCCTATCCTGATGAGTTTATAGCAAGAATGAGCTTTCTCAAATCAAACTAGTTAAACTTTTCTGGAGAGCCAATTGGCAATGTATATCCAAAAGGTTTAAATGTTTATACCTTTTGACTCACCAATTCACCATCTAGAAATTTATTCTAAATCAGTTTCTAGAGATATGCATTAGGATTTGTTGTATTTTTATAATACTGAAAAATCATAAATCATATAAGTTAGAAAGTCATAAATTATTATACATCAACATGATGCATTACTATGTACCCACTAAAACTTAGGCTTTAAAAAATATTTCAGGACATGGGAAGACATGACATAATGCAATTAAGAATCAGAATTCAAAACTACATATAGCAGTTGATGATATGATGCATTGCTCTGAGTAAATGGGAAAAATACTAGAAAGGAGGTTTTTGGTTTTTGTTTTGGTTTGGTTTTTAAGATAGGATCTTACTACGTAGTCCCTGGCCTTGAACTTGGCAATTCTCCTGCCTTAACCTCCCAAGCTCTGCGATTACAGGTGTTCACAATACCCAGATACTGACGGGAACATCTATATAAACAGGTTTTATTTAGGTAAAAATTTACAAGTTAATTTTTCTTTTTTCATTATGCTTTTATTTCCTACAAGTACCACTTTTATCATAAGAAGATACTAAAAAAATAAAATAAAAAAAGAAGATACTGTATATGAATAATATCAACAGGAATTTTTTTCAGAATATATTTTCAGTTTCCAAATTTTATATTTAAATTCATTCATTTTCATGACATTAATAATTAAGTTCTTTCCCCTTTTCTACACCCAACGCAAAATCTTTGGTACTTTTTGTGTGTAGCTCCAGCATTTTTAGAATATAAAATTTTGTTGTTTTACCCAAATTGAAGGGTCAGTTTGACTTAAAAAAACAAGGTGGATATGGGTATGGTGGTACATGCCTGTAATCTCAGCATTTGGGATTACAAACAACAAACAAAAAACAAAAACACAAAAACAAAGAAAAACCAAGGTAGGAAATAGGAAAGACCATGAAGTTGGGTATCATAAGGACCTGTATCTAAAGCCTGACTTCACCACTCCTCTTTGGGCAAGTCAGTCTCACTGAGTTTTAATTTTATTAGTGTTATTATAGAGGATGTACTTATCTCAAAGAACTGTTATGAGGCTTAGAAGGTAGTATGTAACATTCAATATGACTTCTGGCATACAGCTCATACTCAACAGGTATAAAATTATTAGTGATTGTTTTAAAATTTTCACTTCATCATTCAATTGCTGGAGTGATACTGATCATTTCATGAACAAAGCGTGTACGTTAAGTCTTTTGGGAGAAGCACATGTCCTACAAGTATCTGATTAAAAATGACATGTTTCAGTTGAATTTATTGTTGAAAATGCACTGCCTTATTTCTTCCTTTTAGGTAAAAGACTTGTCTTCGGACACACTTCTCCAACAGCATGATGATTTGGATTTGGCTTTGGATAGTTGTTATAGTGGAGATACAGTAGTTATTTTTCCAGGAGAATATCAAGCGGCAAATCTTGCATTACTTACTGATGACATCATTATAAAGGGTTAGCAGACGATCCAGTAAAAGCAGTAAAAGCTGCAGTTTTTTAATAGCAATATATTCTGGACAAACTGTATTATAAGCATGTTTAATGAAGTTACTAGAAATTAGAAGAGAGTGTTTCACAAAAATCCCTATGTGCCTTGTACAATTAAGACTTATTCATGTGTGTGTATATAGATAGATAGATAGATAGATAGATAGATAGATAGATAGATAGATAGATTGATTGATTGTTGTTAGGTGCAGTCTAGTCGGTATCCAACTCATAGTGACCTTCCATACAACAGCAAAACACTATTGTCAGTGCTTCTCTGCTGTTCATAGGGTTTTCAATGGCAGATTGATTTTTGGGAGTAGATTACTGGGTCCTTCTCCCAAGCCTACAGCACCTGGTGTTCCCAGGTGGTCTCCCGCCCAAGGACTAATCAGGCCCGACCCTGCTTAGCTTCCAAGATGTGCCTCAGCCTCCCAAGTGCCACCACATCTGGCTGCCTTTTACATTTTATTTTTGTTTTTTATTTTGAGATAGGGTCTTCCTAAATTGTGAAGGCTGCCTCTGGCTGTGAACTTGCAATCGTCCTGACTCAGCTTCCTAAATCACTGGGATTACAAGTGTGCACCACAGCCCATGGCTATTTTTTTCTATTTTGGGACAAGGTCTCACTAAATAGCAATTTGCAATCCTCTTACCTGAGCCTCCTGGGTAGCTGAGATTACAGGTATGTGCCATGGTGCCTGGCTTTTCCATTTAAATTCTTTTCCCCACCCCGTCCTTTTCTTTCTTTAATTTATTCAGAGACAGAATCTCACTATGTAGCCCAGGCTGGCCTCAAACTTGATATCCTCGTGCTTTAGTCTCCTGAAGGGCTGGGATTACACCATGCCCAGCTACATTTGTAGCCTTCTGGAGGTAGCCTTAAACTTAGGCAATTTATTTGACTATTCTAAAGCAAAATTATTATTATAATTACATTAATCTAGGTTAAGAATCTCTGACAGTCTTTTACAGTTATGGGAATTAATGACTTTGAAACCAAGTTAAGTTATGGTATACTTTGTGTATCTTAGACATTTTATACATGACTGCTGATTATATTTAGGGAAATATTTAGTGGAATGAATATGTGGAATATTACAGGTACATCTAGATTGATTATAGACACAGATTTATCCATCATGACATCAAAGTAAGGACAAGAGAATATATTATAGTTAAATATCTACTTAGTTAACAACTGAAAAGTTTTATGTATGTATATAACTTGTTAAAATTTAAGAAAGGAAAAGTAGTATTATTGAATGACTAAAGAGCTTTAAAAAGTTGGGCTCACTAATTTGTGTTTTTGTCCCTATGCATCAGGAGTTGGAAAGAGAGAGGAAATTATGATTACTTCTGAACCTTCTCATGACAGTTTTGTGGTATCCAAAGCTGATAATGTGAAGCTAATGCATCTATCTTTGATTCAACAAGGGACAGTTGATGGTATTGTGGTGGTAGAGTCTGGTCACATGACTCTAGAAAATTGTATATTAAAATGTGAAGGAACAGGAGTGTGTGTTCTTACGGGGGCTGCTTTGACAATTACAGACAGTGAAATAACTGGTGCTCAGGTATTTCATTCTATAAAATGTATGTCTTTATATGACTATAAATAAGTGAGTGATCTTAACAAGGATAATTTATCTTTCAATGGAATTATAATTCAACTTAGAAACTGGTAAGAAAGCAACAAAATGCATTTAACACTTAGGAAAAGTGAACTGCCTTAAGTGTCCAAAGTAAGGAATTAGCCTTAAGTGTAATTTTTTAAAAAATTAGAAATCAGTGCCTATAAAACAGACCATAAATCCATTATTGATGGTTTATTTAAAAAGAAGTACTTAAGAAGCTGGGTATGGTGGTGCATGCCTGTAATCTCACCAACTCAGGAGGCTGAGGCCGGAGGATCCTCAATTTGAGGCCAGAGACAGCCTGAACAACTTAGTGAGACCCTGTATCAAAGTAAAAAAAAATTTTTAAATGGGCTGGAGGTGCAGTACATCCCAGTGGTAAAGCACTTGCAAAGTATGTGCAAGACCCTGGGTCCAACCCACAAATAATGTTAAAAAAAAAAAAATAGTGCTTAAAAGCTATCAGACATTTCTTCTAAGGTTGTATTGTGATTAGTTCTGACAGCTTTAGAATAATTGGAACATAGAAAACTTAAGTCTTCAGATAATCACAAAGATCATGAAAATGACTACAGAACTAAATAAGAAAAAGGATGAAAGGAAGGACAAAAACGAGCAGACTTTTAGAATGACATTTTCTCAGTTACCACTAAAATTATGAAATATACTGTAGCAACATTATTAAAGGTTTATAGTAGGTAGAAAGAAATTTATATAACTATTAAAACAATTGTGTGAAGAGGTTTAGCCTTCTTCCTGTAGAACTTGTTTGGGTGGAAAAGTAAGGCAATGGACTGGATGAACTTAACCTTCCTTCTAGGCCTGATTCCCTACAGAGATATTTAGTTGTTAACATTTTATTTTGTTATTTTTATTAACGTCATTATTTTGAGACTTCAATTTACTAGCCCCAGCTGGCGTGGAACTCATTTTGTATCCTAGGCTACCCTTGAACTCTCGGCAATCTTTCTGCCTCAGTGCTGGGATTATAGGCATGTGCCACCACACCCGGTTTAGTTTTCAACATGTTAAAAACATCTCTACAACACACTGTTGCATGCATTACCATGTGTTTTCGTGTAGCCTTAGTGTTCAGATTGCTAATATAGAATTATAGTTTTCGGGCTGTGGATGTACCTCAGTGGTAGGGCACTTGCTTAGCACTTGCAGAGGAAGGCCCTGGGTTTGATCCCCAGAACTGCAAAAAAAAAAAAAAAAAAAAGGTCTAAAGAAAAACTTGGAAAGGGGCTTGTATATGTATTTTGTAACTTATTGACTTTTAATTTACAGGGTGCTGGTGTTGAACTGTATCCTGGGAGCATAGCCATTTTGGAAAGGAATGAAATTCATCACTGTAATAACTTAAGAACCAGTGACAGTTCAAAAAGCACTTTAGGTGGAGTTAATATGAAGGTATTGTCTTAGTTCTTGGTATAGAATTATCATAAGTATTTTAAGTAATTAGATAGGTAGTAAAATATTAAAGGGCTGGGATTTAGCTCAGTTGGTAGAGCACTGCTCTTCAGTCTCTGAGGTCCTGGGTTCGATTCCCAGCACCTCAAACATGGGAGAACATGGCAACCCACTCCCAAAGCAATCCCGAAATAATCAGCCATTGAAAACCCTATGATGGTTGCTGTGAATTGGACACAACTTGATGGCACCTAACAATAACCACAAAACATTAAAATGTAGTCTAAATGTTATTAATTTGGAAAGGAATAGTACACATAATAAAATATGGTTAAATGATGAACGATGGGAAACAAGCTTAGCCCTATAGCTTAATAATTTCAATTTAAACTCTGAGCAAGTAACTGAGTATGAGAAAGTAGATAGGTTCTGCTCTTATGAAAATATTTTATACTTCTCATTGACTAGATCTCTAATACATTTTGGAAAATAAAGCAAACTAAGAGGATAAATAACATGTTTAAAGCTGTGGATAGTGGCAGATTTCTGTAATCCCAGCACTAGGAAGACTGACATAGGAGGACCACAAATATGAGGCCAGCCTAGATACATAGTAAGATTCTGTCTTTACAAAAAAAAAAATTTAAGACTTTTAATTTTTTTTTTTAGTAGTACTTTTGGGTTGAACCCAAGGCCTCACAAATACTTTGCAAGTGCTCTACCAGCAGGCTGCACCCATTGTTTTATTTCCTAGTGAGTCAAGGTCTTCTTAAATTACACAGGCTGTTTCAGGCCTCGAACTCGCCATCCTCCTGTCTCCAAGTGATTCTAAGTGTGTCAGCAGGCCTGGCTTTTACTTTCAAAGCTGTATAAAGTGATTTAAACATAGAGATGAACATATTAATAGCAGTAATTTATAGGTAAACTATCTTCTTTTCTGTTTCTATAAATCTTTCTAGGTCCCTCTGCAGGTTTGTGTAGTTAGTGAAGTTTTATGTGGAAGTCTTCCCTAGAACTCTCCATTCTAATTCCTTCTTCTGTGAACATGTATTTTGTCTCTTCAAATAGATTTTAAATTACTTCGGGCAGAAACAGATTAAATATCCTTTATCTGAAATGCTTGGGACCAGAAGTGTTTCAGATTTTATATTTTTTTAGATTTTCAGATATTTGCATATATATAAGGTCAGGCATGATGGCTCATGCCTGTAATCCCAGCGATTGGGGAGGCAGAAGCAGGAGGATCCGAGAGTTCAGGGCCAGAGGCAGCCTGTCTTAGTGCGAGCCTGTCTCAAGATAAAAAAAAAAATGAAAAGTGGGCTGGAATGTGTGGCCCAGTGGTAGAACACTTGCAAAGTATATATGAGGCCCTGGGATCAACCCCCAAGTACCACACACGTAAAAAACCTGCATATATATAATGAGATATCTTGAATGGGACTGAAGTTTAAACACAATTTCTTTGTTTCATATACACCTTCCATACATAGGCTAAAGGTAATTCTATACAATATTTTAATTAATTTTTGTATGAAAAAAACTTTGTGATGTGGAATTTTCTATTTCTGGTTTCACTTTGGCATTGAAGAAGGTATGGATTTTGGACTTTGAGATTACAGATGCTAAATCTAGGCCAGCAGACTGCCCAATCTCACCACCCCTTATCCCCAGCATGATTTTTGACACAAAGTCAGATAACTGGTTGGCAATAAGGTACAAATGATAAACTGAAGCACTGAGGGCAATTCTGAAATCAATGATGTATCTTAAAACCCATTTTCAATTTTTCAGTGGTTCTCAAATGTTAGCACTCATCAGAACCATTCTTGTAGAGGCACACCCATTACCAATTTAGGAGGTCTGGAGTAAAGCCTGAGAATCTGTTCCAGTAAATTCCCAGGTGATACTGATACTGCTTGTCACACACACTTTAAAAAAACATGTCCCTGCTACTCAAAGAATGAGGCACTGACATCACCTGGTAACTTCTTAGAATTGTAGAATCTTTCTGGCTATGGTGGTGCCTGTTTGTAATCCCTGTGCACAGTAGGCAGATGCAGGAGGATCCCGAGTTCAAGGCCAGCCTGGGATACATAGCAAGACTGTCTCAAAAGAGAGATAGAAACACTGCAGAATCTTGAGTTTTACCTCAGACTGAATCAGAATCTGATTTTAAGCCAGAGTCTCAAGTGATGTACATAAAAGTTTAATAAGCATATAAACTTTTACAAAGGTTTATAAAATCTGACAAGATCCATCTTGTCCCTTCTCCAGCCTCATTTTCTTTCCTTCCTCCTCTGATGCATTATATTTAAGTCACACTAAGTTTTTTTTTGTTCCCAGAAATTAACCTTGTCCTGGCTGTTATCTTTACCTGAAACACACTTTTCTATAGATATGTAAGTAGTTAGCAACTACATTATTTCTATCTGAACATAACAGTCCTTCAAAGAAGCCCTCTATAAAGAACAGTTAAATGATAACCTCTTCCCACCCGTTAGGCTGCATTGTGTTAACCCATTTTTTTCTATATCACATATTATCCGAAATTACTTATTTTCATGCTTTATCATGTTATATTAGGGATGACCTTCATAGGCTATTGCTGTATCCCCATCTGGAATAATTTATTATCAGTTAATGATAAAAATTGATAATACTTCATCTAATATTTTCTCATTAAGCATTTACAGTTAGTCAGGCATGGTGGCTCAGACCTGTAATCCAAGCACTTGAAAAACAAGAGGATTTTGAGTTTGAGGACTGTCTGGTGTACATAGCAAGTTCCAGGCCAGCTTGAGCTCAAAAAGCCGAACAAACAATAACAAAAAAATTTATGCTTAATGTTCTGTTACTCAATATGAGATAATGCATTTGTTCAAAACTAGTCTCATGGCTTTAAAGAAATCTGTTAACCCAAGAATAAGTTCTAATTTTATATGTTCATTAATACATGTTTTCTTTGTTATCAAAAATACCGAAAAACTAATTTCCTCAAATAATTTAACAGGTTCTTCCAGCGCCCAAATTGAAGATGACCAATAATCATATTTACAATAATAATGGCTACGGAGTAAGCATTCTTCAACCAACGGAACAGTTCTTTATAGTAGCAGAAGAATCTCTCAACAAAGGGGCTGCTTCAGGAGATAAAAATGATGACAAAATGCTCTCCAAAGTAATGCGAAACCTGAATCTGGAAATGAATAATAATAAGATAGAAGCAAATTTAAAAGGGGATATCAGAATAGTCACTAGTTAAAGCAATTGGGTAAATGCTAGTTTTACATTTCAGGAACTTCATATTCCACAGCAATTGTGGTTTTAAATTTATAAAATGTTAAAACATTTAAATGCTTTCATGGACTGATTCATTTTAACATATTTTAAAGGAAGTTTTATTGAAATGATTCACATAAAATTCACTCAAAAAATCTGTCAATTTTTAGTGAATTTTTACTATATGATATAGTCATTACTATGTAATTCCAGAAATGACTATGGCAACAGCCTTTTTCTTTCTTCTTTTTTTTTTTTTTGGTACTGGGGACTGAATCCATGACCTTGAGTTAGCAAGCACTCTACCACAGAGCTGCACCTATTTTTCTTACTTTTATTCTAATTTTTATTTTGAAACAGGGCCCCGCTAAGTTATGCAGCTGCCTCTGTCCTCAAATTGGTGATCCTCCTGACTCAGCTTCCTGAGTTGTTGGGATTACAGGCATGCATCATCATGCCCAGTTCATGTGTTCTCTCCCTCTCTCTCTGTCCCCCCTCTCTGTTGTTGCTTCCCAGGCTGGCCTAGAATTCACAATCCTCCAGCCTCAGTCTCTCAAGTATTGGAACCACAGGCATGCACCACCACATCCAGCATAAATATGGCTGTAAACATTGCTTTTAAAATACTTAATCCAGTAAAAAGTATTTGGAGTTCTATAGAGTAGATGCAATAAAGTTTAGTCAATATCTAGTGATCTGTGCTAGTAACCAGAATAAGGTAGCATGGCACTATATTAAAATAGTATTAGATACTGTTGGGCATGGTGGCATATACTCATAACCCCAGCTACTCAGGAGGATCTCAAGTTCAAGGCTTGCCTGCGTCACACAGCAAGACTGTCCAAAATAAAGGGTTTGGGATTTAGCTTAATGGTATGGCACTTGCGAGGCATACTCAAGTGTCTTGGTTCAATCATCAGTACCAACACAATAATAACAACTACAAAGGCATAGGAAATACTAGGAGACAGGGTAAACAATATGGAAAAGTATTTCCTTAAGTGCCAAACATGGTGGAACATGCCTGTAATCGCAGCAATTCAGAAGGCAGAGGCAGAAGGATCCAAAGTTAGAGGCCAGAGGTGACCTGTGCAATTTAATGAGACCCTGTGTCAAGGTAAAAAAAAAAAAAATTAAATGAGACTGGTGGGTGCAGCTCAGTAGTGGTATGCTCTCAGTTCAACCCCTCAGTATTAGGGGGGAAAAGTATCTCACTCATATGCAAGGGCTAGGGCTTAGCTCAGTTGGTAGAAGGCTTGCTCTGCGCCCTCTGAGGCTCTAGGTTTGATCCCCAGCACTGCAAAAACGAGAGGAAGACCTGGCACTCCTGATACCCACTCCTGATACAATCCCCAGCCAGCCACTGAAAACCTTATGAATAACAGAGAAGCGCTGACATAGTTCTAGGCATGGTACAGGGTTGAGTGTTTCATGTTATACATAGGGTTGCTATGAGTCGGACCTAACTCAACGGCACCCAACATCATCATCTTATATTCAAGTAGAGACGTACTCATTATAGGGCTGACAGATATTCCATTTTGGTACTCCGTGTAGGGCTATGTATGTTTCATAATGTCAGAAATTCAAGCTTCTTCCATCTTGTTTTGCCACTGTATGGTTTCTGTTAAAAACCACCTCATGGTCCAAGATAGCAATTATTGCTCAACTTATGTCCAAATTCCAACCAAGAAACAGACCTTTCTACTAAGCTATACAGGTTATCTCAACTTCCATACCTCTAACTAGAATCTAATCACTCGGCTACACTTAGTTGCAAATGAAACTAGAAATATAATCTTTACATAACCCAGCCAATTGTCCTTTAAAAGAAGGCATTAATTTTCTAAGAAACAGAATCTCACAAAGCAGGATTTATGTTGATCTAAGAACGTAAAGGGAGAAGAACCAGCAGCCCACTCTTGAAACAATTTGCCATTGAAAACATGAATGGCAGAAAAGCATTGTCAAATAGTGCTGGAAAATGAACTCCCCAGGCTGGAAGGCATTCAAGAAATGACTGGGGAAGAGGTGCCACCTCAAAGTAGAATCTACCTTAATGATGGGAATGGAATAAAGCCCCTGGGACCTCCTTTTGCTAATGTGGACGGATAACTCAAAATGAGGAGAAACACGTAAAAGTGTCTACAACAATGGACTCACACATAAAACGACTGTGTGCATGGCACAGTGTTGGTAGTGTTTCATTCTGTTGTACACAGGGTCACTATCAGTCTGATCCAACCTGACGGCATGTAACAAGAATAATATAAAAACATTCAGACTCAAATGCTTAAAACTTTGACTTTTTCTACTTTGTTATTTGTAACCAGCCTACAGCCATACCACCCTGGCAATCTCGTCTGATCTTGGAAGCTTAGCAGGGTCGGCCTGATTTAGTACTTGGATGAAAGACTGTCTGGGAATACAGGGTGCTGTAGACTTGGGAGGATGACCCAGCAGCCCACTTCTGAAACCATCAGCCATTGAAAACCCTATGAATAGCAGAGAAGCACTGCCAGACAGTGTCTGGCACTGCACAGTGTGGGGACAATCCCAGGGACTGTCCACAGAAGCCATAACTGGATCAATCCTTCTACAACGAATTTAATGAGCAGTAGGAGTGAAGATTTTTCTTTCTAATCCTCTTCCACTTTCCTCGGTTTTTAGCTTCCGAGACATGGGTAAATATCTCTGAGGTTAAAGAGAAAGAATAGTAGCCTTGTGTTACCAAACTTCTCACTCATTGGTCATCAGCCTTTTTTCTTATTGCTACTATTGATTTCCAACCCCTTTTCTTTTCCCAGGCCTACCTTAGACCACAGTAATAGTTTTTTCCTATTCTCTTATCCCTGAAACATTTTAAGATTTTTAAGAATTGATAGTTTTTATCCTTCTCTACCTTCCTGCCTCTTCCCCCACCACATCCTATACTGGAAGACTGAATTTACATATGGTATAAGTTGTCTGTTGCTGTCACACATCATCACAAATTTACTGACTTAACATGAAGTATTATGTACTGGTAGGAAGTCTGACATGCATGGAAATCACTGGGCTAAAGCAATGTGTGGACAGGTCTGGATTTGCATTTCTCCATACTCTCCAGATAAGGATGTTTCCTTGCTCAGTTGACTTGTTGGGGTGATAGGACCAAGATCCATTTTCTTAACGGTTGTCAGAAGATCCTCCCTTCTAGCAGTTTATTGCATTTGTTGATTCTCGGCCTCTTACCTCCATCTTTAAGGTCACCAACAGTGGATCAAATTCCTCCCCCATTGCACTTTTTCAGGACTTGTGGTTAGACTGAGCCCACTTGGATAATTGAAAATAACTTCATCTCAAGGACTTTAACATAAATCACAATAGCAAACTCCCTTTTGTCATTTACCTACTTTGTACTGTGCTTTTTGCAAGTAACTTTTTTTTTTTTTTGGCAGTACTGGGGATTGAACCAAGGACCTTGAGCTAGGCAAAAACTCTACAACTCACTTGTCTATATCCTTAGCCCAGTTTTAAACTTATGATCCTCCTCCCTCAGCCTCCTGACTAAGCTGGGATTATAGGCATGCACTACAGCACCTGACTCAACTGTTTATTTAAAAAGTGTTATTAGTGAGTTTTTGACTATGCAAAACACTGAACTGAGACTATTAACTCAGGACATTTTGTCACAGGTACTAGGGGATGGAGTCTAGAGGTGGAGAATAGACAAACAGGTTCTAAGAGTTGACTATAGGATGAGATAAAATGGGATGAATTAGAACCCCCTTTTGCCTTTTCATAATACTCAGTGAGTGATTTCCTCCATTTCATTGCCATGCCAGAAGTAGCTACGGTAGACCCTCAAGTGGACAGCACATGACAACCAAAGTGCTAAAATCTCTTATCAGTTTATTAAGGGGCAGTGAAACTGTCAAATGACTGAAAGCCATGTCTAAGCAGCACAAGATAGATAAATTTATTTAATTCACAGGAGCTATC
Source organism: Pedetes capensis (assembly GCA_007922755.1). Classification (NCBI taxonomy): domain Eukaryota; kingdom Metazoa; phylum Chordata; class Mammalia; order Rodentia; family Pedetidae; genus Pedetes; species Pedetes capensis. Next base: position 341,119 of record VMDO01000255.1, on the reverse strand, counting down.
CCCAAGCATCCATTCTTTGTGAGATACCTAAGCTGAGAGATGCATACACGGTATCACATAAAGTTATGTCAACTTGTTGTTAGATGCCATTGAGTCATGTCCAGCTCATAGTGACCCACACAGGGTTTTTAATGGCTGATTATTTTAGGATTGCCTCAGAAGTGGATTGCCACATCCTTCTCCCATGTTTGTGGTGCTGGGAATCAAACACAGGACCTCAGAGACTGTGAGGTGGTACTCTACGGACTGAGCTGAATCCCAGCCCTATGTCAACTAGAAAGCAGGAAATCTGAACAGCAGTCTAACTTTCCCAAAGTATTAAAGTGAAAAATAAACTATATTACACTTGCAGTAACTGGACACAATCAGATGGTTTTAAACTGAAGCACACATAGGTTTCTAGGGACTATACTTGAAATTAAGAAAAAATTGTGTACATGGACTTATTAGCTAAAGTGTCTACAGCTTCCATCATATTCTTAAAAAAGCTCCTCATCTCTCCAAAAGGTTAGGAGTACTGAAGTGGACAGTGTTTCCTTTTTCATGGCTTTTATTATCCTACCGACAGCTAAACTAACCTTTTCAAAAAACATTGCTTCTTTCTCTTTTTGCAGTGATAGGTATTTTCTTCTTCTACAAATCAATTTAACTTGGATAAACGTTGTTGTTGTTGTTGTTGTTGTTGTTAGGTGCCGTCGAGTCGGTATCCGACTCATAGCAACCCTCATAGGGTTTTCAATGGCTGTTTCGGGATTGCCTTGGGAGTGGATTGCCAGGTCCTTCTCCCATTTGTGCGGTGCTGGGAATTGAACTCGGGACCTCAGAGACTGCAGCGCAGCGCTCTACCAACTGAGCCAAATCCCAGCCCGGATAAACATTACAATTCATGATAGATTTTTACACTGTTAAGCCATCATATTCTTTTGGTAATCTGATGTTTCAGTTTTGTGGCTATAAAATGAACACATCAATAAAAATTTAAAGCCACTGCAGATACGACACTAATTTGGAAATACGTAGAACGACCAGCAATGCCACAATACTTTAAAGTTTACATGAACAGATAAATCCTATTGTGCTTCCTGTTTTAGAACTAGCAATGGAAATTTTCTACTCCCTCCAACATCATTCTTTGCCCCAATAAAGCAGTGGGGTGGTCACTGCCAAACCTCTAAGCTTGTAAGTACAGCAAAGACACCAATTGTGTAAACCAGTAAGCAGGCAAACCAGGTGCAAATCAGGACCGTGTTCATCCAACTGAACAAGGGCACACTCAACTGTCAATCCAACTCTCACTAGAATCTCAAACTCAAATTGTTTGTGGTGGGAGGAAGGCAGTAAGCAGAAATGCCACACCTTTCTATATACTTTACAGATTCTCTCCCCTACGTCAGCCCTTCATTTGATCTCCTGAATGGCATAAGTGTGATCAACTGTCATGTTGGAAAATCTCACCTCACACCTTCTGCAAATATCCTTTAAAGGAAATACTGTCGTTATTCTGAGCAGACTGTAGAGGAATGGCAGAAACAAAACACAACTCACTGGTTGACATTACAAAGTATATACAAAAAAATACATGCAGCTGCCTACTGTGGCAGTCTCATTCCTTAAAAAGGAATGACTTCATAGTTACAGATCTTAGTTCATAAGGGACTGTGTGGTTAAAAGATCCTAAGTGGATTTCCACATGATAGTTTTAATTGGTACTTGACACTCCCTCCCATGTAAACAACTAGTGAGAAACAAATGCTTTGAGACATTGGACAACAGACAATGCAGAACTATAATCTTCCAAATAAAGAAAATGGACTGGGTGCAGTGGCTCATGCCTGTAATACTGGGAGGCAGAGGCAGGAAGAGCACAAATTTCAGGCCAGAGGCAGCCTAAGTAAAAAAGTGGGCTGGAGAAGTGCAGCTCAGTGATAGAACACTTGCAAACTATGTGTCAGACTAGGGAGTCCAATTCCCAGTGCCAGAAAAGGAGGGAGGGGATCGATAGGGCAAGCAAGACAGTGCACACATCAGAGCCCTGCATTTTCACTGGGACAAAATTTGGAGAGAACGGGAAGAAAAAGCTATACAGAGCTAGTTCTAGAAATCTGCAGTGGGATCTCACTGAATACGCCCCGTGGTTCCTTGAAACAGAGAATATAATCTCATCTTCTTGGCCATGTAACGAAAATTCTGGTCACCATTCAACATCTCAATTTTATCTGAAGTTGTGGGGAATACTAGTCAAAGGAGATAACTGATTTTATGCCTCTTAGAGTTCTCACAACATGCAAAGGTCAAGGGAAAAAGTGTGGTCCATAGATGGGGTTAGTTCAGTACAAGTGACATGCGAGTTGGGTAGATGTTGAGTGGGCAGGAGGGGAGGAGTTTAGATTCTGACAGCAATAGAAACCCAGGTTCAAGTTGGGGGAGGATGACATTAAATTTATATGGGAACATCTACTTGGGCTGGACTGTGGAGAATGGCCTAAGACAGGACCATAAGCAGCACCAGTTAGATATTATTGCAGCATTGTATGACCAACCTAACAACCCGAATACAGAAGACGGTTTATAAAAGCACAGATGGAAAGATGTCCCAAACTAACTGGTTGTTACATATGGCCTAAGCAATTAAGTAGCTGAAACTCCTTTGACCAAACAAAAAGTAGAGCAGGGAACAGAACCTCAAGCAATCCCCAAACACCAGCAACTGAAAACCCTCGGAAGGGTTCTGAGTCAGATCCTACTGGCCAACACCTAACGAAGTGTCCGTTTAAGTGAGATTCTTCAGTATGTAAAGTAAAGACTTTGTGTGGGGATTCCTAAGGAGAAGTGTACCTCTTATAACCAGCCGTTTAAGTGGGCATGATGCTCAAAAGGAAACATCAGCAGGAAATACAGATTGTGTTATCAGCTTATCAACAGTGAATATAAGAATATATAAATAATATAAAGCACATTCACAGTGACAGCATGTCTACACGAAGATCATGGGTTCACTCAACAGCAGTACAAAAATACATATGCAGACTTGTGGTTATTAGGTGCGCTCAAGTAAGGTCTGACTCATAGTGACCCCATGTACAACAGATGGAAACACACTCCAACACTGGGCCATGCCCAGTAGTTCTGGCAGTGCTTCTCTGCTATTCATAGGGTTTTCCATGGCAGATTTGTTTTGGGAATGGATTGCCAGGTCCTTCTCCCACATGGAGATTGTAGGATGCTGAAAAGGGCACAACTTTTTCCTCTGGTGTTTAAAATGAACAAGTGTAATAAGTAGCACTGTAAAATTACTCTAGTGCACAAAATCAATAATCATCTACACAGCCAGTATACAGTGTAATACTTTATTTTCTACTGGATTAAACGAAAGGCAAGAAAATACCAAGTTAATTTAAAAGGCAAATCTTTACTCCTGAAAGAAAAAATACAAACTGTGTGGTGTGGTACTTGTATCATTATTTTACATAATATAAACAAAATCACTAAAGTACCCATATGCTTGGTTTCCTTACACTACAATGAACCACAAAACAGGTGAAAAATGCGTTTACATTTTTGGTGCAAATGAACATTTTGAAAACACATAGCATGCTTCCCCCACCCCCCAAACTGTCTACGCATAGGCACTGACTTAACCAAGCATTAATAGCCACCACCTCCTCTTCCTTGGCCGAAGTAGCCACCTCCATAGCCACCCCTGCCACCTCCTCGCTGGAATCCCCCAGATCCTCTGTAGCCCCCTCCACCAGACCCTCTGTAATCTCCACCAGATCCTCTGTAGTCCCCCCCAAAGTTGCCTCGATAGCCTCCTTGGTTCCCTCCCCTATAGCCGCCACCACCACCTCCACCAAATCCGCCGCGGTAAGAATTGGAGCTAATACCGTAGCCTCCACCACCTCTGAAGCCTCCACCGCCACCACCTTCATAGCCTCCACTGCCACCTTCGTAGCCTCCATTGCCACCGCCTCCATAGCCGCCACCTCCACCTCCATAGCCACCACCACCGCCTCCATAGCCACCGCTGCCACCCCCAAATCCACCTCCAAAGCCGCCGCCTCCTCCTCCAAATCCACCACCTCCGAAGCCGCCACCTCCGCCTCCGAAGCTGCCTCTGACTCCGCCAAATCCACCTCCAACACCCCCGAAGCCGCCTCCACCACCATACCCTCCACTATTATAGCCACCGCCATAGCCGCCCCCACCAAAGCCACCCCCACCATATCCAAAACCTCCCCGTCTATATCCACTTCCATTATCATATCGGGCCATCTTGGGAGGACGTGGACCATCTCCATACCTGGGAAAAGCACAAAACCACCGTTTTAGTATTCACTTTCTTTTTTTGCATGTTAAGCAAGTGATCAACCCACTGCAGATCTACACCTCCAATCCCACTAAACTATCTTTAATGATACAGTAAGACTCTGCCTCAAAAGCACTTGAGGCTTTAAATACACAATCAGATGTACGTTTAGTCATATTTGAAAATGCAGAAAATGGAGCCAAATGCATGAATACAAAACTGAAATGAATATGTAATTCCAAAATGAATGCATTAATAGGCATACATTTTATGTCTTTCTGGCTTATTCTTAAAGGCTGAGTTTGAGTTTTGGAAGCTATATCCTCACAACTTAAAGATGGTTCTCTTTTACTGAATTCAACAATACAGCATTCTACGAAGTCCAAGTATTAGTATTAAGTAATATGTTAGGAAGAGATTGGTATTTGGCATTATTTGGTATTAATTTGATATTATTTGGTATTTATTATCAAACATTTTCCTGAATTAATTCTAAGGTTTTGAAAAGTGTTTGGCAATTTCTTCCAGCCTAAATCTATTTTATGTAAATGATGAAAATGAAGGCTAATAAAAAATCTGCAGAAATGAAAACATCCCACCGATAACTCCAATTCAACAAATCTTAAAACTGCCTATTTTACTTATTCATCTAGTGCAGCTTTTCAGAGACTGGCTCTTACCAGTTCAGCAGGTATCCCTTTACTAACTGCTTCCAGATATTAATCTCTCACCAATTCCTATCCATTTTCTTGAAAATCTATCACTTTTCCTTGCAGCATCACACCCATACACCTCCACCTATTTATCTCATCTCTTCTAGCTTTTGGACTCTCCTTCACAGAAGCAGATGGTATGTGAAGCCTCCTTGCTCACCATCCCTTCTGTCAAAAATAACCTCTCCCTCTAAGCATCCATGACTACTTCATTTGTATCTGCCTATCTTTATGATGATACCTCTTCCTAGGAGTTCTTCTATACATCAGCCTAGACAGGATGATCACTGTACAGGATAAGAGCACCGCTTCTAGAATCATAGTGCCTGGGTGTAATTCTGGCTCTTACTTGCCAGTTGTATGACCTGGAGTTAACTGATTTGTGCCCAGTTTTCTTATTCATGTTAAAGTACATTAACATTAAAATTATTGTATTTGGGTGCCACAGCACACACCTGGAATCCTAGTCACTAGATAAGACTTAAGCAAGAGGATCACAGGTTTGAAGCCAGAGGCAGCCTGTATAACATAGTAAGATCCTGTCTCAAAATAAAATAAAGGAGTCATACCCAGTGGCTCACACTAGTAATCCCAGAGACTCAGTAAGCAGAGGCAGGAGGATTACCAAATTCAAGGCCAGAGGCAGCCTGTACAATTTAGGCCCTGTCTCAAAATAAAAAGTAAAAATGGATTGAAGGAGCAACCCAGTGGCACAGGGGTTGCCAACTACGTGTAAGACCCTGGGTTCAGTGTCCAATGGTGAAATAAATAAATGAATGAAAAATAATAAAGGGGCTAGGGGGTGCGGTTCAGTAGTAGAACACATGCCTAGCAAGTATGAAACACTGGGGACAATCCTGTAGTATTGAGGGGGGAAAAATTAGTTTATGATTGCATGTAGTAATGTAGTAAAGTGACCCGTAAGGATGCAAGGGATATTTTCAGATGACCAGAAAAACATTAGTTTGTACATTAAAAATACCTAAAATTTAAAGGTATTATGGTGTACTGTAGCCATGCTCTTTAAAAGATACATAAAGTACACTGACATATCATGAAGTCTATAACTTCACAAAGGATTAAGCAAATGTGATAAAATTCTGAAAATTAGTGAACCTAAATGAAAGCCACGAGGGTTCACTATAATACTACTGGCCTTTTCTACAGGTATCAAAAATTTCCAAATAAAGATATAAACACTAGTGCTTTTTATTTGTGGAAGGAGCATTTTACCCCTTACCAACATTTTTCTTTAAAGACTAAAATCAGTGAGTGCTGTGGAAAGATCTACACTTCATCATCATCATGCTATAATATGACCCACTCTAGACTACGTATGTACCTTTAAGGTTCCCATCTCTAACATTCACCAATGCTGCTGACAGATTGAGCCCAACAAAAGTTACATTCTGTTCTGACGGTGTTAGCCAAACGAAATTCTGCACAGAATGTTAATTTAGGTAGCTATGTTCCTATCAACTAACTTTCAGAATATGAGGGCTGCATAAAATGGCTGCACATGAAGTTAATGAGATACTCACCGTACACTGCCCATCATAAGATTTATACCAGCAGCTGAGGGCCTGGAAATTTGGCGGATTGTGTTCAGCATGTGTTCATTTACAGGGTCCAACTGGCTGATGATATTAGGCTGTTTGGATACTTCAACAACCAGAGCTTCCATGGCTGCCCGAAGGGCAGTGATGCATGCTGCAGCTTCATGGGATATCTGCAATCTGATCCTAAGGCGAAAACGAACAGAAAGTAAGATGAGAACCAGACCCAGTGGTGTACAGAGGCAGGAGCATGGCGAGTTTGAGGCAGAGGCAGCAAATACAACTTAGCAAGACTGTGGCTTAAAACTAAAAAGGCTAAGGGTGCAACCCAGTGGTAGAGCACTTGCAAAGTATGTATGGAACTCTGCGCTGAAGTCCCCAATTACTGCCCAAAAAAGCTGAGTACACACAGAAAAAGATTATTTCTCAGTTTCACACATGGTTAAGTCATGGAGTAACCCTAAGGGCTTAACAAGTACAAATACTGTATTATAATGCCACCAAACTTAGACAAATACACGTATGCACAGTAGCCATTTGTATTAACTTCTTAACAGTCATTGCCAGGTATTAGTAGGAGTCTCGCTATGTAGCTCAGGCTGACCTCAAACTCATGATTCTCCTGCTTCTGTCTCTAGAATGTTGGGATTCTTAAAGCTATAAAACCTGTCAAGCCAAAAGCCAAACCTCACTATCAATACAGATTGCTCAGCCTCCAATAAAATAAGAGACTCAGAATACTAGGATTATCTAGATTTCCAAGAATATGGGTGATTCTATTTACTGTCCACTTAGGCTCTACTCCAATTTTGCCAATTGCTCACCGTAAGTCTCTAACTGATGTGTATATAGAGAATGTGGTACCCAGACTCCCATTAGATTCTAATTTGGTAGTTGCAGTATTCACAGTTAAAAGTGGCTCAAAATGGTAATGCTTTTACTTATATCAGTATTGCCAATTTAAGTTTATCACAAATAGACTACCAAGCTTAACAACTCGCTAAGAAAAGACATTATGAAATTTAGTTTATAATTCACATCTGAAAATCCATACCAGTCATCTACAAATACAATCTGCCCATCAGACTGGACTTTCTTGGAGGCAAAGAGAAGCAACTGTAAAGGGGTGACTAGAGTCATGCCTTTAGCAGAAATGGCTCGAGTTCGAATCTACAAGTAAAAAAAAGAGGCAAAAGAAAATTACTGACAATCCAACTATGAAACATTGTTATACAATAAAGTGATGAAGAGTAAAACTCATGTTCTCAAAGATTAATGAGGACAATTTGGATTTTCAAAATCATTTCTTACCTTTTCTCCAAATACAAAGAAGGGAGATGGGTACTTCATGTCCTGGCTGCTAAAAGGACAGTTAACAGATGATTTGTGGATAAGTGCATTACGCCCTTCAGTGGTAAGAATCTTTCTCTTTTCCTTATGATAGCACACGTTGGGATATACACCAAAGGCCAGGAGAGAGATAACGACATCCAAATTATTATCTGGTCCGGTGTTACTAAACACTTGTGTCAATAAACAATCTGTTAAGAATGGTTAAAAAAAAAAAAATCAGACAACTGCCTAATAATCAGATACAGGCAAACTATTAAGGGAACTGACTTTTCTTCTCTCAAGCTCTCTCTTCAAATAACCTGGCTGTAAAACTTTCTTAGAGTCCTTACAACACACACACACACATTAAGTTTAAGGAGAAATTCTGGTTGTCTTCATCACCATCTTCATCATTATCACCACCATCATCATAAAAAACTAAAGTGGGTCAGGCACAATCATCATTGTCGTCGCCATCATTATCATCATCATCATCATCAAAAACTAAAGTGGGTCAGGCACAGTGGTGCATGCCTATAATCCCAGCCACATGGGAAGCGGAAGCAGAAGGATCAAGTTCAAGGCCAGATAAGGCCTATGTAATTTAGTGAGACTTAGTGAAACCCTGACTCAAAAATGGGCTGGGGAGTATGGCATAGTAGTAGAGCACTTGCAAAATACCTGCTAGGCCCTGGGTTCAACTCCATACCCACGTCCCAAACAAACCATACACACACTATATAGTGAGCCAGGAGTGGTAGTGCATGCCTGTTATCCCAGCACTCAGGAGGCCAAGGCATGAGAATAAATCAAGTTTGAATCCAATCTGGTCTACACAGTGAGCTCTAGGCTAGCCTGGGTTACACAGCAAGATCTTATCCCAAAAAATGAAAAAATTAAAAAAGCATCTTCTCTTATGTACTCACCCACAAATATAAACTTGGGATGACCAATTAATAACAAAAACCTGATCAACTATTTCCTTTCTAAGTATTTATCTGGTGGACTCCAAGTATTTATGTGCTATTCTTAAACAGCTAGATAAACCTTAGTTCTAGTTTTACAGCCTCCAAAATGTATGAATCTGGACAGGTAATTATTTTGGGCCAGGCATGGTGGTGCATGCCTATAATCTCAGCCATGTGGAAGGCAGAGACAGGAGGACAGCAAGTTCCAGGCTAGAGGCAGCTTGCATACCTAGCAAGACCCTATCTCAAGATAAAAAGTGGGCTAGGGGGTGCAGCTCAGTGGTAGAGCTTACAAAGCGTGTGTGAGGCCCTGGGTTCAATCCTCCAATATTACAAATAAATTAAAAACAAAGTAAACTAAGGCTTGCTAATAGTTTCATTAGCTATAAAATTATGCAATGACATTAATTTACTGGTCATGGTAAATATTCTAGTATATAGAAGTATTCATTGTTTCAGAAAAATTGTTAATTTTCAGTTTACAAAAGACAAGAATTAGTTTAGTTATTTAGATTGTATCCTTTTAAAATGTACTGTGTTGAGCCAGGCATATGCTTGTAATACCAGCAATTTGGGAGATCGAGACTGGAGGATCTCAAGTTTGAGGCCAGAGGCACTCTATAAATATTTAGTGAGACCCTGTCTCAAGATAAAAAGTAAAAAATGGGATATGGGTGCAGTTCAGTAGTAGAATGCTTGCAAAAAGCTAGCTTGAGGCCCTGGGTTCAAACCCCACTACTGCAAAATAATTAACAAACATATAAATAAAACTAAATTTACTGTCTTGCCCAAGTGTTTTTTGGCCTTCAACTAAACATGTCTTATTTCTGGTTATGCGTGCCCATTCTCAAGCTTTAACCTACTTTGAAAAAGAGAGACACTACAGCTCAACTTCATATTAAGAAATAAAGCCAAGGGGAGTGCCCAAGATTAAATAAAATTGGAGTGAATATGAGGACGAAAGAGAGAAAGAGAGAAATAGAGAAAGGAAGGAAGAGAAAGAAAGAAAGAAAGAAAGAAAGAAAGAAAGAAAGAAAGAGAGAGAGAGAGAGAGAGAAAGAAAGAGAGAGAAAGAGAGAGAGAAAGAGAGAAAGAGTGAGAAAGAGAGGAAGAAAAAAAGAAAGAGAGAAAGAGAGAAAGCCAGCCAACCAGCCAGGTGGTGCACACCTATGATCCCAGCACCAGAAGGCTGGGTAACGCATGAAGACTGCTGCAAGCTTGAGGCCAGGTGGCCCTATGTAATGAGTTCTAGGATGGCCAGGGCTATACAGGGAGATGTCTCAAAAGAAGAAAGGAAAGGAAAGGGGAGGGGAAGGGAAAAAAATTAAGAGGAAAATAGTTGGATTCCTTTTTCCCTCCAGTCCTGAGGGGGTTGAACCCAGGGCCGCACACCTGCATGCTCTGCAAGTGCTGGACCACTGAGCTGAACCCCCAGTCCATTTTTTTTACTTGTTGAGACAGGGTCTCACTAAATTACACAGACTGCCTCTGGTCTCCAACTTGTGATCCTCCCGCCTCTGCCTCCCGAACCACTGGGATTACAGGTGTGTACCACCACACCCTGTTGGATTACTGTTTTTATATCACATATAGACAGGTCTTCTCTAATCAACTCTACAGCAAGTTTCATTTCAAGACATTCCAAACCTGATGTGGTAGAATTTACTTCACATCTAAAAAAGGACACACAGGTCACTAATTCATCCCTTCTCAAACACTGATCTTAGCCTTTGCTGCTTCTTTTTATAACAGACTGAGTTAACATGATAACTGGTATTACCATGTACAAATGAGAAAAATAGCTGGGAAGAGGAAACAGACACACACACACACACACACACACACACACACACACACACACACACACACACAGAAATTCTAAAATTTGAAGCTTAAATATACTATGCTATCAATATGCATGTATTACATAAATGGCATTTCAAATGTAGCTTAAGAATGGGAGCGGTCTTGCCTTCTGGAAATCCAGAATTAATCAAAATCTCCTTAAGCTGAACTTTGGCCTCCCAAGTCATTCGTAGTGTAGCCATATTGAGCCTTTTTTGTTCACAAAAACGTATCTCTGCTTCTTCACCACTCATTCTACAATAAAACAAAATGATGGTCATTCTTACTGGCTAGAAAAATATGTGCAAATTAGAAATTGCATACAGTTCATCTGAATCTTACAGTAACACCTTTTCAAGCCCATACCTAGCATCATCCCAGGCTTGGAATACTGATAATAGGGCCACGTGATCAGAAAATCGGTTTCCAGCAAAATTTCGATGGATATATCCCAGCCGCTTTCCTTCACTGATGAAAGGCTCCGGAAAACAGGTGGCAGCAGAGATGGTGCAGACTGCATCTCCCACACTGAAACAAATAAAGTTAAATTAAGATGAGATCATAATCATCTTACAAATAGATTATGTTGTCAACTACGTACTAAACTTTATTCATTATTACATTGCTTTTATTAGCAATAAAATTGCTTCAATGACAAACTTTACAAATGTTCTCTCTCAAATCAGAAAGGGGAAAAATAAATTTGTGGCATTAATGACTGCATATTACCATAGATTATCACCCAGTATATTTTCCTTTCCTATTTTCTCTTTCCAATCCTAATCTCTTAACATTCAAACCCTTCTGGTAAAATATATCCCTGATCCTAAATCACGTTAGTAGGAGGAAATGCCCTTCTCTTCTGAGAAACCAGTACACTGTCCCAGGTTGGGCCCAGATATCTACCCTACTTTTCACATTTCTTATTTCACACTTCCCTTAGTATCTAAACACATTACTTATTACTTAAGACTATCGAGGTATTCCTGCTACCTGAGCCCATCTTGCTTTTTTGAAGAGGCAGTTAAGATTTTAACATTATTCTCCCACTAACAGCAATAAAATAAAGCACTTACTAGAAAATACATCCCATAATCATCATTTTTCCAAAACGAGGTTCAATGGGGAGTTTGGCCAAGATTCGTCCCAGAGGAGTCAACTCATCATTGGCGTCTAATGCATCAAGCTCTGTGGAGAGACATTTTGTAAGCAACAAAATAACCTATGCAAAGATGAAACACTTCTTTGAAGATCAGGGTAGGACAGTGCACTTAAGATTTCAGCACAATGTCCGTAACCAACAATTTCCCTCAAAAAACAATAAAACGAAATTTTACATTGCCTAATACAAAAAAAGACACAAGAATTAGGTAGATGAAGGTGTTAAGTATGACTATGATCCTTGAGAAGTCTACTAAATAGTAATAGTAGCCCAAGTACCTTCATGTAACAAGCCTGACACACCCCCATCTGTTGATTTTTAGAGAAATGAAATCTGGGGAAGAAAAGTCTGAAATTCCCATTCTGGTTCCTGCCTGCCCCCACCCCCTGCTATACTACTGCTGTAACAGATTTGAAAACAAATGTTCTAAAGGATATATTTGTCTTCACCTTGATTTATTTCTTAAGTGACAAGACAGTCTAACATCTGTTAAGCAGGTCTGACATGGCAACCCACTCCCAAAGCCAATCCCGAAATAATCTGCCATTAAAAACCCTGTAAGGATTGCTATGAGTAGGATACCGACTTGACAGCACCTAACAACAACAACAAGCAGCAGGTCTGAATTTACAAGTACCTCTAAGAGTATGTTCTGCTTCAATCACAGCATCCAAAGGTGGAGGTTCAATTGCCTTGGCCAGAAACTGGCCAATTCCTCCCAGACGCAGAAGTTTTATGCTCAAAGCAATTTCATGTAAAGGTGTTCGAAACATCTCTGGTGTCATGTGGGTTTCAAGCCTTAAAAGAAAAGCAAAAATTAATCATCATCCCTGTATAGGCTTAACATAGATGTGGGCTTAACATGATCTTTGCCAACAGAATCAATGATACAGAAGAACTGCTGTTTCCTCACCTTTTTATACTTATCACAGAAATTTTTACAATTCACTAAACACCCTCTCTGGACAAGAAGGCTAAATACCTTTCTGACTTTAATCTTATAGTATGATGGCTTTTTCAACTGAAAAGTGAAGGATGGAAAAGTTACCCATAATCCATTGTGTTATTACTCCCATTTTGGTTTCTTTAGGTCTTGCTTGCTGATAAGCATGGGTTAAAAACGGTAGCAAGTCTTTCTGTGGGAAATGGGGGCCCACATCACCTCCAATCTCCTAGTCCATACAATTTCAGTGCCATCAGAACAGACCTTACAAATAATCTAGGTTTTAAAACTCTAGTTAAGTCATTATATCAACACTAACAATGATAACAGTGAACATATACTGAGAATTATGTAGCAGGCACTATTCTAAGTTCTTTACGTTACTTATTTATCACACCAACCTGATGAGTTAGGTATCTTAGGCTTACAACTGATAAAATACAGAAATTGAGTAACCTCAATTTACAAAATGGGGAGAACATAGGCATGAAGGGTAAAAATGTTTAGGGATATACAATGTATTAGACATAAATGGTATTAAGATCCAGACCTCTATATTTGTAATTCAGGCTCAGAGCATATAAACTTCTCAAGATAAAGATTCACTTGAAGCCAGGTGCTGTGGTGCATGCCTATAATAACCCCAGCAACTCAGGAGCATTGAAAATTTAGTATGATCCTGTCTCAAAAGTGGACTAAGGTGTAGTTCAGTGGTGGGGTACATGCCTACAATGCATAAGGCCCTAAATTCAACACCCCAGGATTAAAAAAAAAAAAAAAAAAGGGAAAAAACCATGCAAACCATTTAAAGTGATTCCAACATTGCTGGCAAAGTTCAGATTAGCTTGTATCAGATTTACATAAAGGTACATATCACTTCTCTGCATCACCTAACAAAGAGCACATTTAGGTATGGCAGTAGTATAGCAGGTGGTTTTACTCTAAGATGTTAAAAGATTAACTACTTATTTCTTTAATTTCAAAGAAAATAATGCTTTAAAAGAACTACATATCCTCCAAGCATTGCAACTAGTTGTCTAGTTCCACTTTGGAAGCGCATATATAAACCTATACTTACAATTACTAGTATAAAAGCAAACCAAAGTGTGTCTAATTTTCACTTGTCATAGTATATAAACTTAACCCCCAACAGTTTGTAATACACACATAAACTGTCCAACTCTTTTTTTTATTAACTGGCTATAGCTAATGGTTTTCAATGGCAGATTGATTTTTGGGAGGGGGTTGCCAGGTCCTTCTCCCAAGCCTACAGCTTCTGGTGTTCCCAGGCGGTCTCCCATCCAGATACTAACCAGGGCTGACCCTGCTTAGCTTCCGAGATCTGACGGGATCGGATGCCACAGGGCTAAAATAGTGTTTCCTCTGTTGTACAGAGGGTCGCTATGAGTCGGATACCGACTCGACGGCACCTAACAACAACAACAACATCATAGCTAATGGATCTCTAGACATATACAAGTAAATTCTTAAAATCTTTAATTCAGAGAGAAAGACATTTTTAGCTAACAGGTTTTGAACTCTAAACACTCACCCACAAAAGCCTGTGTGGTATAAATGGAGACAAACGAAGAATTAAGACTTGGATTTCATTCCTAGCCTTGGTAAAGTTAAACTCCCTAAGCTTTAATTTCCCTATCCAAATAATCTCCCATTTTACTCAGGAAAATGAAGACCACAAAACAGGTGAAGTGATTAACACTGGAAACAAGAAATACTCTTAATACAAGGAAAAGTAACATTATTTTAACTCATTTTCAGAAAGTCACTCCACAAATACTGGTAATTCATAAGTAACAAAGCTGTGTGGGCAAAATAACGTCAATATAGCCTTCTTTTATCAAATAAGCAACCACCAATAATTTCTAATTTCTCTTCTCTACATACTTATCATGATCCAAACTAAGGCACTTATGTACTGAGTTCATGGCACCAAGAGGGGTGAATGAAGGTAGAGCCTGCATGCAGATAGAGTATGTGTAAAGAGTTTAAAAAACTCTTCAATCTTATTTAAAAAATTGGTCTTACCTCTCAAAACGAGCTCGGCTACAAAGGTGAAAGCAAAATCCAGGCCGTACACGGCCAGCTCGGCCTTTCCGCTGCTCAAGGTTTGTTTTAGATGCCCACACTGTAGCATAGTTGGTCATATTGTTGTGAGCAGTGAATAGTTTTACTTTTTGCCTAAAGGGTAAAATAAACAGTCGTTAATTCTAGTGGTAGGTGCTTTCCAGATAGCCATGCCTGGTATGAAAAGCAAGCACGCGTGCAAGAGCGCACGCATGCACACCACCAATTTAACTTTATATTCTATCAACCTACTAAATGGTAATACAACGTACATGTACACTTACCACCTGGATTGCTTGGCTAAGTTACATGACCATTCTTTGCCTCATCTGAAAATGATTATAGCACTATTATCTACTTACAAGGTTATTTATAAACATTAAGTGAACTAATGAAAGAATTCAAAAAGTCAAGGCACTGTGGCACACATCTATAATCTCTGTGACATGGAAGGCAGAGGCAGTAGGATCACGAGGTTTAAAGCTAGTGGTAAGACTTTGTCTCAATTAGAAAGAACAAAGGGCTGCAGGTCTGTGATAAAGCACTTACAAAAGCATGTGCATGGCCCCTGGTTCAGACTCCCCACCCCCATTGCCATTAGAAAAATTAAGTGATATTAATCAAGACATCTTGAATTGACAGTTTTAATGTAACTTTCAGATCTCTATAATCTAAAGGTATGTGCAGAATAAGAAAATGTGGCACATCTCATGCCACTTCTCATCAAGTGATACCTGCCTGGTCTGTGTGAATCTGTGAGTAACCTCACAGCACTTGAAACTTCAGTCATTAACACCCTGGCATCTGATCCTATCTAATCTCAGAAGCTGAACAGTGTCAGGCCTACTTAATCCTTAGATGGGAGACTGCCTGAGAATACAGGGTGCTGTAGGCTTGTGACAAGGACCTGGCAGTGCGTTCCTGAAACAGAAACAATCATCCATCGAAAATCCTATGAATAGCAAAGAAGCACGGACACAGTGCGGGGCATGGCACAGTGTCAGTTGCTTTGTTCTGTTGTACATAGGGTGGCTGTAAGTAGGACTCAACTTGATGGCACCTAACAACAAATTGGCTGTTATTACATGAACTAAATTGGCACAGAATGCTATTCACCATTCTGTAAAATGGGCATTGGCATATCATTTTCAATCACCAGGATAGGCCAAGGGACTATATACAGAAAACGTGGAATACAAATTAGCTGGATATAACCAAGTTCAAACTCTGTTGGTCTCTCTGTTGACCAATTACTATGCAATTACTTTATACATAATGTCTCCCTGTGTATTTGACAGGGTATATAACAAATACTACGTGTCTAACAAAATATGAAGTCCTCTCATTTATTGATTTATTTTTAGATAGGGTCACACTATGTAGCCAAGGTTGGACTCAAACTCAATCTTCTTGCCTCAGGCTCCCAAGGACTGGGATTTCGGGAATCTACTACTATGCTCAGCTAATGTATTTTGGCTTTTAAAGGATTGTCCTTTGGGTAGATTATCTGTCCTATGTGAAATATTAGTTACCTCTATATACTAAATAGCATGCTATCCATATGGCAGTGGTTAAGGGAAACAACCTGAGCCATGGGAAATAGTCACTAGTTAACTAGTTGTCCCTTCTATCATAACTGATCAGTGATAAATGATATGAAGAATTTAATTACCTACAATTAGTATACACAAACAAATGAACGATCATCTTGAAGGTACAAGATACAGGAATTTAAAACTAAGGTGCTTTGCTGGGTGCAACAGCACTGTAATCCCAGCAGCCCAGGAGGTAGAGGTGGGATGGCAAATTTAACGCTAGAGGTATCCTGCTTAAATTAATGAGAACTTGTCTCAAAAGTAAAACCCAACCTAGGATGGGGTGCGGCTCAGGGGTAGAATGCTTGCAAACCATGTGTAAAGCCTGGGTTCAATTCCCCAGTGTTGCAATAAACAAACACACTAAAAAATATTCAGCTGTTTAATGCTAGATATGGTGGTGCACACCTCTTATGCCACCATTTGAGAGGCTGAGGCAGGAAAACCCCAACTTTGAGGCCAGCATTGGCTATATAGACCTCATCTTCAAAATAAATCAAAAAATACAAACTTTAAAAGTAGCATGTTTTCTGATTTTGTTGACTGATAAAAGTTTCTAGTTGGTATCACTGAAATAGGCAAATAGATTGGCTGGGAACTTACTTGCAGGAATCAATGACATAAACAACATCATTTATGGTGATGCTTGTTTCAGCAATATTTGTGGACAAAATAACCTGCAAAAAGTATATGAAACAAGTACATTTTAGAAAATATTCTACATACATACTTTAAAGTATATTTGTTTAGATAACAAATTATAGAACTGGGTGCAGTGGGTGCATGCCTGTAACTCCAACAACTCAGGCAGCAGAAGCAGGAGGATCCTAGGTTTGAGGTCAAAGATAGCCTGTGAAAGTTAGTGAAATTTTGTCTCAAAATAAAAAGTAAAGAAATGGGCCAAGAGCTCAGCTCAGTAGTAGACTGCCCACAAAGCATGCATGTGGCTCTGGGTTCCAACCCCTAGTACTGGGTATGCGGGGGGGGAGACAATGAGAAAACTGCTATAGTCTTAGCTCAGAAGACTATTTTTTATCTTCCTCACTTTCAATAGCTTACAACTTTTCTAGTTGGTATTTGAAAACTTGTGACATTGTTCAGCATCCATGTCACTGGCAGTCCCATCACTGTAATATTTAACACTTACCTTGGTTACTCCATCTGGTACTGGATCAAACACTTTGCGCTGTTCCTCTCGAGGAATCTGAGAATGAAGCGGCAGAATCTGATACCTGTGGCTTCCTATAACAATAAGGAAAGAAAGGGTAAGGAATAAAAATAGAAGTTGGTTTAAATCTATTCCTTTTCTCCATTACACACATCTTTATTCAAAAGGAGACAATAACTTTTCTATATCCACATCCAGAGTACAAGCAAAACTACTCATTTTCACTCTCAAATGTGAGAATTCAAAGATTCATACCAAAATGTGGGTTCATTTCCAAATGCTTCTGCATTGTATAAATCAAATTCCAACCAGGCAAAAAAACCAACACGGCTCCAGGAACATTTAGGGTTTCTATGTACTTAAGCAGTGCTTCAATGAGCTCAAAAGGAGTTTCCTTCTCATTCAACTGAGACATGCTCATTTTTGTTTCTGGACCATATTCATCACCGCAGATTAGATTACAATTTGCCTGCAAAAAACCAAGATGGGATATTTTCTCAATTACTACAGGTCCGAAGTCTCCTGGATTTGTTATATTCAAGTAACATCTAACATTACTAATCTTAGCCTACTAGTAATTTAGTAGCAAATCAAACAATTTCCGAACAGAACACAAACTAAATTTTCCTAAAATTTCCCACAGGATACAGCCAAAAATCAATCATAAAGTTTTAATTTTTTTAGAGTCCAAAAGGCTTCTTTTACACTAAGTGTATTTTTTCTTATGACAATGAGCTCTTGGTTTTTCAAACATGTTTTCCTTACCTATTGAATTGTTCCTATGACCTAGTAATCTCTTAATCATCTTCATCCATTTGTGAAATACTGTGGTCTTTCCCAAAAAGTCTATCTTAGAATCAATGATTAATCAACGATTAATCAATATAATGACAAAGTTGTTATAGTTGCTCTTTTTTCCCCTGCTAAAGTGTATAACTGCCTTTTCATTTACATCCCCAGGTCTTAAAGAGACCTAATTTCATATTGTTTTCTACCAAATTCTACATTGCTGGCTGACACTTAAGTGTTCATTCTATTCCAAGTTCCAAGCACAGATCCATTTTCTGCCTTCATGTGTCCAACTCTCAGGTATTTACCAAGTATTTTTTTCCCCCTTCCCTGTTTCTTCCTAGGAAATCATCATTCCTTGTTTACTATTCTCCCCACCTGATATTACAGCTGCCTCTGCTGAAACTTTGTTGCCCAGAAGTCTGAATTACCTAGGGATCTTTTCTCTTATGACTTTTATGCCAGTGATAATTAATGATAGTAAAGAAGTTGTCATCAAAGCTGGGATTTTTTGGAAAAGCTCTCTGTATTGCTAATTCATTCTGTATTTTTACTAAAATCATTGGCTTCTTTCCTTCAGTAATAATTTTCTAACAATAAAAATTCTTAAGCAGGGTAAAATGATATGCATTTGGGAAGCTAAGGGAAAGTTCTATGAGAGCCTGGGTAACAGCAAGCCTGAGGCCAGACTGGGCAACAAAGCAATATCTTGTCTCAAAACATTTAATGAAATCCGCTTACATCGTCATCTTCACCGCCATCATCCTCTTTGTCCTTCTTTTTCTTGTCTTTAGGTGGAGGAATAAACTTGGTCATCTGAATGCAGTCTTCTAGAAAATATTCTGCCAGAGACAATCCAGTTAGGTAAGTACATGCTATTAACTTTCAGAATGAATCAGTCTTAAATTCATTTCCTAATTTACAGTTCAAAACTACCTTAATACCCTTCAACTTGACTGTACACACTACCAAGAAATTCCAATTGCAGTAACTTTTTTTCTTACTAAACTCAGGATTTCCCCTCTTAGACCCTGAAGGACAGTGAGGTATCACGTAAAACATGTTTTTACAAAGCCAAGTGGTGTCTCCTTTGTGCAAACCATTCACTAAACATTTACGGAATGCCCATGGTGCATGTGTTGTTACACTCATGTGGAAGATATGTGTGGAAATAATCTCAATACATTAACATAAGCCATTTTCTTTCTGTTAGAATACACACATGAAATGGTTTCCTTTCAGCTATTTCTCTGAAGGACCTCAGTGCAATGATTGGAAGATCTACCAACCAATTATGCCTCTGAGATTCTCTGATAGATCCACAAGTATCTTTAAAATCTAAATTCTTTTTCTCTACAACCCAGGAACCACAATGTGTCCCACTCATCACAACTTATCAAGGGCACACACTATCAATGCAAGTTATTCCTGGTGATTTTAAACTTGACCACCTGAATTAATGTTTGCAAGTTTTCCACTGTAAAGTTACCTCCCCATTTTATACTCTTTAGAAACAACTACTAATAAGCACAGACCATTCAAGGAATAAGGAGCAAATCTCTCTCAGGTACAGGGAGAGCATTTACACAAATTACATGGAATTTTTCTGTATGAAAATTTGTCACTATCCTTTATTCGATTTCTTATTTATTAGCAATATATTCACAGATACTTGTTTTATACATTGGACTTAATTCAATACCCCATGTTACTTTTGTGCTTTAACAGTTCTTGCTTTCACCACTGGCCATTCTTTGAGCTTCCTATCTATGTCTCTTTTTCCCATTACTGTGGATGTTTTGTCAACCCTTTCCTTACTTCATACACACAATATTCCAGGCTGCCTTGGGCCTAGAACTGGCAATTTCAACAAGGATGTCATTTTAAGTGGAAAATGTTATTCAAAACAAGATCTGGGTGTGTTAAGTTTTTAATATAAAATGTCCTCCAAAGGCCACATTCTATAACCTCTCTCTGCATCCTATCTGCTGTGATGTGAACAGCTACCACCATGTTTCCCACATCATGATGTACTGCACAAGCATTATGGCACAAAATGAACATGGACTAAATCCTCTGAGATCCGGAGGAGTCAGAGTAAACCTTTCCTTCCTTGTTTTGTAATGTATTTTCATCAAAATGATGCAGAACATACACAGGGTACTAGGCATGTTCCTTGCTACTGAGGTGTCATTGCTTTTATGCCTATTTAACAGACAAGGCTAGTAAAAATATGTATATATACAAATTGCAAATAACAGCACATAAGTATTCTTTCCTACCTATATCTGTATTATCTAAATGCGAATCATACTGATGTCTCTGTTACCCTGTACCAAATGGTTCATCCTATCTTCCTTCTGGTTATCTGCAACTTTACTAACAGTAAGACACCCAACTCTCTCACCATCACCCATACACTTACTTCTTTTAAAAATCCTAGTACATACCTGCATTGGCTTATTTCACAGCTACACTTCCATTTCTATTAAAAAATTCAGCTCTCTAGCATGCATATTCACTCATCATTTTACACCTACACTGGTAATCTCTTGGATTATTTGCACATCCTCAATTAGACTGTGCTGTAATTCGTTTTAATGAAACTATTGTATCTTGGTGACCTCAGTATGATTCTTTCCTTAGTAAGTAGAGCACACCACTTTTCCATTCATGAAAGTACTTTAAGGCTTCTCTTTAGCGTATCAAAATTGCTAGCATCACTATTCTTTAGAGCCATTATTAAGTAACATAAAGGTTACTTGAACATAAACACTGACATAGTATGACAAACTTTCTGATAACTGAAGCAGCCTACTAAGTAACTAGTAAGGCAGCAGCATATACATTGTGGATATGTTGGAAAAAGAGATCATTCTTGTCCTGGGCAAGATGGTACAAAATTTCATCATCATTATGAGTTGTCTATTTAAAGTATTCTTTCTTAAATATTTTTTGCCCCATGGTTAACTCTAGGTAATTAACTATAGAACGCAAATCCATACTTGAGTGGGGATTAATATAATTTTAAGACAAGTTGATACAAGTTAAAGACTAGAAACTGACTGAATATGCAAGCCAAATAGTAAAATGGAAATAGTAAATGAAACCTAATTTTAATAGTAAAATGAATAGTAAAATGAAAATAGTAAATGAAACCTAATTTTATCCCTTAGACAGAACTCTGATGCTTAACTAAAAATCAGAGGCAAGAAATTCCACAAGAATACTATAAAGCAACTGATATTCTAATTTGCCCTGCACTTTACATGCCTTTTAACCAATTACTCTGATATTCACAATTAAGAAAATCCAAATACTACTGTACAAAACATGGTCAACGTCTTACCCAACTGCCACAAAATTTACCTTGAACTGGGAAAGTTCTCCCATAAACTTCAATAATGGGGCAATTGAAGAAATATTCACAGAACATGCTGGTATCAATAGTAGCAGACATAAGAACAATGCGAACTTCAGGATAAGCCAGAACCACATCACGCAGTACTACCAAAAGGAAGTCAGTCTATTAAAATAAAAGCACAAATAAATAAAATTGCACATAACTTTTGTGTCATAAGATACACCTGTGAGTACAAGAAGAATGGTTACCGTAAGAATACAAATAGAATTTTTAAGAAAAGTTGTAGCTTAAAAGATACAGGGATTGGCCTAACTGGGGAAATGGAGAGAAAAAACATTAAGGCCAGGCATAGTGGTACATGCCTCTGATCCCAGCATTTGGAACACAGGAGGAAGATCAGGAGTTTGAGGGCAGCCTGGCTACAATGTCTCAAGAAAGAAAGAAATGAAGGAGAAAAAATGAATGTCCTATTTTCTATCTGATAGTGAAATTTAAGCTTGCACATATACAGCTTTAAGAACAAGGGAATACAATACCATTTTAAGTCAAAATTCATTTACACAGTCCTGTGTAAGGCGAGTTTTAAAACGTTGGAAAGGTCATAATTCAAACAAACTGACCAATACATTTTTAAAAAATGTATTACACATCAAATCATCAATGTCAAATCATTAATGTCAAGTGCTCTCACAAAATATCAAGCAAGCACTCTATCACTGACCTGCACTGCCACCTCCCCCACCCCATTTTTTATTTTGAGGCAAGTTCTTGCTAAGCCGTGCAGGCCCTTTTGGCCTTGTATTTGAGATCTTCCTGCCTCAGCTTTGCTGGGATGATAGACTTAAATAAGTAATGGTGCCCAGCTTTCTGTATATCCTCCCCAATTACCATCACATTGAATGTTATGTTACAATTTTTTCCTTTTTTTTTTGATACTGGGGGTTGAACCTAGGGCCTCGCACTTGCATGCTTTGCAAGTGCTGGACCACTGAGCTGCACCCCCCGTATTTTTCTTTTTTGAGACAGGGTCTCGCTGCTAAGTTACAGACTGTCTCTGGTCTCGAACTTGCAATCCTCCTGCCTCTGCCTCCCAAGCCACTGGGATTACAGGGGCCCAGCAATTTTTTCCACTTGTGACCACCTAAAAATATATACATATTGTCTTTTTTAGTCTTTGAGACACGGTCTTGCTTTGTTGTCCAGGCTGGTGTCAATCTCACAATCCTATTGCCTAAGCTTCCTGAAAAGCTGGAAATGTATGTACATGCCAATGTATATATCTTACACATACATACTTTTTAAATTTCATTCTTAACTTTATGGGAATGCATATTTTCTTTTTGGATCTCCTTTTCCATTTACTATAGCACTGCTAAGATTCATGCACAGATGTAAGAAGTCACTTTTTCTGACAAATGCTTAAAATCCAACTGTGTAAGTACAGAACGTCAGCTACTTGACTTATTCCTATAGCTATCTGGATTGTTTCTAGGATTTTACTAACGTGAAATTAGCTACTGTGAACATTATAGTTCATGTCTCTGTTCATGCTCATGAAATAGCCAAGTTTCTATGGGTAACTGTAGTTACAGAATTGGCAGGCTACGGGTCTGTAAACGTTCAATTTGTGAAGATCAAGCTAAACTATTTCCTACCTGGTTTCACTCTTTATATACTCCTGTGAGTGGATTCTGCTGATCCAAATGCTCTTCAACACTTGGCCTTGTCATTTTAAGTTTTATTACTCTGATGGACAAAGTAGTACTTATTGTAGTCTTTACCTGTACGCTACCACTGAAAAACTCTACGTGCATATTAACCAAATGTTTCCTCTTCCATAAAATGCCTGTTTTTGTCTTTGATCACTTTTCTACCGAATCAACTGGACTTCTTACTGATCTGTAGGAGCCGTGTATATATATATTTCTAACTCATTCGTTTTCTTTTGGGATAAGGACTCATTTAGCTAGGGTTCTGCCTTGTAAATTTCCTACCTCAGCCTCCCTAGTGTGTGATTACAGGTATAGCATATCAGGTTATGTATTTCTTTGCTAATATGTTGAAATCTCCTGGCTTATAGTATTCCTTGAGGCAATTTAAAACTAACCTTAATTTTCATTTATATATAGGCTGGTATCATTCTTATATTTCAGTGTTTGTGCTTTTTGTGATGTAAAACATTCACTGAGTCTATAACTATGTGGCTGAATACCGCAGACATTGGTCAAATGTAAGTTTGTGGCTTAAATGTGGCTAATCCAAACTGAGATACACTCTAAGTACATTACACCATATTTCCCTATTTTAAAACTTAACTAAATATGGAAAATATATTAGATATACCAATTTAAAATATATTTGCTCCACCTGTTTCTTTACCTTTAAAAATGTTACTAGAAAATTAAAAATTATCTATGCATCTCACACATTTCTACTGGACAGTGCTAAGATGTTTATTTATATTGTCAAACTGGATTGCTATCTGAGGTCCTCAATTGACATGGAGTTCATTTATGTTTTTCATTATGAGGTAGAAATCCAATTTAACTACTTCCTTATGACTATTGTTTTTCAGTTCAGTTTCTTGAACAGCCCATTACTTTTCCTATCATCTGACATGCTACTGCTTTCATAGCAAAGCCGCAGACAACATAAAACATACCATTAGCTTCCCACTCTGTATTATTTCAAACTGCTACCCCATATGCCACACTAAATTGTTGTAGCTTTAAAATGATTGTTGATATCTGTGGGGCAAAACATTCCACTTTGTTTTTCTTGATCTTAAATCATGCCTATAAATATTTATAAGCAGTTTGTAAAATTCTAAGGAAATTCATGGCAGGATTTTGGTTAGAATTATTTACATCCATGGATCCAGTTTTGAAGAACTGGTATCTATGGTATTAAATCCTTTGATCCATGAACATGGGAGCTAGGATTTAGCTCACATTGGTAGAGTGCTGCTCTGCACTTTCTAAGGACCTGAGGTAGGCCCCCTGGCACCACAAACATGGGATTAGGATGTGGCAGTCCAATCCTGAAAACATTCCCAAAATAGTCACTGAACACCCTATGAGGATCATTGTGAGTCGGGCACAACTCAACAGCACCTAATAACAATACATGAATAAATATCGGGCTGGGGTTTAGCCCACTTGGTGGAATGCTGCTCTGCACTCTAAGGACCCAGGTTTGATTCCTAGCACCACAAAAATGGGAGAAGGATGTGGCAATCCATTCCCAAAGCAATCCCGAAACAGTCACTGAAAACCATATGAGGAACCAGGTGTGGTGGTGCACACCTGTAATCCCAGTAACTTGGGAGGCAGGAGGATCCCAAGTTCAAGACCAGAGGCAGTCTGCATAATTTAGCAAGATCCTGTCTCAAAAAGTAAAATAAAAAAAAAAGGGGGGGGGGGCCTGAGGGTGCAACTCAGAGGTCCAGCACTTGCAAAGCATGCATGCAAGTGTGAGGCCCTGGCTTTAACACCCAGTACCGCAAACAAAACAAAACAAAGCAA
This sequence comes from Pedetes capensis, assembly GCA_007922755.1. Taxonomy (NCBI): domain Eukaryota; kingdom Metazoa; phylum Chordata; class Mammalia; order Rodentia; family Pedetidae; genus Pedetes; species Pedetes capensis. Next base: position 315,769 of record VMDO01000255.1, on the reverse strand, counting down.
AACAAAAAAACCCTATATGGTCACTGTAAGTCCAATGTGACTTAATGGCATCTAACTACAATATAACAATCCACCAAACGATGTTATATTTTAGTGTTGTATGCTAAATTTTATTTCCCCTACAGGTCTTACATACCTTTCTTAGATTTATTCTTAGATGCTCTAAAATCTGACTACTACATATTTTAAGAGTTTTTATTTCCTGGCTTTTTGCTTTAAAATATGAACAGCTTGTAATGTACTTAGGTAAGGTTTCCTCTGAATAAGACAGAACAAGAAATTCCTGCAAAGGAATCCCCACGACCCCATTTTTCACTGAGAATGGTACACTTCAAAAGCTGACCAAGCCAGTTGTGGTAGCCAGGGATGTACAGCAAGACCCTATCTATCTCAAAAGAGAGAAAAGATAGAAACTCCTCTTAGTTTTGGGAGAATGATAATCAATGTTATTATAGCACTTAGAATTTAAACCTTAGGGCCACTAATATGTTGACATCCAAGTAGAGACATTACTAAAACATGAAAAGGTATCAATTAAGCTAACCAGAAGCATGGGGGAAAAATGGATAATCCCCAGCACCAAAAATAAATAAATAAATAAACAAACACTAAGGGAGTAGCTCAGTATAACAGCACTTGACTAGCATGCACAAGGTTCTGGGTTCTATCCTAGCACAGCAAAAAACAAAAGATACTATGTTCCTGAGATTCTGAATGACAAAAACAGCAAAAATCTGGTTTAACTGTGTCAAGAGGGGTCCAACTAAGCACCCTTCACAGGGTTTCCATTGGCTTTTTCTCATATTACAAGCCATGATAAACCATTCAAAGCATCCTTATTTGCTTTAGATGAACAACCAAGGTCCAACTTTTGCAAAGATAAAGATGAATAACAATTTCTAGAGCTGGGCATGGCGGCCCATGGCTATAATCCCAGCACCCAGGAGGGTGAGATAGGAGGATCTACATAAATTCAGAGTCAGTTATGTTCTAGATAAGGAGATTTTATCTTAAACACCTATATTCTAAAGAGCAACTCAAAGGATGTTTTAAGTAATAGCAACTTGGTGACAGTTTGAATGAGCACTGACATGTTTCAAAGAGATTTATACTTGGTTTGAATATATAAATGGTGGCATAAAAACCAATCACTGTTTAATGGTTTCAAACTTCCAATTACACAACAACGTAATAAGCTAACTTTATACAGGTTCTCTCAAGGACCAAAATAGGTAAACCTAGCAAATAAATTCTAGTTTCTTCCTTATTTTTGCATAATGGTCATTAGTAACTTGAAAAGGTCAGAGCTATAACCATCCAAAAAAAGATATATTAAAATAAAAATTCTATCATTTATATCAAATGTCCAATTAAAAGAGAAACTAGTTATAAAATTCCATCAGCTATTCAAGTCACAAATCATTAGGCTCAGTTAATTATGCCAGCTTTTACTGATCACTGAATTTATACTTTACAGTAATAGGTATTTACTTTCAGAATGATTTCTGTGAACTTAACAAAATATTAATAAAGATTGAATGGACTTGTTTTAAAAAGGAGTAAACATCTTAGCGACTGTAGTTCAGACTTTCAGGGTAGAGGAATGGCATAAGCAGTGAGAAAGGAACATAAATTCAAAGCACTGTACACTGATATCTCTCCATTTAGAAAATGGAGCCTTAGCACTGTATATTACTATAATTCACAAGTTACTTACATTAATGTCTCTTTCGTGTATTTCATCTACAATTACATGACTGATTCCTCGAATGCCAGCTTCTAATTTTCTCAGGAGCACACCTTGGAAGAAAAATCAGATGTTTCTAGGTTAATCAGAGAAAAGTAGGGAGGTACAGAATGAAAGACAATCAACTTTATTTTAGTAAAAAGCTTATATACTTTACTAAAAAGTAGAGAGTAGTCTGAAATACATTTGGTTTTCACTGATTTTCTAATATAACATATTCTCTATTTAAAAAACTGCCAATACTTCTATTTGACTAAGAATTCTGTGGCTAGGGGGGTATAGCTCAGGGGCAGAACACTTGCCTAACATGTCCAAGGTCCTGCCTCGAACTATAGCAGCACAAAAATTATTTAGTTGATAAATAAGAAACAAAGATTGTAAAGCTGGCTCCTCTCTGGACATTGTTTGGTTACTAAGTTTTCTTAACAAACAATATGAATTCCCAAATGAGAAATCAAAATACATTACTGACCTACAGTACAAAACATTATACTGGCATGAGGGCGGGGAAGTATAGATTCAAATCGAACACTGTAGCCACAGCTTTTCCCAGGTTCTTCTCCTCTCTCATATGCAACTCGCTCGGCCACAGAAACTGCACTGATTCTCCTTGGCTGAAATAAGAAAAAAGAAAAGTGATTTTAAAACTACAAAATTAATTACACTGTTTTATTTATTAAAGAAAGTTGCTTTATGCTTGTGTTTGTTCACATTAAGTAGCCCAGTCTGGCCTCTAATGATCTTCCAGGCTTTGGTCTCCTGGGTGGTAAGAGGACTACAGGGGGTCACTACCATGGTTGGCTTAAGAGTTTTTAAAATTATTTTAGTTTTTAAATTATTGTAATAAATTAGTCTCACTACCAGCTCAGTAATTAACAATAATTAACTGCAATGATATACTTATTAAGCTCTAAATTTCAATTTTCAAAAACTAGGACACAAAATACTAACCATTTAATTCTATGTCAGATGCTTTAAAATGCTATTCTATATAGAATAATCTTGCCATCATCCCAATTTCTTAAGTGATATTCAGTGATTTTCTAATAGGGAAGACACATGACACACACGAAGCTGGTTCTTGTAACTTTCTGCTACACACGTCAAGATTATCATTTAACTAAGACATAAAATCAGGAAAGTGAACAAATGTTTTTTGCCACAGCTACCGTGACAACCTTCATTTACTTAACTTGTAAGTCAAACATTCAATGCACATTTCTATCAGGTGATACATAAAGTGGTAAAAAGAATTGAACGAAATCATTCTATATATATATTTTTAAGATGAGGGATGCTAGGTTCTAAGGATAGCTGAAGGGATCTTCCTGCCTTAGCCTCCCAAGTAGCTGGGAATATATGCCTAGGACACTGTAATCTTTCATTCATTTTGTGACCTTACATGGCAAGGAAACTTAATTTGTATATTACTACTAACTACAAGAAAACCTGTAAAAGCGTTAACAATAATGATACAGGTCAATGTTCTGTAAATGCCAAACTTTGATTTTTATGCGAATGTTTCTGAAGTACTCTGTCTTCTAGGTTCACCAAACAATATTTACTTCGTACATATTATGGCTAATACAACATGTTTAAAGTATAGTATATACAAATTTATAACCTGAATGTTCCAGTCAAGACTCAGAACAATTCAGTTAAAACCACAAACTGTCAAAAAGTTCTGAGTCATAGTCTGTATTTTTAATTCATTGAATGAAAAACTATTCTGAGTTTCGTATTTGGTTAAGGACCTAAATGATATCCCACATTATGACTATTTTAGAAACCAGAAGCTGATACAATCTTTAAAAGATTTCTTAAAAAGCCAGGCACAGTGGTGCATACCTGTAAGTAGTATATCTACTCACACAGATGCACGCCAGGGAAAGCCTCCTAAGAATCTGATAGTCAAAGGTAATCAATAAATTGCCTACAACTGAGCTGTGACACTGACCAGTCATGACCAGATATGTTCTCTGTAAGTTTAAAACCCTCTTTTGTATAAAGGGGCTGACATTGACCTGTTAGGATTAGACATTCTCTAACTTTTAAATTCCTATGGCATAACCTGGATGAGGACAGCCAGCAAAACTTGCCAAAGTACCCTTTTCCCCTTTGTTTAGAGAACCACTGGCCTAACTTGCTCTCAAGGCTGCATTTCTCGTCTAGCCAAACAGATGCCCTAATAAAGCTTTGCCTATATTTTTCTGCAACTGGAGTTTTTTCCTTTTATTTTCCAGACTAGAGTTTGGCTTAAGTAAAAACCAGTTTATCTTCTGCACTACTGACAAGCACAATTAATTTCTAAACCCCAAATACAACAAAGTTCATCAGAGTATTATGGGTAGTTTAGGTAGCTAGTTAGTTCATATATCCTGCCTAGCAAGTTAAGACACTCCCTAAGGTGAACACCCAATGTAGAATTTTCCTCATTTTAAAATTGTCTGGTTTACATACCCTGACTTGCTGAACTATATTTTTACCAACCAGTACCTTTTTTCTTGCATTTCTACGGTTTTCTTGAACTTTTCTGTAACTTTAGCTTTTAAAAAGGATATTATATAGAAATTACACAAGTTCTGAAGGTTCAACTCCTGTGAAGTAGACTATTGTTGGGTGCTGCCAAGTCAGATCCAACTCATGGTGATCTTATGTATAACAGAAGGAATCACTACCCAACACTGCCATGCACATGATCTTTTTGTTTTAGCCCAATGTTGTAGCCAGTGTGTTTATTCTCATTTTTAATCAAGTCACATCAGCAAAAGGAGGTCCCAGGGGATTTACTCCATTCTCATCATTAAGGTCAACTCTACCCCAGTCATTTCTTGAATGCATGTCTTAGTCTGGAAGCTCAGCTGAATCATGTCTATCATGGGAAGACCTGCTAGTATCTCAAATACTTATGGCACAGCTTTCAGCATCACAGCAACATACAAGCCACCACAGCAAGACAGGCTGACAGACATGTAGGGGTAAACTAGATCAGCCAATTACATATTAACACATCTTTTACATTCTCACTCTCAGATTTAGTGAGATCAAAAGGCACCAAAACGAGGTATTCTGCATCTCACTGCTCTTGTCAATAGAAATGAACTTTTTATGTGCTCAAAAGTTCTGCTATATATTTAAGTCAGGTAATATGAAAAGGACATACCAACAGAACAAAAAAAAACCCACTTGCCAGGCTGTTTCAAAAAGTTGTTTGAATTCTAACAGCAACCGATAAAATGGTCAACATTATCATCATTCCTTTTTTTACTTTTGTCTTTATGCTAACTTTCTGCATTCCTAGCTGTCTAAAGAAATTCAAATCTATTAGGATGTCTGACTCTTCTGATGTCTGAGATATGCTTAGTCACTGCTTTATTGCCTACAGCTTCATTCAGATCTGGCATCTTTGTAGTTTCAAGCAACCTTTAAGCTACCCTCCCAAACCCAATCCTCTTATGACACAGCAAACCATCATTAAGAAGCTGTTACAAACGAATACTAGGTGTTAAAAGAATGATTATCACGTGCCCTGTGTACTAAATCCCTTTGAGTATGAATAGAAAAGTAATAAAGATGAATATTCAAATGCCAAAGAAACAAATTACCCTAAAATCGCCTTCCTTATTTTACATGTCCCTCTGTATAGCAGCTTGCAGCTTTCAAAAGGAACAACAAAATCATTTAAAAACACAGACTTGAAGAAGTGTTTGTTCCACTTGTTACTGATTAATTGGAAGTCGGTGCAAATTTCTTTAAAGCAAGGTAAAGTGTGTACGAGTTTAAATATGCATTCCCCTTTCACAACCTTCAACGTGCTGGGGATGGAAATGTAGGGCTTCTGAACATGTTAGGAAAGTAAAACATCCCCAGTCCCCAGACTTTTCCCCCACGTTTTCTTTTGAGACTATAGTACTGTGGTCACTATATTGCTCAAGGTGGCCTTGCACTATGCAGGCTAGCTTTGAATTCACCATCCTCCTGACTCAGTATGCAGAATAAAGAGATTACAAGCGTGTGCCACCACACCTAGCTAAATTATGCATATCCTTTGACCCAAAACTTCAAGTCTAGGAATTTGTAATATACAATGAAATAATCATGTAAATGCATTCAATTATGTTCAACCTAATATATGTAATACTAAAATATTACAACATTCAAATCCCATTATTTAGTAAGGACATATGGATAAAATGTAAAATTACTGAACCATTAAAAATCATGTTATTAAGCAGCACACATGCAGTCAAGGACTACAAAGTGGTGTCAGACATACTGGTGAAGAGGTGCTGCCAAGCTAGACACTGGTGCAGTATTTCATTACTTAAGGCACTGCCTGAGCTTTTCAAAGAGGTTACTACCAGCACTGTAACAAATACATCATTGTGAAGAATGGCACATCCCTGAGGTTAATAAAATGCTGGCAGCTTCAATGCTTTTCAGCTACTGCTCCCCCGACCCTTTTTTTGTAAGAACTGGGAGAACAGCAACACAAATACCATTTTACAAGGCACTCTCTATACTCTGAACCACAACATCTGTGGCCTGGCTCCACTACTCCCTGAGGAACTTGATCACTGCTGAATATTCTCACACCTTAATTAATAATCAATGCCCAATAAATATTAACTGCTATTATTTTTAAAAGACTGTGCTGTTAGCTATGTGTCTTGGTGCAAGCATTTAATCCCAGGACTTGAGAGCCTGAGGCGGGAAGACTGCCAAGTATGAGGACTGAGACAACCTATGTATGTAACTTGGTGAGAGCCTGTTTTCAAGTTTAAAAACAATTTTTTTTTTCAATAAAAAATTAGCTAGGTGTCCTGGCCCAGGCTTATCATCCCAACAACCTGGAGATAGGATTCCACATTCCAGGGCAAAGGCAGCCAACCTGTGTAACTTAGAGAGACTCTGTCTCAAAACAAGGTTAAAAAGGGGGGGTAGGGGGGAGCTCAATGTTACAGTGCTTCAAAGCACAAGTGAGGATTATGGGTTCAACCTCCCTGTACACCAAAATAAAAAGTTCATGTGTGCACAGTCTGTGGTAGAGCACTTGCAAAGTACATGTGATGCTCTTGATTGAACTTCCAGGTAATTACAGTAGTGCTGTAAAATAGACGAGTAAAAATCAATGTGGTATGTAAGCAATACCTACAAAGTCTTACAGAATAAACACCCAAAGTAAAATGGTTATCTCTGCGTAATGGGGCCTTAAGAGGGTTTTGGTTTTGCAGGAAACACATTATTTTTTATTTTTTCCTAAGACCTGTACATAGTAACCTTATGATCAGAAAAAGGGGCAGGGGGATCAGTTGGTAGAGTGTTTGCTCTACATGCCCTGAGACCCTGGTCTTGATCCCCAGCACTGAGAAAATGGGAAGGACCCAACAGCCCAGTCCAAAATAATCAGCCATTGAAAACACTCTGAATAGCAGAGCAGCACGGACATAGTGCTGGGCATGGCACAGTTTCAGAGTGTTTTGTTCTGTTGTACACAGGGTTGCTATTAGTTGGACCTGACTTGATGGCATGTAATAAACAGAAAAAAGTAATAAACTATAATTCTTAGTTCATTATCAATAATCATAGGATAAGCATTTTGTTTGGTATAACATTGCTCAATATGAAAGACTACTGCCAGGCATGATGGTACATGCTAGTAATTCCACTACTTTGGAGGCTAAGACAGGATTGTGAGTTTCATGCCAGCCCTTACACAGCAACTTCCTATCTTTAAAAAAGCATTAAGTCTACTAAAGAACATGTGAACACTTCTAAGACTGAATGCTACCCAATACCTATGTTGTTCTCATCTTTGAAATAACCTATCCCTGTTCCTTTATCTGTCCTTTGATAATCATTTTATCCTGTTCTATGTAAGGCAAGGCCCACAGGTAAGACATCTCCTGCCTATACCTTGAGAGCTTATGGCTTACCTATTCTGTATTCCATAAATATAAAAATTTGAGAATCAAGGGTTGAGGATGTAGCTCAGTGACAGAGCACCTGCACAGCATGCACAAGGCTTTGGGTTCCATCCCCAACATGACAGAAAATAATCAAGCTTATACAGACTTCCAGAATAATCATAATTAGCATGTAGTTAACACTAAGTTCAACAGAAAAATCAGTACTGCACATTTCTACCTTATGGTGCTTCAAAACAATAGTAAATTAGCGAAGGGATAATGCTTTTAAATGATGAACAGAATAAAATTTTTCAAAATATAAGCATTTCTTCAAATTTTCATTGTATATATCTCTATACAATTTCTTTATTCTAGCCTAGAGTCCAGAAACAGTAGAAGATAGTTTGACGTGAAAATCGCTCGCTTACATTTCTGATTTAATAAATTAAGTGAAATGACCATTATTTGCTGAGCGATTACTGTGATTACTATATACTATTGTGATTCTGTACAGCATACCCTTAGTGGGCTTTCTTGCCGTTTCCTGGCATATAACCCCTAAAATCATTGGAGTCTGTAAACTGTCAATGCTGATGAGTTCACCTGATGGCTGATAACCTCTAGGTTAACACTGAGATGGGAACTGGTCACCAGGAAATCATAAGTAGGTTTAAAGCTTTGGGACTTTCACCTCTACCTCCTCCTAACCTGTAAAAGAGGAGCTGAAGGAAGCCTATCACTAATGGCCAATGATCTATAAAAACTATACCCTATGTGTAGTGAAGGATCTACATATATGCAAAAAGACAGACCTCACATCGAGTTCCTGAACAGGTGAGTACACTGAAGTTTCAGAGGGTGTGTGTGTGTGGGGGGGAGCGAGCACAGCTGGACAAAGCATGGAAGGAAGTTCTGTCTCTTCCCCAAAAGCTGCTTTACTCATCTTCTCACCTGGTATTCAACAGTATTCTTTGTAATAACCTTTATAATAAACCAGTACACGTTTTTCCTTGAGTTCTGTGAGCCATTCTAGCAAATTAACAGAACCCCTGAATAAGTGAGATTGTGCAGGGGGAAGCTCAGTTTATATAACTTTGGCCTGAAGCGCAGGTTTTGTATACCAACCAGTAGCTTGCAATTAGCATTTGAAGTAAACAGATCTGAACAAGAGCTAATTAGATGACATCCAGCTGGCATCTACTGCGGAAATGACTCCTTGCTTGATGTGGGTGCATTGAAGGGGGAGGGGGTATTATTACTTTTGGTCACCCAAATTTTTCAGTTTAAATCTTTCATTTTTTCCCTATCTCCACAAAAACCAGGTACTGTTAATACTTTCCATACCACAGAAGGTTGAAGGGCTGTTCTAAATTTTTCTCTTGCTCAGGAGCTACTCTATGGTATATTTCTCAATAATCAGCCAGAACTATAATAATTTCTGTATCATGATTTCCAACTAGAGGAGGATTTCTAACTTACATATTGACAGATACCAAACTTCCCTCATCTAATTCTCATTTGGTTTAAATATAGTAATGGAAACAGGCTACAATAAAATACTTCGATTCCTACTTGACATTTTACAATGTGTTAAGGCTCCACCATCTCTTTCATGTTTATGTGACAGCTTAAATCTAAAAAATGACTACCATTGGATAGGTACAGGGAAAATATTTATAAAACAGTTTCACATACTTGATTTATATCCTAACAATTATACTTCATCTCAAAAGATAACTGAGGCTCGGAACGGTTGCACATACTTGTAATTTCAGCACTTGGGAGAGTGGAGCAAGATGATCACCACTGATACAATGCCAGCCTATGCTACATAGCAAGTCCCAGGTCAATGTCAGCTAGAGACTCTCCAAAAACAAAAAAAAGATCACCCTTTTTATCTTCCATTTTTCTGCACATAACTCAAAAGTGCCTTGGGTGTGTAATGACTGAAGGCACAGAAAAGAACTGGGTCAATGTGGCTGATAATTTATACTAAACCTGTGGTTGAGGCCCAGGGTCATAATTTGATATATTTTGTTTTATTTCAGTACATAACTCAAGCTGTGTGCCCTCTTGAGTTGAGTGCTATGGTGTACACATGTAATGCCAACAACTCAGGAAGCTGAGAAAGGATTATGATTTCAGGGCCAGAGGGAACGTGCACAACTTAACAAGACCTTGTCTCAAAATTAGAAGCTAACAGTGAAGAGGTTGGGGTGCACAGTTTCAGTGGTGAACACTTGCATGGCACACCTGAGATCCTGGGTTCAACACCCAAGTACCATTTTAAAAAAGAAAGAAAAAGAAAACCAGTATTAATTTGGTGCAGCCCTGTGGTAGAGGACTTTGCAGAGCATATGCAATGCCCTGGGTCCAACCTTTAAGCAGGGGGGTGTGGGGGGCCTGTTTTTAAAATTCTGTAATTATTCGCTGCTACTAGACTGGAATTACGGGTTAAACACCTGTACCTCATTAATATCCTTTCAAGTTGTGTGTTTCAGTTAAGGCCCTACAGCAAAAACCCACAAGGAACCCAGTTAAACTAGCTGAGGTTAGCCCTTCTCCTAGGTAACCTAGAGATGTTGTTGTTGAGTGGTGTCGAGTCGGTATCCGACTCATAGGGACCCTCATAGGATTTTCAATGGCTGACTGCTTCGGGATTGCCTTGGGAGTGGATTGCCAGGTCCTCCCATTTTTTTGCGGTGCTGGGAATTAAACTCGGGACCTCAGAGACTGCAGCGCAGAAGTATACTTCGCTCATTCTAACACTCCATTCTCTGCCCTGAGATAAAACATTTTTGAACATGTGTTAGAATGATCTTAAACATATTAGAAGTGTGCTAACTTCTACATGAGATGACAAGTTATTTCAATAAAAACATGTAAAGCCTGGGCACTATGGTACTATGGCACTGGGCACTATGGCACATACCTGTATCTCAGTGACTCAGAAAGGTGAGGTAGGAGGATCACAGATTTGAGGCCAGAGACAGCTAGCACAACTTAGCAAGACGATCTCAAAATGAAATATAAACACATGGCTGGAGGTGGAACTCAGTGATGGAGCACTTGCCCACCATGTGTGGGGCCTTGGGCTCTACCCTGCAGTACTGTAAAATTAAAAAATAAGTTTCCCCAATAAAAGCCCCTTGCTTCCTCTGTTCAAGATGATACTACTCTGGGAATTAACTCTGCTGATCTCACTTGCAATAAACAATAACCCGTTCTCCCTCCTAGCTACCCTTATTGGCTTTACACTCATGAAGGAGTGTAAACACCTTGGTCACATAATGACCTATCAGCCATGCTCAGGTCTATTTTTCATACTAACAATAGGATGAAGATGCACTCAAATGTTGGTAAACAAATCTGATCCCATATTCATAGCTGAACTATAAATGTCTATTTTTCACACCTATGATCATGATCTCTAAATTCATTCCAGGATACTATGTTTTATTTTTTTAGGAAGGGTGTTTTACAAGTAGTATGTATCAGACAGAAACTGATTTTCACAGAAGATCAAAACCACAATATGTAGAACTGATCATTATGCTAACTAAGAGTTCATCCAAATTTAGAGGAAGTAATGTTTCTGGGCTTTTGGAAAGCTTTAAGCAGGAGTCAGGTAACCACCTAGTACTAATATTCCATCTGTGGTTAAAAGATGGAATAATTCTCTGAAATTACTTCCAAGATTCTAACACCTTAATGAATGAAAAATATCCACTTAATATATACATGAAAACAGGCCTCCCCTGCCCAGTACTATGGGATGAACCCAGAGCATTCTACCACTACGTTGTACCCTCAGCCCCTTTATTCTGAGACAGGGTATCACTGAGTTTGTGCAGGCTGTCTCTGACAAACTTGTGAGCCCTTGCCACTACCTCCTGACTCCTTGGGATTACAGGTATGCACCAACAGTAGTCAATCTGAAAGCTGTTTTTATACTCACATGTAGAATAACATGAGTATACATGCTATAGCTCACTACTATACGGTTGCAGCTAAATCCAGATAGATATCTGTGCATTCTGAAGTAAAGTCTATGGAAATGTCCAAATTATTCAGGAAAACACCTAACACAAAACTAGACCAAAGCACAAAAGCCATTTTTATCTGACTTAAAACAACTTACCTTTTCTAGGTTAGAAAACAATACTTGGTGGCGGGGCACAGTGGCACACACCTGTAATCCCAGTGGCTTAGGAGGCAGAGACAGGAAGATCGCAAGTTCGATACCAGAGAAACTCGATGTAATTTAGCGAGACCCTGTCTCAAAAAGTTAAAAAAAAAAAAAAAAGGGGCTGGGGTGCAGCTTAGTGGTCCAGCACTTGGAAAGCACCTAAGTGCGAGGCCCTGAGCTCAACCCCTAGTACTGCAAAAACAAAAACAAACAAACAAAAACAAAAAACAACAACAAAAAAAACTTGGGGACAGGAATTGGTTTTATTCTATACCACACATGCAATCAACTTTGGACTGAGAACATTCATCTCATTTGTTAGATTCTGTACTTGCCCTTATATGCCTGAAGTGTTTAAAGATTTTAAAAGATGGGGGTAGTACTGTGGAGAAATAACAGAGCAGAGCTCAAGTCTCCTCTTCTGTAAAGTGGCACCTTCTTGCAAAGAAGGTTTTATTCCTTACTTAGGTGGAACTTTCAGAATAAGATAAAACCTTCACAGCCAGTTTGAAATTCCCTTATCAGAAATTCTTAGACTTGAAAGTATTTTGGATTTTGGAATATCTGCACATGTAAAATGAGAAGTCATAGGGATGGAACTGAAATATAAACATTAAATTTATTTTAGGTGCTGTGGAGTTAGGTCTGACTCACAGCAACCCTATGTAGAACAAAATGAAACATTCCCAACACTGTGCTATGCTTGGCACTATGTCAGTGCTTTTGCTATTCATAGGGTCTTCAATGGTTGACTGTTTTCAGAAGTGGGCTGCTGGTTCCTTCTCCCATTTTTGCCGTGCTGGGGATCAAACTCAGGGCTCCCGAAAGCACAGAGCAACATTCTACCAACTGAGCCAAACCCCAGCCAGCCTGAAGTAATCTTACATAATATTTTTTTGTATGCCTGCATTTTAACAGATCTGTAATAGGGTGGGGTGTCAATTTTTCACTGTGGTGTCTTGTCGATGCTCAAAAGATTTCATATTTTAGAGCACTTCAAATTTTAGGATGAGTTACCTAAGAAGAAAATGTGTGTGTGTGTGTGCGTGTGTGCATCCTATGATGACATCTTAAAATGTAATACTCGTTCCTTATAATTTTCAGGCCCCCATAATCCAATTCTCACATGAAACAGACATTGGGTTACAAAATGTATTTCAATTTCAGAAATACTTTGTACATGCACAGAAAACACAAAATGGGTGTTTTGTCATTTCAAGGTTCATGACCCCACCTGAGAAACGGTAGCTGGCTTTTTGCAATGCCCTCCTTCTAAATGCCAGAAGAGTTTGAGGTCAATGAAAAATGTAAACGTTTAACCTGAGAATCCTTTAAAGAGCTACTTAAGTTTTTCCCTAAACAATAGGGCAAACGCAAACCCTATTTATTGCTGGTAATGTAATATGATAGAGATTAAAGAAAGAATCCTGGAGGCACACTGATTGTGAATCCATGATCACTTTTTCTTTAATGTTAAGCAATTTACTTCTCAAAGCTTTAAATTACTGAATGGGAAATACTAAATAAAACTGTACTTATATGTTAAAAGTCCTTATGAACTTCAAATGAATTTTTAAAACAACTGTTTAGACCAGAAACTGAAATAGAGTAAGCATTCACTAAAAATTAACCATTATCTATTCTGCAGGCTTGCTTATTTCTGCTCAGGGTAGTTTTTACTCAGCATTAAGACCACAATTAAAGAATATCATTATTTGCAAGTGAGCTTACTTTCAAAAGAACTCTCACTGTTGAGTTTGACTTGAGACCAAATGATTTCATTTCACTATTGTCTAGTTTAACATACCAGTGTAAAATATTAGAGAAAGATTTAAGTTCTATTTTGGAATTTGTGTTTTTAATTTTAAAAAGTGTATTGTCCTAACAGTCTAAAAACCTTATCTAACTACAAAGGGGAAGTGATCAAAGGAAGAAATAGGAATAGCTTGGCCTCTAGGTACTAACTCTCAAAACTGTTCCGCATACTGCACAGGTGGTTTGCTACTTACCTGAGTTACTACAATATTACACTCTGCAGCTCGGTCATTCTGGATAAAGTCATCTAGAATATACTGTGGAACCTGTGTGGTTTTACCACATCCAGTAGCCCCTCGGATAATGACAACTGAATTTTGATTAATTGCTTCAAGGATTTCACTTTCAAATTTCTTCACAGGCAGCAACTCTCTCTCCTGCAAGACCTGTGATTAGAACGTTATATACTTGAGTCAAATTTCATCTGAAGTATATTAATTCTTTAAAAAAACCAGATATCCCAAAAAGATAAGTGGAGGTGGCACACGCCTGTTAGGTGCCGTAGGTAACCAAGATTAGCAGTTTATTACTCATTTTTTTCAGCAACCCCAGCAACTCGGGAGGCTGAGTCAGGATGATTGAGTCTGAGGCCAGGGGTATCCTCTGTAACCTTAGCAGGACCTGTTCTCAAAATAAAAAATAAAAAATGGGCTGGGAGAGCAGTTCAGTGGTGGAACACTTGCAAAGTCTGTGCAAGTCCCTAGGTTCAACACCTAAAGTAGTATAAAAAAAACAAAAACCACTGATTTCTGTAATATATTTTTTTTTCCTGGGAGAAGGACCCAGCACCCACTCCCAAAAATCAATCTGCCATTGAAAATCATACGAGCAGCAGAGAAGCAATGACAACGGTGTTTCACCTGTTGTACATAGGGTCACTATGAGTCAGATACTGACTCGACGGCACGTAACAACATAGTTTTCATAGAATGAATATACTGATATTTCAGAGAACTGCCTCTTTTCAGTAAATGTCAAAAGAATCTATCCTAGTCTCTACGCCCTATTTCTTATTTCTTCATGAACATTCCAAATATATCTCTCAGATGTATGTTAACATCTGTTATATTACATTTGCTATTAAATGTCAACATTCAGTTGTTTTACCAAAATCCACCACTATTAACAAAAATTATCATCAATCTCTCTACTTAATTGCATCAGGATTTTTCCCCAGCCCCCAACTCATAACTATTCTTAGAGGTAACCAAGATTAGCAGTTTACTAGTGATTTTTTTTTAGTAAGTTTATAAAACGTAAGAGTTTATTAAAGATAAAGAATATAGACATAAATTATAAAGGCAGTACATCCTCAAGATGTGAAAGCAGGCAATAATGAAGGGCTACTGCTGTCTAGTATGAAATTTTGATCTAACTTCCTAAAAAGTGAAGTACACTATTCATTGTTCTTTTACCCATAACTATAATGTTCTGAACCTCTGGGCATCAATGTCTAGATACTTCAGACTTACTCCTTGTAAATCTTGATCCTGTTCCAGCTGATACATTAACTCATTCTTGAGTTCCATGCTTATTTGCTCTGGAGTAGCCTATAAAATAAGAAGCCAATACTCAAACACAATCCTTTCTTTACCTAGGCATATTAATAAAATATATTCAAAAGTATAGTAGATCCTGATCTCAAATACAACATTGTACTCACATAAGCCAGGGGCCCTTCATCAATGTTGCTACTAGTCCAAGGATTCCAGTTGCACTGTGGAGGTGACCAAGGAACTACACCCACTTGGTTTTGCCTCTGTGATGGTTCAAAGTGAGCCAATTTTCCAATGCTGAGTAAAACTGGCATACAAGGGTCAATAGGCTATTAAAAAAAAGTAAGAAAAAAGTTTGAGTCACTTATCTAATTTAAAAAGTTCTATATAAAGTAAACTAAAAAGCTGTTTGCTTACTGGGGGCACAATTTCAAGATTTAGCTCTTGGATCACATTTTGCAGTTGAAGCTCTAAATCTTGAGAGAGGTAAACTCTGTAAGGTTCCACCTACGGAAAGAGAAAGATCATGAAAATTATTTGAAGTACATAATGAACGCAACTCAAATCTTTCACAATAGTAAGGCTAAGAGTATGCAGCTGACACTAAGTCTACAATATCCCTAAAGTAAGAGTCAGTTCCTTTTACCGACAGAAAAGCTTTAATGATTTAATTACTGGCCACTATGAACACAGCATCTTACCAGACGCAAGAGATGACTAGTAAGAATATTTGAATTCCTTTTTTTTTTTCTTTTTGGTGGTATTGGGTGATTGAACTTCAGGGCTTCATGCATGCTTTGCAGGCATTCTATCGCTGAACTACACACCAGCCAATTTGACTTTTTACCTTGACACTGAGTCTTGGCTAAGTTACACACACAGCCTCTAACCTAGAACTTGCAATTCTGCTGTCCCCACCTCCTCAGTCACTGGGATTATAGGCATGCGCTACAGAGCCCAGATGAATTTGATATAATAGGATTCACAGAAGTATAAAGTTCTTTAGCAAATACTACACAAAGCTAAACTGAATCTTAAAATATCTCACTAGAATACTAAGTCTACAGACTTACCCTCTCTCCTTCTTTCTTCTTTGTAAGTCCAGAATAAGCTTCAATCACTTCAAGATGATAGAGTTGTCTGACAAGCGACAGGGCACAGGACTGGGCGGCCAGTTTCTTATTTGATCCATGTTCACGTGCAAAAATTCCTATAATAGAAGTTAAGGATTACCAAAGACAGAAAGGATATCGCCTAAGAACCATCAGAAACAAATCCTTAAGTATTAACAAAGCCCTAAAACATACAGTATGCTTTAAGTTTTGGTGCCTTCTCATTGTGTTTGCTAACCAAATGCAATTCCACAACTTATAAACCACCCATCATTATGATTACATACAAGTCAACATTATGAAAGCAAAACATCTATTTTAACAAAGTTCTCATTATTAGTACCATTTGGCATTATAAAAGGAAAAACTTGAAACAAATCTAAATGCAAAACAAAGGAACTGGGTCCAAAATGGTCAGAATGGGTCAGGATACTCCCACATTAAATTGTGAATTAATCAGTACTTTATGTGTGTAGTCATAGGACACACACCTATAGTCAGTTTCTCAGGAGACTGAGGCAGAAGGATCACATGAGCCCCCAAAAAGAAGCTGAATAAATTATTTTGGGGCTTTGTAGGCATGTAGCCTTTATCACAACTACTCCAGTGTGCCCTTAGCACATGAAAGCAACCACTGACAATACTAAACGAGGATTTGACAATCTACAGGCCTAGAAATTAAATGTGACTTATGTTTTTAAACAGTTACAAAAAATTTTAAAAAATGAATGCTACTTGTGACCTGGAAAGCTAAAAATACTTATGTAAGTCAAAAAGGCATGGCTGCATTCTAATAAAATTTATCAAAATAGGCGGTGTGTTTCCTGGATTTGGCTGGAGACACAGCTTCTGGCCCAGCATTACACTAGAATTATCAGTTACTCGCATTCTTAAATACTACTAGATAGAAAAGGAAGTTTCCTCCCCTCCAGTACCATTCACTCAGCTTTAGGATAAATACATAAAAACAAGGATGGTGTTCAAAGATTCATTTCTGCTTATCTTAGTCTAACCCTGATAGCCAGGTCAATAGGCTGATGGAACTTAGAATGCCTTCATCTTCTTTTCCTTCATATTGCCCTATCCATTCAAAATCACGTTTTAAAATTTTCTTTCTTTTTGGTGGTGCTTGGGATTCGATGTAAGGCATCACACACACTAGGTTGAATGCTCTACTAGTTGAGCTACATCGACTATCTCCAAGATAAAAAAAATTTTTTGCATATGTTTATCCAGACAGGGTCTTACTGTGTAGCTGATACTGGCCTAGATAGAACTCATGATCCTTTTAACTGAGTCTCCTGAGTGCTAGAATTTCAGGCATGCACCATTACACCTGGCTAAAATAACTTATTTTTAAAGTCTAAGGTTAGAAATTCAACATCATAGCCTGATAAATCACTCAAAAGTTTGATCCTATCAGGAAAATTTTCAAATGCTAAATGTCAAGCATTAGTGTAAGGTAGAGAACTCAAGGTAGAAAGTTATCTTAGGACATCCCTCTACATTTGCATATAAGTTGAGCCAGTGATGTAAGGTATAATTTATTCATGGTTACATAATACTTATTAGTAACAAAACCAGATACATAGGCTACTACTTTATCTTAAGCAGAACACTATCAGTGCCTTAAACTTAAGTGTATAAGAATAAAGGCATCTTGGTCTTTTTAACGTCCTTAATAAATAATCCCAATCTATTCTTTGAATGTCTCTTCAGAATAACTTTCTCTCCTTTACTTCTTCCTAAAAAGAATTGTTTTGATTTTATTTGGTACCAGGGATAGAACCCTGGGCCTGGTGCACGCAAGTGCTGTACCACTCAACTACATACTCAGCCCCAAAGAACAATTTATTTTCTTTTTGGCGGCACTGGGGATTGAACCCAGGGCCTTATGTGCATCCTAAGCAAGCACTCTACGAACTGAACCCCACCCCAGGTCACATTTATACTAAAAAATTAGAAATGGGCTGAGGGTATAATCCAGTAGTACAGTACTTGTAAAGTATGTTTGAGGCCCTAGGTTCAACCTTCAAGTACTGCCATAAATAAATAAATAAACATAAGCCACCAATCACCTTCCCTTCAATGTTATCGTCTATCATATGCTCCTTCAACAATACAGCTTACATTACCAGTGGCTTATGACTCTAGACTTTAATGTGAAGATTTTTCTTCTATATAAAAACTTAAAAGCACCAAGAAAGCAGCAACACTTACTTCTGCCCAGTTGCTTGATATAAATGGTCATTTCTGCAATAAAGCTCCTGTAACAACATATACAAACAAGGTTAGGAATTTTAGCTAGAAATTACTAACTCCAGCTCTCCCAAGTCAGGGAGGCTTTGTAACTGCTTTATGCAAATCGTGGCAAAAAACATTATAAATATTTTTCTGTCCAATCCTAGAACAAAGTATATAATCTTCAAATAATATACAACATGGCATGAGATAGTTATAATCAAAGTCGATGAGCCAACTGTTCATGAAAAGAAAATGCTAGGGTTTTAGATTCTATATTTACTTACTCTTACACCACAGGCTGGAGTCTGAATAGCTAGAATACATTCAATGAAAACGGAATTTTCCACCTAGTTTAGAACCAAGAAACCAAAATCCTCAAATCAAGTTATGATTATCGTTAAGACTTCTATGAATATTCCACCCATTAATGGAAACAATCTGTTAAGACAAACTAATAATAAACACTGTGTATGTACCAGGTGCTCCTGAGGCAGTGTTCTGATAGTTCCCTATAGCTGGAAGTAGCCCTTGTTAACAAAAAACTTAGTCTATTTATTCTTCATTTGCTTAAATCAGGTCACAGAAAATAAAAATCGTTTCTTCACATTATAGCTTAAATTGTTAGCAGATTATAAGGAATGAATTTAAGTTTTTAGTAAGGGAAAAACTTCTCTTTGATAATTATTCTGGTCCTTTGACTGCTCGGCTGCATTCTAAACTTGATCTTGTGCCTGAGTAAAAGATTTGGTTAGGTTTAAGGGAAAAAAATGTTAGTCTCCTTCCTATACTTCATCAACTGACCTTCAGGCACAGGGGCTTCAGGGGTCAAAGGCCACTGGCTTTCAGGGGAACAACATCCACCCTTTCATTAATGACACCGATGACAGTATGTTTCTCAGCCAGGCTTAAAGTCAGCACTCAATCTCATTCTCCTCCACCTAGGGGGAACAGCAACACCAGAAATCAGTTTACAATAGTATTCCATGTGATTGCTTAGTTCAGCCTAAGCAGCAGCACATGTGTATATGAACACAGACCTCTGGTGTTGCTGTCTGTTATGCCTTTTAATAAAGGACATACAAAGAGCAATGCTGTCCCAGCTCCCCCAACTGTCTGTCTTCTACATTGTCTTGTCCTGAATTCTTTGCTTTTTTGCATCAGAAATCAATGATACTGATATAAAAAAGTTTATAATAATGAGCTTTAGGCACTCAAGTATCTTATTGTTCTTAAAGTCACCAAGAAATGCTAAGGCCAATCAATTCAGGATAAAATTAAAGGAAACAAATCATCAACAAATTTATCATTCCTTTATAAGCTCAGGGTTTTAAAAAAGATCTGACACCATAAATACATTATTTGAGAATTCAGGATTGAACAAAACAGTGGGAAGCAGGAGGAGCCATGCTCTGGTCATTTTGACCATAATGTCAATTTTTATTTTAGTAATAATAATTATTTTAGGGTTGCTAGACAAATGGAGAATATTTTGATTTTCAATGAATATGTTTAAAATTTTGAATTGATTTTTTAATAATTACAACAAATCCAATCATCCAGGTTTCCGTAGTAACTTTTCCTTTCTTCCAATAAAAATATAGTGCCCCCGAAGACTCTAATCCATATGAGCCTTCCTGGGAGTAATAATTACTACACCCTGGAATGCTCTTAGGAAGAACATCAAGCAGGCTGAGAAACATGCGGTCACATAACTTCCCTTTAAGTTCAGTTTTATAAATTTAACAGAAAAAAATATGCTAATTTAAACCACACACAAAGACTGAGATTGTCCTCTTTCAACTTTACAATCCTTAAATTTCAACAATAGGATTCTTAAAGAGAACTCGCAACTTTCAAAATAAGACATGATATATAGATCTACATGCATTACAATCGGAGATTACAAAACCTACACATCTAATACATTTAATAAACAGTACTTAAAATTGCCTCTAATGGTAACAAAGTGAACAAAACCATCACTTGCTGATAAAGTCAACAGTAACAAACCACCACTTGTGGCTGTAACTTCTGCCTCTCAGATTTAAATGAGAAACTTAAAAGTCTACCAACAGATTTCTGCAGGAAGTCTTACACAGCTAACATTCTTAGGCAAAACCCACAGTAAACTGCACATTACAAATTAGTAATTCTTCTTGTATAAAGCAACTTATTGTCTTCACCAATTCACTGCCGATCCACACAATAAACCAGATAACATGAGGTTAATGAATATCCAAATAATCTTAACTTTTTAGAAGGGAAAAAAGAGTGAAACAAGCAAACCTGTTGTGATCTGGACCCACTTGGGTGTACTTATATTCTCCTTGAATCTTTTCTTTTTGGAAATACTGGTTCAGACGAGCCTTAGCATTTTCCAAGGTCCAGTTTCCATGAAGTCCAGCATTTAAATCCACTTCTTCTGACTCCAGAGTCTGTGGAATCAGTGACAATTAAACCTGGTTGCACTACTTTCAATTACGCATACTTAAGGTATAGAAATACATGTAACACTATCTTCTTTGTACCATCTGTACAATAAACTAGGGATCAAACCCAGGCAAACACTTTACCCCAACATACTACATCTACAGTCCTTTTTTTGAGACAGGGTCTCAAACTTGTAATGCTCTTGCTACGCCTCCAGAGTACTGGGATTACAAGCATTTGCCACCATACCTGGCTAGGACTATTGCTGTTGGGTGCCATAAGGTAGAGTCTGACTTCAGAGAAACACTAGGTACAACAGAACAGAACTCTACCTGACTCTATGCCATGCACCCAATACTGTAATTTATAGTGCTTCTCTGCTATTCATAGTGTTTTCTATGGCTGATTTGTTTCAGGAGTGGGCTGCTGGGTCCTTCTGTTCCCCATCCATCCAAGTACTTAGCTTAGCTTCCAAGATCTGATGGCACCAGACACTAGCATAATAAGGGTGTAGACTTGGCTGGACTAGTAACTATTAAAACCATCTTTTCAGCCAGGTCTGGTGGTATGTGTCTGTAATAACAACATTCTGGAGAGAGAGGCTAGCCTGGGCTACATACCAAGACCCTGTCTTAATAAAACAAACAAACAAACAAAAAAACACCAATTAGTAAGTTTCTAGTTCTATTCAAAAGCTGAACCAGAGTCAGTTTTTCGTCCACCAGAAGGCTCTATTGTCTAAACAAGCTATTAACTAATTCACTTAATTTGTCAGAATGGATTGGGGGAGTTCAGGCTGAACTTCAACTCCTACGCATCCTGCCTCAGACTCACCCAGTGCTGGCATTATGGGCATGTGCCACCACACTCAGCTCTAAGAAACTTTTGGCAATGTTTTGGGGCTTGCTTTAACACTTCAAAGAAACTAAGTGGGAAAAATAAGCTGTTCTTCGATGTTTTTATCATTACTCTAGTAATCTTAAAAATCTAATAAATTTTTTAGTGTACAACTCAATGGATCTCATTATAACATTTCCATATATATCATTTTACTTTGCTCATGTTTACCTCCCCCATGAACAAGAAACTTTAAATAATCATTAAAAGAATCATCATATTACTAACTTGTAAATATCCTCAACCTTGCTATAAGTCCCAAATTACATTTGCAGAGATGTAACACAAGATCGGGAGCCTTACCGCTTGTACTTCTTGCTCTTCCTTTCTTGAATAGTAATCCTTTAAGTTGGCTCCTCGATCCCAGGTGGGTCCATCACCATCAGATGACTCTCCAGAATTATTTTCTGCTAAAGATAATAATTGCTCTTTGGATGAATCTAGCTATTTAAAAAAAATGCCCTATGGGGGTTGGGTGTGTGACTCAGTGGCAGAACACTTACCTAGCATGTGTGAGGCTTTCAGGCTAACCCTTCCCAGTGCTATTTAATAAAAGACTGCTGGGCATGGTGGCTTATGCCTAGGAAGCAGAGGTAGGACTGCAAATTCAAGGCCAGAGGTACCCTGCATAAATTAGTGACTCTGTCTCAAAAAGTAAAAAAAGTGTGCTGGGGGTACAGCTAAAGCATGCAAGTGCAAGGCCCTGGGTTCAATTGTCCAATACTGTGCAAGGGGGGGGGGAGATAAATAGAAACACCCTAATATTAAGGAGTGGGCCTAGAGG
Organism: Pedetes capensis; assembly: GCA_007922755.1. Lineage (NCBI taxonomy): Eukaryota > Metazoa > Chordata > Mammalia > Rodentia > Pedetidae > Pedetes > Pedetes capensis. Next base: position 293,146 of record VMDO01000255.1, on the reverse strand, counting down.
GTGCAGCTCAGTGGATAAAATGCTTGCAAAGAATGCATGAGGTCCTGGATTCAACCCCCAACTACTGCATTGATTAATTAATATTAAAGAGTATTCCTATTGTAGATTTTGGCACTTAATGTTTAGAAATCCAAATTTTCAATAATCTGGAAAGGGGCCTGAAATGTTTAGGACTTACATGAAAAATACTACATCTCTGCAGGACAGATTTAAACTGCAAACTACAAGGCTGACACGAAGCTACTTCATTCATGAAGAATAAAAGTAACTGACAAGCATATATTTTAAATTTACATTTGTTTTAAACTTTTTACACATGTAACAAAAGATTAAAAGATAAAACTTTCTTTAGTAAAGTTCTTAAAAGGAAAGCTAACTGTAGGGTTATAGATGGAAATACGAAGGAGCTGAATGGATGTAAGAAAGTGACTCCTGATGATAGCATAACAGAACAATTTACTAATTACTAAAGTTTAACACGCATTTTTGTTCATTTCCTCCTCAAAACAATTCTGTGAAGCAGATGCCATTATGTATTTCAAAAATAAGTATCTATTAGCAATGTGACCAAAACCCTACTTAAGGCTACCTATGGTGAGCATACAACATTACATATAACAATAAGTTTTGACTATATCTAAAATTCAGCAGATTACTGTTGTTAGGTGCCATCAAGTCAGGTCCAACTCATAGTGACCTTCACAGGGTTTTCAATGGCTGTTTTGAGATTGCTTTGGGAGTGGATTATCTCGTCCTCCCATTTTTGCAGTGCTGGGGATAGAACCTGGATTCTTAGAAAGCTTGGAGTAACACTCTACCCACTGAGCTAAAACCCCAGCCAGGCAATGATTAGGATCCAAAAAAGGGAAAACGAGTCTATAATATATTTGGTGGGAATAAGCTAGAAACCAGAGAAGGTTGACTGGGAAATATAATGCAGCAAAATAAATACATAAATAAATAAATAGAAAAAATTTTAAAGGCAATTCATAAGTTCCTTTAACCAAATGTTCTAACTTGCAAAAATTTACGGATACAAAAATGTAGTCCAAGATAACAATAAAGAATTATGTTGTACAATACTTTCTAAGAGGGAATGAAATGATTTGGTGGTTATTTACAAATTTACGAGGACCTTGGGATTTTTTTTCCCGTGCTACCTGGGATTTGAACGCAGGGACTTACAAATACTCTTCATGTGCTTTTACCAACTGGCTGCATCTGAGCCCATTTTTTCCTTTTGACACAAGGTCTTGCTACGTTACACAGGCTGTATGTGGCCTTGAACTCATGATCCTTTTGCCTCAGATCAGTCTCTGGAGTTACTAGAATTATAGGCAAGACCACCATACCCAGAGCATTTCTCTTACCATATGTTTGCTCTACTTTTTCATATTCATATGATAATGTGTGATGGTAACCAAGATTGTGTATCTTCTTAGTCAAATGCATGTATTCAAGTCCCTTACCTGCCTTGAGAGCCAGATGCGGAGGAAGAGGTCCTCCCATGGTTTTTGGTGCATCATCTTTAGTACTTGTTGCATTGTCAGATGTATCAGTAGCTGGGGGTGGAGGAGGTGCAATCTGCAAGAGGAAAAGTCAAAGCAACATCAGTGATTTTGCTTTTACATGGACTACAAAATTCTTTTAATACTTCGGAGAGGTCCAAGTGGTATACCTCTTTCCCCACAGTATTTTCCCCATCTTTGTTTTTTGCAATCATAAACTGTTCAGTTTTCAACTCAGGTAGAAAAAGATAGAGTAGAAATATTTTAAACTCTATCTGGAGATATACATAATATCCAAATATACTCCATATATGCAGACATATTTTTTCACCAAAATTATCCGTTTATACTGTATGTATAATTTACCTGTGTACTTTGCTTTTTCCATTTGGTATCTTCATGAGCAAACTAAATATTCAATAAGTATGTTTTAGATAGGGCCTCAAACTTGTGAATAATTGGGTTCAGGTTTGGATGCAGGTTCAGTATATTAAAACTTAGAGGACCCATTTCAGGTTCAGGCTGAAGTCCCACAATGAGACAGGAATGCTCCAAAATGAATTCAAACTCTGAACCGGTTTCAGTTCCAGTATTTAAAAAAATTTTTTTTGATCCTCAACACAGTGAATAATTGGACTTGGGCTCAGGTTTAATGTGTGTTTTTGTTATTTTATTTTACCTATTTTACTATACATAAATTGAAAAAGAGAAAGTTGGAAAAAAATTACCTTGCTTATTTACACAAAGGATTAAAATCTTAAACCAGAACCTAAACTGAACTCTAATCCTATACAATTTAACATAGTAAACACACTTCCAAACCTGCGCCCAATTTTTTTGCATGTTTGAAGTTGTGATGTTTTCACCTCATATGCTTTTCTTCTCATACTACTTATTCCTGGTATTTCTTTTTATTTACTGCATTAGTCTGAGTAATGAAAGTGGTATCAGATACCTTAGTTCTCTGCTAACTTTACAGGTAATTCTCTAGGGCACTAAATCTTTAACTACCTGAGAGGAAAAAAAAAATCATCATCCAGCTTTGAGGGTTTGCCCCAATCCCTTGGGAATAGTATTTTTGTAAAATGTATCAAAAAGAATTGCTAGACATGAAACATAGGCCCAAGTTTTCTATTAAATACTACAAATGTAAAAAATGTCATCACGATATTATGTTTCTGAGTGTATACTAATTTCTGTATTTATCTCCTCACAAACACTGAGCAGTCCTATATAGGGGATCATTTTTCTACATCACCTACTATTAATTTTATTATTTGCAGTGCTAGGGGCTGAAACCATGGTCTCACACATACTTTTCTGCATGCATTCTACCAATACATTCTACACCACCAGTTATTTTTTTTTAATCCTGAGACACCATCTTTCTAAATTACACAGGCTGCCTCTGGCCTTGAACCTGTGACCCTCCTGCCTCTGCCTCCCAAATTGCTGGGATTATAGGCCTGTGCCACTGCACCTGGCCATAATTTTAAATGGTGCCTGTTAGCATGTCAAGTAACTATTCTGTTACTACATTTCTCAAGTACTTTATTGGTGGTGGTGGTGGTGGTGGTGGTGGTGGTGGTGGTGGTGAAGTGCTGAGTAGACTACACAGAACAAAACATGTCCCAACAGTGCCATGCCCGCCACTATGTCAGTGTTTCTCTGCTATCTAGAGATTATTGAAAATAATCTCTATAGAGATTACTGAGAATAATCTCTGTAGAGATTACTGAGAATGGGCTGCCTTATTCCATTTTTGCGGTGCTGGGTATCGAAATCAAGGCCTCAGAGCCTGCAAAGCAAGTGTTCTACCACATGAGCTAAACCCCAGCCCACACTCTATTGGTAATGTGCTTAATTCTATCAAATGTTCCTTAAAACCTTTAGTAAAGTGATCAATGAGTATTTTTCCTTATAAAATCATTAATATGACGTATTACAGGTTCATTACAGGGTTTTATCTCTGATGTACTAAAAATGTATGTAGAAGTACTTACACACTGTAAGGCATCGTACACATTATGTGTGGCATTACTATGCTAAATTATGAATAGTTCTGAAATTCTCAAACCCATGTAACCACATGAGTTTTAACATAAAGGTCTGAAGATCTATAATATTAACTTTAACTAGACTGGATAAACTTTTATTTTCTTTTACAAAGAACGTTTAAACATTTTACTTATTTTTACTTTTGCTTTCTAATTCAGCAAGTTCTGATGTTATCTTTATTCATGCCTTTTTTTTTTTTGGTGTCGTACGTGGGAGTTGAACCCAGGGCCTCGCACACACTTTTGCAAGTAGTCTACCACTGTCTGCAACCCTAGCCCAGCTTTTTTTCTTTTGAGACAGGGTCTCAATAAATTATGAAAACTGACTCTGGCCTCAAACCATCCTCCTGCCTCTTCCTCCTGAGTTGCTGGGATTACAGGTGTGCACCACCATACCTAATTTATCTTTTATTAATGTCTGTTTTATTTTTTCCAATTTTCTTCAATTCCAAGCTTATTTTTTCATCCATTTGAAGAGCCCCTTTTCAGGCAGGCACTGTTCCACATACCTATTGTCCCAGCAATTCAGGAGGCTGAGGCAGGATTGCAAAGTCTGAGGACAGGCAGCCTTGTGTAACTTAATGAGACATGGACTCAAAATGAAAAAATGGGCTGTTGGGTACAACACAGAATCTATATTACACTGTGAAAATGAGATTTTCCCTCTCATGCCCTATTACTTTTTTTGCAATGCTGGGGGATTAAACCCAAGGCCTTGTGCATGCTACACAACTGTGCTGAGCTGCAGTCTTTCTTGCCTCAAACCTTGTACTCCTGCCTCGGCCTCCCAAGTGCTGGGACCAAAGACATGTGCCATGGTGCTGGATATAAAAATGATATTGTAATTGTGAAAGAATATAGTAAACAAGTTGCTGGAAGATAATAGGAAACTCAAATAGTTAACATTCTGAAGAACTGTTCCACTTACTAACACCCAATGAAATGTGTATTAAAATTACTAATTTACTGCTTAAATTAGCAAATATTTTTTAAAGACCATGGGCACGTAGTTCAGTGGTAGAGCACTTGCCTAGCACGCACAAGGCCCTAGGGGTTGATCCCAAGTACTATAGGGGAAAAATAATTACTATCAGCCATTCGTGGTGGTCTATCTACATACTGAGTACCAGGCCAGCCAGGGCAACAGCAAGTCCCTGCCTTAAAAAAACCCAAAGAGCTGGGCATGGTGGAACATGCCTACAATCCCAGAACTCAGGAGGCTGAGGCAAGAAAACCGAAGTAAGTTCAAGGCCAGCATGAGCTACAATGGTGAGACTTTGTCTCAAAAAAGCAGAAATAAATAATAAACCCCCACAGACCATCAAAACTATTATTATATCAACATAGGCACTCACACTGAAATATAAATGAAGCATTCTGATAACTGTGTAACAATATTTAAAGAATCTCTATATAGAGCATTCAGTAACATTCACCAGACTGAAGTAATCAATCCTCCACCCAAACCATCTGTTTCAGGATTATCAACACCCCAATACTGGGCAGAAAAGAAGAAAAAAATGAACGAAAAAAATACAAAAGTTGTCATCTAATAAAAGAAACCAAGGACAAAAAAAGGCTCACTATACACGTTTAAAATTTTAGGTTTAAGGACTGGCGACATAGTTCAACAGTATAGTTCTTGCCTAACATGCTTTATGCCCTGGGGTTTGACTGGGGATTGGGGGGGACGGGACAAAAATTCAAGTTTAAGAAGGAAAAGTTATATGGGGGAACTCTTTTGAAGTATCACTGTATTCATTTAAAATTTTTAAAAAGTTGCTCATCTAGACAAGTCTGATGGTGTATGTCTATAATCTCAACACTCAGGTAAAAACCTGCCTCAAAAAGAAAAATAGAGCCAGGTACCATGCCACATATCTGTAATCCTAGTGCTTGGGAGGCTGAGGGAAAGAGGGTCATAAATTTGAAGCCAGGGGTAGCCTGTACAAACTCAGGGAGACCATCTCAAAATAAAAAAGGAGCTGGGTATGGTGATGCATGCCTGTAATCCCCGAGACTCAGGAGGATCACATGTTCACAGAGAGAGGCAGCCTGCGTAACTTAGCGAGACCAATTCAAGAAAAAAAAAAAAAAAAACAAAAAGTGGACCAGTGGCACAGCCTGGTAGTAGAGCACTTGCAAAGCATGTGCACATTCCTGGGTTCAGCCCCAAGTACATATACATATACTGCAATTTTGTAATTAATTAAAATTTAAAAAAAATATAAAAATGAAAAACAGTCCGAAGTGGTGGATCAATCGCAGTGCATTAGCCTAGCATGCACAAGGAACTAATTTCACCCCCCAGATTTATGACAGTCAGGAAAATATGAACATTAGATATTTAATGAACTAAAGGAACTGTTCTTAAATTTTCCTTTTAGGGAGTTGTGGATGTAGTTCAGTGGTATAGCACTTGCCTAGCATTTCCAAGACCCTGAGTTCAATCTCCAGCACCCACATGCTAGACAAGCATTCTTTACTGAGCTATGTCCCTAGCTATGCCACAGCAAAAAAAAAAAAAAAAAAAAAAAAAAGTTTAAAGTATCTTTGTACAGTACAATTAGTGGAGTAAAAGGACAAGCACCAGATGAAATAAGTGATACGAATCAGTGTGGTCGGGGAGGTAAGATAAAGATGGTAGCTAATAGGAGAAATGAGCTTGTGACAGAACCAAGCATGGGTGGCACATGCCTGTAATCACAGCCCTTATTAGACTGAGGCAGGATTATAAATTTCAAGGTCAGCTTGGGCTACATAGCAAGACCCTGTCTCAAAAGGGAGTGGGGTAGGGTGGTATAAATTTCTTTTCCAAGTTTATACATTTATTATTCATTCCACTAAAAACCATTATTAAAGTGCCTACTATAGACAAGGAATCTAGAAACAACAGTCAACTAAAAAAGACAAAAATCCTTGCCCTCACAAACCTATTACATTCTATAGAAGGACCTAGGAAATAAAAAGTTTAGAATAGGATTCTCACCTTGGCACAACTAATATTTTAGGCTGGATAATTCTTTGTTATAGGAAACTGCCAAATACAGTATAGGACATTAGTAGCATCCCTGGCCTCTACCTAGTAGAAGCCAGTGGGCTCCCCAAATTACAACAAAAATGTCTATATACATTGCCAAACTGGTCTCTTGTAGAAGCATTAAAAGTTTAAAAGTGCTATACAGAAAAATGAAGTAGGGGATAAGAAGTATCAGAGCATGAAAGTGGCAGTTAATTTATAGTTTAAAACAGGATACCTAGGAAAATTTTCCTGACAGAAGTAAAAGCTACGTATAAAAGTTTTAAGGCAGAAAGTAATGAATTATTTCAAGAACAGCAAAAGGAGTCCAACTCTGGCATGATTCAGACACTATAATTAATTAGTAGTTACAAACTTTCAAGTGACTGTAAGAACTCACAATCTTCCTACCTTAGCCTCCCAAGTTCTGGGGTTACAGCCAAGCACAATGATGCCTGGCTTACATTTCATTCTTTGAGTGAGAAATAAGCTATGTTCCATGACATAAAGGCAATCTACAATTGTATTATGAACACATAAACAAAGTAGAAATCTATAAAAACAAAGAGCAAGCTAATTAATTCCAAAAGTGAATAAAGACAGTATCAGAAGTAAAAGAAATGCACTGGATGGGCTTAACACCAGACGGAGACAGAAACTATTGGTGAACCTGAAAATAATCAATAGAAAGAATTCAATCTGAAAAACAGAAGATCACAGAAAGGGAGCCTCAGGCATCTGTAGGACCATATCCAAAGGCTTAATATGAATCCCAGAAGGAGGGAAGAAAAAAATGGAACAGGAGGAAGACCTGAATAAATAGCAGCCACGCTTCCTAATCTTGGTGAAATACATAACTATGGATTCAGGAATCTAAGCCAACTCCAATCAAGAAAGTACAAAGAAAAAAATTTTGTTCAGTTACATTCTGGGTCTAACTACTGAAAACCAAAAATAATGGAAAAAAAAAAAATCCTAAAGGCAGTTTAAGAAACCAACCCATTTCATATGGGTGAAAAGATTTTGAATTATGGCTGACTTTTCGTAGAAAACAATAGAAACTGACAATGGCACATTATCTTTAAATTAAAGTGCTGGAAAAAAACAGCAACTGGAACTTCAGAATTCTATATCCTGTGAAAATATTCTTTCAAAAAGATGATGAAATAAGTCTTCAAAAAGAGACTTATGCAGAATCTGCCACTAGTACATCTACACTGTAAGAAAATAGAAAGGAAAAGGCTAAAATACAAAAGACTCAGAATGGGTTGTAACAAATGGAGGAAATGCCAATGACTTCAGGTATTTCGAAGGTATTTGCAAACATTTTTCAGCCAGAAACTTTTCAAAATCTCCCGTAATCCTTTCATTTTACACATGTACAGACCCACAGAATTAAGTTTTTTGGGTCAATAGTTATCTAATGACATAATCTACTATCAAGTAAGTCTTTTGACTTCTAGGACAAGCAATAGAAAGAACTAAAACAATGAAAAGAAAGTATGTTAACTTCATAAAAAGGTAATAAAAATTCAATACAAGTACCCTGTTAAAATTGAGACAATCCTAAACATTTTATAAAAACCAACTTTCACTTTACGTTATCTACGAGATTTACTGAAATCATGTCAATCTTCATTTTTGTGAAAAAAAAATTTTTTAACTTGTTTTTCAATCCAAGTTCTATGTAGTACAGCTGGCCTGGAACTCACATTCCTCCTGCCTTAGCCTCCTACTGCATGTGCAACCACATCCAGCTTATATTTTCATTTTTTAACTTAATGAGAAAACTTTTTCCTTAAGCAATATTAGGTGCTATTTGTTGTATATATACATAATTAAAATAATCATGGTATCAAAACCTAATAGGATATCCTGCTGCACCAAATAATATTTGCTCTGCCATAATTATCAATGGAAGCAAACCTGTCTAAAACTGATTTGTGTTTATTTACAATATTATGTTTCCAAATACATGAAACATTAACAGCCTGAAAATTTTGCTGTATGAGTGAAATATATAAAATCACTGAGACACAAAAATTAACTTCTCCAGTCCATAAAACATGAACCCAAGAATCTTCAGAAACTTTATCACAATACCTGGAGAAAATAAGAATGCCATGATTCACTGAAGAACACAATAGAGCTGGGCATGTAATCCCAGCAACTTGGGAGGCTAAAGGAGCACTGAAACTTCGAGGCCATGGGTAGACTGCACAACTTACCAAGACCCTGTCTCAAAATAAAAAAATCCAAGGGAAGGGCTGGAGGTAGAGCACTTGCCCAGCATGCCCAAGGACACAGGTTCAACCTACCACCACTACAAAGAAAACAGATCTGAAGAGTTAAAAAAAAAATCCTCTTGTCTCCATACATATTGGGATTGCATACTTTAGTACTGAAGGATTTCAGGGCCAGCCACTGCAAAATATTTAACTTTGGACTTCAAGCAGAAGGCACTTGCAGAACAGCAAAGTGCACTGAGCCTTCTCTAGACTTCCCTCAATCTACCCAGAGGGAAGCTCCAAAAGGAAGTAATTATCCTGACTCCTCATTCTCCCTCAACCTAATCAACACGAGAATAACAGTATCACAGAAGATATAATGAATAAATAAATTAAATAAATAAATAAATACAGTATCAGAAGAAATCAGAGGTGGAGACCAAGATCAGAGCCTGTTCTTTTGAGTACTGAGGAAATTATTCCAGTACCCATCCTACAATGGTGGTTATGCCAATATACCCATTGTAAAATGAAAGTGTAAGTTGAAAATTCATTTAATACACCTAACCAAACATCACAGCTTAGCAACACAGTTATACTGTGGAGTAGTAGTTGTTTACACTTTTGATCACATGGCTGACTGGAGTTGCAAGAGCTTCTCATATGGAATATTGCTAGCCTGAGGAAAGGTCAAAGTTCAAAATGTGAAGGATGGTTTCTAGTGAATCCATTACCACTTTCACATCATTGCACATAAAATTGTTTTAAGTCTGGGACAATTTGTATAAGCTTCTAGAACTCACTGGGTTTATGGATATGCTACTAGTCTTTCATGTGATGTCTCTGTGCATATATATGTGTGTCTTTTACCTGTTTTATGTTAGTTCAAACCCCAAGAGTAAAAAGGTGACCACAAACAACTTTTTACTCCCATACACAGTACACATCAAGCACTAGGCTGAAAGTACTTACTCCAACAGCTGGGACTTCTTCACTCTTTACTTCATTTATTCGAACCAAATAGTTAACGAAGTCTCTGGCAGCATTGCTCTGTGCATCTTTTTTATTGGTGGAATTGCCCATGCCAGTGTAATTATACCCTTCCACTCGAACCTTTAAAAGGCAAGAAAAAAAAAAAAAGTATATGAAAGCTGGGTAATCCTAGAACTTTAAAAACTCATAATTCAATATAAGTCATTAAGGCACTGGTCCAGTTCCCAGCCTATTAGGAACCAGCCACACAACAGGATGTGAGGGGTGGGCAAGCAAGTGAAGTTTCATCTGTATTTACAGCCATTCTTCATTGTCTGAATCATCCAGAAACCATCCTTCCCATTTCCCCCAACCTCATCCATGGAAAAATTGTCTTCATGAAACCAGACCCTGATGCCAAAAAGGTTGATGACCCCTCCATTGAGAGATAGGAGCTATTTTTTATATAAATTCTATAAATGCACTAAAATTAGCACACCTTCAATGTGCTGTCCAGTGTTAAGCTCTTAATCCAAAAATATGAAATATTTAAGTGGTTCAAATATTCTCATCCCAGCAAACGAAAATCTAAATGAGCTGGTAAAACTGACAACACTTAAGCTAGGTGTGGTGGCCCATACCTGGAACCCCAACACTTGGGAGGCTTGGGCAGGTGAATTAATGTGAGTTCAAGGCCAGAGTAGGTTACGTAGCAAGACCTTGTTTCAAAAAAACAAAATGGGGGTGACAAACCAAACCAACCTCCCCCATACTAATAGCTGATCTCACTTTTCTGAACCTTACACTGGTACTGTGGAAGACTTCAGCTCCAGTTAGAAAACCATAAATTACCCATCAGATTGTTTTCAAAGTAATGTTCTCTCACAAATGACAGATGAAGCAGAATAGCAGTCATATCATAATAAAGTACTGTTTCCCCATGCAACAGATTTTAACATTTGAACAAAACATTCTTTAGCCCCAAATGAGCTTCATAAATCATATAAATGAACTGCATTCTTTAGTACCTCACACATGAATTTCTGTCTGTTTTTGTTCCCTCCTGCTCTAATTTCGTAGGATGGAGTCATCTTCCTTTTGCCACACCAGGCATACAGAAAATTTTTAATGTCACCCATGATTCAGGTGTCTTCTTCAGACCTAAGAAAACAAAATTTAAAACCATTATGGGAAAAACTAGAAATAAGCAGTATGTGGAAACACTGAAAATCTATGTTAAGTGCAGGATATTCTATCATGCTATTAAACTTACCTATAAAGAAATTTTAACACAATTAGAAAGTCTATGTCATAAAACAAAAGATACAAAACCACATTGAAACGGATTTGAACTACATAAAAAAAAAAAATGTATGCATAAATTAGGACTGGAAAGAACTATCTCCCACAATGGTTATCTTTGTGGACTATGAGTCATTTTATCTCTTCTTAAATATTTTATGTAATGTCCTACATACCACAGAGTATCTTATGTGTTTTATTTATTTCTCTTCATGACACATACATTATTTACAGAGGAAGAAATTAAGGCTTAGAAGCTGGGCTCAGTGGTGCCCACCTGTAATCCTAGCAACGCTGGAGGTGGAGGCAGGAGGATTTCAAGTTTGAAGTCATGGGCAGCCTGTGTAACTTAGTGAAACCTTGTCTAAAGATAAATAAAAATGGGTTAGGATACAGTTCACTGGTAGAACGCTTACAAACTATGTGCATGGTCCTGAGTTCAACCCTCCAGGACTGCAAAAATAATAATAAAAAAAGGCCATTAATAACTATACCTACATATCTGGTTTACTCTCATCTGATTCTGACTGCTGACACATTATTCTCAAAGTTGTAGGCTACATATCGTATTGTTGTTGTTAGGTGCCATCGAGTCGGTATCCAACTCATAGCGACCCTCATAGGGTTTTCAATGGCAGACTGTTTCGAGATTGCCTTGGGAGTGGGTTGCCACATCCTTCTCCCATTTCGAGGTGCTGGGAATCGAACTCAGGACCTCAGAGACTGCAGTGCAGCGCTCTACCAACTGAGCTAAATCCCAGCCCACATATCGTATTAGTGAATCCAAATATATTAAGTATTAATTTCTTTAACTGAAGACAATGATCCGTTAAATATTCGGTACCAAAGCCCTCCTCAGGTCTTAGTAATTAAAACTATAGAATATTAAACTTCCTTGAATTGCAAGTTATCATACTTGGCACTCTCCCTCTACCCCAGAGACTATAAAATACTAAAAGATAAGGAGACCAAGTCTAAACTATAAACTAAGACAGCAAAGACAAAATTTAGAACCAGAGAAAATGACTAGTCAGCTGTGAGAAGAAACCCTGTGTACTGCACTAAATCTGTCCTCTGTTCATGTTTGGTGCATTTTACTTGTACCTAAGCCTGATCTCTTCAAACCGAACCCTAGTATTAGGTTCTGTGCCTAGTCTATCCTTAGCCAGTCATTTGAAGAGAATGGCATATCCTATTAACAAAAGATGTGGAAGCTAAGGTAAAGATGTTTTGGGTAAGCATACTCCAAATGACTGGGTGTTAAAGAGTTGGTCCCCAGCCCAGGGTATTAATGGGAGGTGGTAGAAGCTTCAAGAAGTGGGGAGGTCTTCCAGTCATGAGATGGGGGCGTGTCCTTGAAGGGATACTGGGACCACCTAACCAAAATCTGGGCTGGGGTTTAGCTCCTTGGTAGGGTGCTACTCCACTCTGAGGACCTGGCTTCAACCCCCAGCACCACAAAAATGGGAGGATGTGGCAATCTGCTCCTCAATCAGCCACTGAAAACCCTATGAGAGTCACTATAAGTCGGACTCGACTCCGTGGCACCTAACAACTAAACTCATCCACCCCTTACACCCTGACCACGAAGCTGAGCAGCCCCACAGCCCCAAAAGCAATGAGGCCAGCCCACCGTTTACTAAAACCCTGAGCCAAAATAAATCTTTCTGTAAACTGACTACTTAAGGTATTTTGTGATAATAATGGTAAGGTGACTAACAAAATGTCCATCCATAAATTGTATCCCTTAAGGGTTAATTCCAAAAACAGGTCCACACAGTCAGTAACATAAAATATGAAGGTCTAATACAATCAAATTCCTTTCTCCCTAAGTAGTCTCATCTAATTCCATAATTCACACAAATATGCTGTTGTAAGGTGCCATCGTGTCACGTCCGACTCACAGCAACATAAGGGAACACTATCCAACACTGCTTTGCCCGGCAGCACTATGTCTGACAGTGCTTCTCTGCTACTCACAGCGTTTTTCATGGCTGATTGTTTTGGGAGTGGGCTGCCAAATCCTTTCTCCCAAGCCTACAGCACCTGGTACTCTTAGGCAGTCTCCTATCCCAGTACTAACCAGGCTGGACCCTGCTTAGCTTCAGAGATCAAAGCAGATCTGACACCAGGGTGGTATGGTAGACACCAATGGCCTAGAGACGGCCAAACATATATAGAAAATTTCATCGTTTCTCTTTAGTCACCAAAGGCAAGCTCATCCAAAGAAAACACCATTCGCATGCTAACTTGGCAGCTCAGTTAAAACAGTATTTTAAATTTCCTCCCAAAATCTGTTCCAACCTCCACCTATACATTCCCATAACTATTACCCAGATCAAGACTTGGAAGCTGGAATCCACTCCCCTAAAATCCTTTACAGTTAGTTATCCCTGGTAGAGCCCTTACTGTGTGTCAGGCATTAATTACACTTAGTAGGTCACAAACTATTTTTGCTTGTTTTTTTACAGGAATGGGGGCTTGAACCTGAGCCTTGCACACACTTTGCCAGTGGTCTACTACCAAGCTGCACCCCATCACCCTCCTTTTTTTCCACCTTTAAAAGACTTTTTATCTTGAGACAGGGGCTCCAAGTTATGCTGGCTGCCTCTGGCCTGGAACTCATAGTCCTCCTGCTGCCTCTGCCTCCCAAACTGCTGGCATTACAGCCAAATCGCTGGGATTACAGGCTTATGCCACTGCACCCGGCTCAAACTACTTTATTTTACTTAATCCTTACAACCGAATAGATAAACCTAAGAGTCTGACTATGTAGCCCAGGCTGGCCTCCAGCTCATGATCTTCCTGTTTCCTGAGTGCTGTGGAGCACCATGCCCGACTCCACTATCCCCTTTTTACAGCTGAGAAAAACAACTTAATCCCAGAAGGCAGAGACGCAAAGTGGAGAAGAGAGAATTTAAAGAAAGGGAGTTTGACCACACATCCACTACTCCCTACCACTATTTGATCTTGCCTCTAAAATGTCTCCAGTTCATTCCCTGCTCGCCATCGCCGCTGCCACGTGCCACCGCTACGGGGTACTGCGTTTGTTTCCTAAATGGTTTTCCCGTTTCCATTCTTCACGTCCTAAAACCCATTCCCTTAAATCCTTACCCCACCCCTCCGGTCACGTGGTCCTCGCTCAGCTCCAGGCCAGTCCGGCCTCCAGCCTAAGTCATACCCCCGCATCTTCGCATTTGACGTAATCCGGGTCCAGAGGCCCAGGTCCAAGCTTGAACGCCCCTCCACCTCCGAGAGGCCCTCCCAGCCCCCCC
>VMDO01000255.1:123303-269883 GCA_007922755.1 Pedetes capensis | reverse complement strand
TCTCTACCTACCGAGCTGCTGAGATTACAGGCTTGCGCCACCAGACCGGCTCAAGACCTCAAACTTTTATTTTTGTATCCTACAGGGTCCTGAAAGCAGCATGTGCTTGATTGTTGTTAAGTACCATTGAGCCAGGTCCGACTCATAGAGACCTTATGGATAAGAGAACGACACACTTCCCAGCACTGTGCCATGCCTGGTGCTATTGTCAAGCGCTTCTCTGCTGTTCATAGGGTTTTTGATGGCTGATTATTTCTGGAGTGGGCTGTCAGGTCCTCCTAACAACCCTACAGCAACTGGTATTCCCAGGTGGACTCCTATCCAAGGACTAACCAGGCCCAACACTGCTTGTTGTTGCTGTTAGGTGCCTTGGAGCCTGGTCCAACTCAGAGCAACACTATGTGCAGAAGAAAGAAACACTCCCCAATTCTGTGAATAGCAGAGAAGCACTGACAATAGTGTTCCATCTGTTATACATAGAGTTCCTATGAGTCGGACACCGACTCAATGGCACCTAACAACAAGTTTAAAGTATCTGAGAGTTTTTTCCACGCTTGTGATGAAACTCTGGGCCTTGTGGACACACGCCAGGCAGGTGCCCCACACTGAACTACAGATCTACTCTAAATACATGAGGCCAACTTTGACCGGTCTCTTTTTCTAATCTTCTCCCCACCCCCACCCCCACCCCATGCAGGGGCGGAACCCAGGTCCTTGTGCATACTAGGCAAGTGCTCTACCACTGACTAAAGTATCTGAAGTGACTGCTTAGTGGTCAATTAACTACAGAATAAATGATAGTTTTCCTGTTGGAAGGCTGAAAAGAATGTAAGCACAGAAGAGATTAGAAGAAGGGGCATAGGTTATGATTCTTAAGAATGGCCTTCTCCCCCATGCTCTTCTTGTTGTTGTTAGGTGCTGTCAAGTTGTGTCTGACTCCTAGCAACCCTTATAGGGTTTCCGATGGCTGATTGTTTCTGGATTTCCTCGGGAGTGGATTGCCACGTCCTTCTCCCATTTTTGCGGTGCTGGGAATTAATCTCGGGACCATCAGAGACTGTAAAGCAGCACTCTACCAACTGAGCTAAATCCCAGCCCCCCCCCCCCCACCTCCATCATGCTCTTAAGGGCCAGAATTGAGTTATTAGCTTATCACTGGCCTTGATCTGGAGTATGGTTTCTCTGTTGCACTCTAGCCATATGAGTCTGAGCAGGTCCCTCAGTTGCCCTGTGTTGGGATTTCCTTTATCTTGTTTCAGCGGTGGATTAGATGTTGGTCTTTCAGTTCTGACTACCTGGCCTACAGGCTGGGAAGTCCCAAGGTGTATTGTTCTGTTTCCAAACTGTCTCTAGAGACTGGGGCTCAACCCATGATAGGGGGGTACCACCTTCTGTGCAACTGGACTGCTAACTTTCCAGGGCTTTCTACACTTCAAAGAGGCATTCAGTGGCAGGCGGGAGACCCTAACCCTTGCAGGCTGGTGATCCTTGCCAGCTGCCTATTTCTCTGAGCTTTATGTTCTGCTCCAAGGATGAGATTCCCAAAGCAAATGTTCTCTGAGTACCACCGTCCCTCCAATTTTAGGCTTTCAGAGTTCCTTTGAGCATAACTGTGTTCTCAGTCTCTTACTCAACTGTTTCTGGCATTCCATATACACTGTACCTGGACAATCTTGTTCTTCCCATGATTTTAACTACCATCCATATGCTGATAAATTCTGCTTTGGGCTGAATGTTTGTGAACACCCTCCCCCCCAAATTCTTATGTTTATGCCTCAATCCCCAATATGGTGGTATGTAGAAGTAGAGTGTTAGGGACATAATTGGGTTTAGATGAGGTCCTGAGAGTGGAGCCCGATGATGAGATTGTTGTTATTGTTACATGCCATCAAGTCTGGTCCAGCTCATGGCAAACCTCATAGCATTTTCAATGGTTGATGATGAGATTAGTGCCCTTTTTAAGGAGGATGAGGACAGAGCCCTCTGTATGCCATTTGAGGGTACAGCAAGAAGGCATCCATCTGCAAACTATAAACCAGACTGCCTGGTACCTTCATCTTGGACACCCCGGCCTCCAGAACTGAGAAATGAATATTTGTTACTTAACCCACCTAGTCTTGAGCTCTGGTTTGTCTTCTCCGATCCCCGCTCTCTTATCCCATTCTAGGGAAACAAGCTACCATGGGGTGATGAGAAACTAAAGCCTCTGGCTAAGAAGGAACTGTGGCCTGCCAACAATGATCTGAATGAAACCAGAAGATTCTCCAGCCTCTGATGAACCTTAAGATGAGCGAAGCCAATAGCTCAGCTGCAAACCTTAATGAAAGACTTTCAGTGGGAACTTTAAAACTCCTCTGGGCTTCCTGACCCTCAGAAACTATGTGAGTTAATAAATATTGAGCTGCTAATTTTGGAATAATAAATAACAAATTCAAGTATTTTTCACATCTAGGTTCTACTGATTCTTTTTTCTAAATATCTTTTATTCCATGTCTTCCTCTCCAACCCTGAGGCCATTTACAAGTTTAGGTCTTCACCACTAGCTACCTATTTTAATAGGTTAACAAAAGGTTTACTTGTTCCCACTTCCTCTCTTCCAATCTACTCATCCCACTGCTGAGTGAAATTTTTATACATAAAGTTATGCCAAATACCTCCTTACTGCATAGGTACATAAATGCTTCAAGCCTTCCAATGATGGTGACTCACTCTTGGCCCTTTTTTTCACCTGTGCCCCTTTGACCTGCTGCTCTTCTACTATCACTTAGCAGAAGGCATTCTCCCATTGTGATAGTCACTGTTACAGTCACAGATGGGTCAACTGAAAACCCAAAGGTATTTTCCCTACATTCTGCTGCTAGGTAGGAACATCATAAAAAATTCCCCACCCACAAAGCAGGAGCTGTGGTGTACACCTGTAATCCCAGCAACTCAGGAAGCTGACAGGAGGATTGCAAGTTCAAGGTCAGAGGCAGCCTGTGCAATTTAGTAAGACCTTGTGTCAAAAATAAAAAATAGAGCCAGGTGCAGTACAACTTTGAAGCCAAGGGCAGCCTATGCAATTTAATAAGACCCTGTCTCAAGATAAAAAATAAGAAAGAGGCTAGGGGTGCAGCTTAATGATAGAATGCTTCCAAAGTATATACATATCCCTGGTTTTAGCATTCTAGTACCACAAAAAAAAAAAAAAAAAAGATACACTTTTTTACTTGTAAAATGTTTTCATCTTTGTGTGTGTGTGTGTGTGTGTGTGTGTGTGTGTGTGTGTGTGTGTGTGTGTGTGGTGTTGGGGATCAAACCCAGAGCTACACTGCATGAAAAGTACGCAGTCTACTAACTGAGTTAATCCCCCCAGCCCACTTCTAAAAGTTTGTGAAGCCTTTTTGGTATCCCTAGAATAAAATGGCATGACATACTTTGTCAGTGTTTTTTTTCCTTAAAGGTATATAAAATAATGATATTTTATAATCAATATTATCTGAAATTTGATGAATATCAATGTATACACCATAAAGTAATTACAAGGAATAAATAAGCACATAAATTGCTATACCTAGCATACACTACAGTTGAAACTTTTTTCTAAAAAGAAACAAAAAAAGGTAGCATCTAAAAATTATCTTGTTTTCATTGTGCACCTGGCCGAATGACAGGTATTAGGTACAGTAAATATAATACTTTAAAACAAATGAAATTCAGCCTTTTTTGTTTTGTTTTGTCTTTTTTGAAACAGAGTTTCACTGTGTAGCTGAGACTGACCTTGAACTTGTGTTGATCCTCCTGCCAAGGCCACTTGAGTGCTGGGATTATAGGTGTGTGCCACCACACCCAGCTCAAATTCAGCCATTTTTTAAAAAAGGAATTAATAGAGCTGGGTGTGGTGGTGTATGCCTGTAATCCCAGTGGCTCAGGAGTCAGGAGGATTGCAAGTTTGAGACCAGAGGCAGTCTGCATAATTTGGCAAGACCTGTCTCAAAAAAGTAAAAACTGTGCTGGGGGTACAGCCCAGTGGTCCAGCACTTGCAAAGTATGCAAGTGTGAAGCCCTGGGTTCAACCCTCAGTACCACAAAAAAAAAAAAAGAAAAAAAAGAATAATAGTACTGACAATAGGTATGCATTAAACACTGACAACTGTGTGTGTGTTGTGTGTGTGATACTGAGGTTTGAATTCAGAGGTTCACACATGCTAGGCAAGTGCTCTACCAATGAACTTCCTCTCAGCCCCTTGATGACTGTTTTCACACAATGAATGCCACAATAAAGTATAAAGTCTAGATTCCAGCAGAAATGATGGTCTAGATTTTGGGGATAAAGAATAAAACCTATCTGATACCTTAACATGATTCTCTAATCAAGTGCTTATTGTAATCATTGAGATGACAGTTTCTATTAGAATTCTCAGTTTTTTGCTGATTGCCACACATAGGTTATCTGTGAATATTTGCCTTTTTTTTTTTATAGGCAAGCATGGCATTGGAAGTCATTTTTCTGTATCCATGATACCAATTTCTATTGAACCACTTGTCTATGAGTTCTATGGCTACCTGGATAGAATTTCATTCACATTCGTAAGATTTTGTAACCCGATTTGTTCCACTTTTCTTATATTTGCTTTCTCTGCCTTAATTCTATAGGAATTAGATTAACTTCATATTACAATTTAGCTTCCTTCTTAGTTATGCAATCACTGAAATGGCAAATTCACATTTGCTCTTATGGTGCCCATATTAAGGTGCAGAATTTTATTTACTTATTTGTATATTGAGCAATTTGCTGCTTTTTTTTTTTTTTTTTTTTTCAGTACTGGGGGTTGAACCCAGGGCCTCCACACCTGCATGCTCTACAAGTGCTGGACCACTGAGCTGCACCCCAGCCCTTTTTTTTTTTTTATTTTTTGAGACAGGGTCTTGCTAAATTACACAGACTGCCTCTGGTCTTGAACTTGCAATCCTCCTGCCTCTGCCTCCCGAGCCCCTGGGATTACAGGCATGAGCCACCACACTGGGTTTGCTGCTTGTTTTAATGCAACTTCCACTGAGACTAAGGTTATGAGATTTTTCTTTTTTTTTTTTTTCTTTTTTGTCACTATTAAATAGTTTTGAGGCAGGATAGAAAGATAGGGATAATTGTGGGACATGGAAAGGTAAAAGGCTTTCACCTCAGGATCTGGCTTGAATCTCACCAGCTGAGAATCAAGAACATTGACACAACCGCCAAGAAGACTGCTGTGAGGACAGTCTGCATAGAGATATTATTATTATTATTATTATTATTATTATTATTATTATTATTTATTAGTTTTTTTTGTGTGTGGTACTGGAGTTGAACCCAGGGCCTCGTGCCTGCATGCTCTGCAAGTGCTGGACCACTGAGTTGCACCCCTAGTCCATTTTTTTACTTTTTGAGACAGGGTCTCGCCAAGTTACTCAGACTGCCTCTGGTCTCAAACTTGCAATCCTCTTGCCTCCACCTCCTGAGGCACTAGGATTACAGGCGTGCGCCACCGAGCCCGGCTCGAGATATTATTTTTGAGAGGCATTTTAAATAATGAAAATGTTGAAGTAGCAATAAGCCCTGTTTGGAGTCAAAATGTATGTAACCCTTAAGTTTTACTTTCCCCTCTGTAATTCTGTGCTTCTTTGAAACAGGCCCAGGCAAGTCCCTTGTGATTCTTTTCTTAAACCTATACAACATATAACTTCATTTTACTAAAGAGAAGTTCTTCCAATAGAAAAACCTAAACAATGAGAATTCTTTTAATCCTATTGGCACCTCCCTGGACTATGCCAGGGGCTTTTCTAGGCCCATATCACTTGGGGCATGCCCTATGTTAAAAATAAAACTGGAAGGAACTACCTGTTTTGTTCTCTTTTTCACCCTCTTGGCAAGTCCATGGACGCCTTTTAATCTCTCTGAGTGCCCACATGTATTCTAAAATGTGAGCTTAATACACTCTATAACATTGTTTCACTCTTCTTGACTCATCCTGAAATTCTTTTCTGTGACAAAGTCAAGGATCTGGCTAACCTGAGTGGAGGACCCAAGTAGGGGAACTTCTCACACTAGGCAGCCACACTGAGCTGTACCTCTTTGTTGTGCTTCTGGTGACAGTTTCATATATCCAGAATTCTACTTTCCTGTTCAATATTAGTGTACTATGTGTTACAATTCCATGAAGGAAATAATGTTTCTCTCTACAAACTCCTTTAGAAAGACTTTCAGTAAAGGTAAATGAGATTATACTAGTCATATTTTTCTCATTGTTGTGACCAAATATCTGAAAGAAACAACTTAAGGGAGGAATGATTTATTTTGGCTCATGGTTTCAGAGGGTTCACTCCATGGTCACTTGGTTCCATTTCTCTGGACCTGTTGTTGAGGCAGGATAGAAAGCTAGGGAAAATTTGGGGGACATGGGAAGGAAAGGGGTTCTCTCATCCTGGGAACTGGTCTGAGTCATATCAGTGGAGATTTCCAACACAACCAGAAAAGAAAGGCTGCCATGAGCCCTGACTGCCTAGAAACCAGGGCTTCCCTAGGAATCTCACCAAACCAGATTATAGACTGTAATTAAAGTTAACAGCACTTGCAAAGTATGCAAGTGCGAATCCCTAAGACCTAGGTAATTTCCTCAAGACTAGACATAGTAGGAAATTCCTCAACTATCCTAATCTAGGCATTTTAAAAATACTACTTTTTTTAACCTGTAAATCTATACCAGACATCCTTTGGGACCCCGTTGAGTAAAAGCCCCAAATCTTACATATACTTGTTAGGAAGACAACCAAGGCACACCTCTCTCTAGATGCCCGAGCTTCCCTCTGGAAGCATGTACAACCTCTCACCCTTTATCTAAAAGACTTCCAACTGCTTCACTCTCTTACTGACTTGTCCTAAAATTCATTTTTGCGACACAGCCAAGGACCTGACATCTCCCTTGAGTGGAGGTCCCAAAAAGGGGAACTCCTCAGGGCAGGGGGCAACACTGGGGTACAGCATCCCTAAACCCACTGAGAGTTGTGAAGCAGGACATTGTGACAATGGGAGCAAGTGGTGGGGAGGTTCTCACCTCATGGCAGACAGGAAGCAGAGCTTAGCTGGAACACAGAGGGGTGTGGGGAAGATAGAGCTCCAAGGACATGCCCCCAGTGACCTACTGCCTCCAGTCAGGCCCCACCTTCCACAGTTCTGCCACCTCCCAACAGTCTATTCAAATTTTGAATCCATCCGTGGATTATACCATTCGTTAGGTCAGAGCCCTCATGATCTAGTGCTGGAAATGTCCTCACAGACACTCCCAGAGGTGCACTTTATCAGCCTTATACATGTTTCTCAATCCAATCAAGTTGATTAAGATTAGCCATCACAGGGATACAATCATCTATTAAGAGAAAATAATTCTCAGAATGGAATGCAGAGTAAAATATAAATTTGCCATATTTAAAAAAGGAATCAAAAGCAATAGATTCCAAATGCTTGAAAAAATGGATGTCCTGAGTATATTTCACATTGAAAAATAACAAAAACTGATGATTTATTTATTTATTTATTTTTGCAGTACTAGGGGTTGAACCCAGGGCCTCGCACCTGCATGCTCTGCAAGTGCTAGACTACTGAGCTGCGCCCCCAGCCCATTTTTTTACTTTTTGAGACAGGGTCTCGCTAAGTTACATAGACTGCCTCTGTTCTCGAACTTGCGATCCTACTGTCTCCGCCTCCCAAACCGCTGGGATTACAGGCGTGCGCTGATGAATGATTTCTAAGAATGTAATACCATGGTGCCGAAAAAGTGAAGAAATATCCTAATGGTAAACATAAATGAAGTGAAGGAATGAATCCAGAGAGGCCTGAGGTAAGTACCTACTTTGAACGGTCTGCTGGTCTCTGATGAACTTGAGCTTCCTTTTAATAAAAGCTGCATAGGGTTGGTGTGGTGGTTTACACCTATAATCCCAGCATCTCAGGAGGTGGAGGCAGAAGGATCACAAGTTGAGGCCAGAGGCAGCCTGCACAATTTAGTGAGACACTGACTCAAAGTAAAAAATAAAAAATGGGCTGGGAGTGCAGCTCTGTGGTAAAGCACTTGCAAAGCATGCATGAGGCCTTGGATTCAAACCTTAGTACCACAAAAACAAAACAAGACAATCTGCCTGGGGCATAGGAATAAGGAGGCAAAAAAGACCACTCAAAAGGAGCTGAGAAGAGACCCATGCCTAAAGCAATAAAGCCTTACACCCTCAGTGATAAGTGAACACCAGCAGCAACAATAAGGACCAAACTAAACCCAGAGAAGGGACCCAGAAAGAAACTTACCTATAACAAACCAAATGATGGGTAGATGGAAAAAAGACTCATTTCCTATGATATCAAAAGCAAAACAGGTATCAAAAGCAAAACATTAGCCGGGCATGGTGGCACGCCTGTAATCACAGCAGGTCATGTGGCTGAAGCAGGAGGATCACAGGTTTGAGGCCAGAGGTAGCCTGTGCAACTGAGCAAGACCCTGTCTCAAGATAAAAAATTAAAAATGGGATGGGGATGCAGATCAGTGGTAGAGCACCTGCAATGTATGTGTGAGGCCTTGGGTTCAACCTCCAAGTACCACAAAAGTGAATTATTTTAAAATGGGCACTAGTAAGCCAGGATAAATCGCCTGGAAGAATGAAAACTATATCCTCTTTGGTGGAATGCATCTTCTATCCAGACTCCAAATAATTTTTCTAAGTATTAAAGTTCCATTAAATATAAATTCAAGTTGAAAAAAAATCACAAAATGTGAAGATCTAAAGTTCCATGAAGGCTAGGAATGTAGCTCAAAAGCACGGCTGTTGCATAGCATGCACAAGGCCCTGACTTTGATCGCTAGTGTGTGTGTATACACACATGCATGCGTACCCCACCATGAGTAATATTTCATGAGTGAGTACCAGCAGAAAAAGCAGACATTGGAATCATACCTATATGTTTTTGATATTAGAGTTATCTGATACAGAATATAAATATATCTATCCCTCATTAATATGTTTAATTCCCTCCTGAAAATCCTACTGCTAAATAAAGAGCTGCTATATGAATAAAGGGGCTGGGATTTAGCTCAGTTGGTAGAGCACCACTCTGTAGTCTCCGAGGTCCCATGTTCGATTCCCAGCACAGTAAAAATAGGAGGAGGATATGGCAGTCCACTCCCAAGGCAATCCTGAAATAATCAGCCATTGAAAACCCTATAAGCATCGCTATGAGTCAAACATGACTCAATGGCACCTAACAACAGCAACACAACATATGAAAAAAGCCTGCAGCCATACCACTGTGGCCTCTGATCCCGTCAGATCTCGGAAGCTAAGCAGGATCAGGCCTGGTTAATACTTGGCTGGGAGACCGCCTGGGAACACCAGGTGCTGTAGGCTTGGGAGACGGACCTGGTAACCCAGTCCCAAAAAACAGTAAGCCATTGAAAACCCTATGAATAGCAGAGAAGCACTAACAATAGTATTTTACCTGTTGTAAGCAGGTGCTATAAGTTGGATACTGACTTGATGGCACCTAACAACAACAACATATGAAAAAAAATTAGTGTTAAGCAGAAAATCATAATGCATTCTATTCAATATCTAAGAAAACCAAACAATTTTAAAAAGTCCACAAAACAAGTTACAATAAATGATTTGAAACAAATGCAGTTTATATAGAAAATACAGGGCTGAGGTTTAGCTCAGTTGGTAGAATGCTGCTTTGTACTTTCTGAGGCCCTGGGTTTGATCCCCAGCACCAGAAAAATGGGAGAAGGACCTTGCAGCCCACTCTTGTAACAATCCTGAAACAATCAGGCTTTGAAAACCCTGCAGATAGGAGAAGCACTGATGATAGTATCAGTCACAGCACAGTGTTAGGGAGCGTTTCATTCTATTGTATACAGGGTTGCTATGAGTCAAAGTTGACTCCACGGCACCTAACAACATGCAGTCATACAATGAAAGCTTATTGTAAACTTTCTTTTCTTCCTTCTGTACCATTTCCTTTACCAATTTTTCAGTCTTTGGGGGGACTTACAGTTTTTTTTGAAGGATCTACACAGACAAAACATAGAATATGTTTAGTAGAATGTTTCTGGAGGTCTACTCAGATTGGGAAGTCAAAGCTGATTGAGGCTATTGCCTCAGAAAAGGGGCAATACTCACTGGGTTAAAGGTTCAGTGAAGTCCCAATAATTATTGCAATATAAAGACTACTTATGCCTGTGAATACTATTTACTGCTCTCAATAACAGATGCTTTAGAGATGCCTGTTCACTCAAGCTTTTTCTAATGGTGGGTCATTTGGGGTTTTACTCTAGTCCAAGGATTCCCAAAAATAAAATAGATGGTAACTGAACACTTCCTTCTACTTGAGGCAGGGTAACCTTGCATGGACATGGCAAACTGCATTTGGACTCTGCATCCCAAGATGCTGACACACTTGCCCACTTGTGGAAACACACCTCCTGGGCCTCAAAGATAACTTTGCTACCTGTGATTGCTATTAAGTCAGAAGGCTTGTCCCTCACAACAAAAGTTGGCACTTGCAAAGACTTCTGTGCCTTCAAGAGAAAGGTTAGCATTTGTAAATGCTTCTGTGCCTTCGGGGTCTTGCTCAACATCTGGTGCCAATGTGGGATAGTGACATGGGCTGGGATTTGGCTCAGTGGGTAGAGCGCTGTGCTGCAGTCTCTCCGAGGTCCTGAGTTCAATTCCCAGCACTGCAAAAATGGGAGCAGGGCCTGGCAATCCACTCCCAAGGCAATCCGGGAACAGTCAGCCATTGAAAACCCTATGAGGGTCGCTATGAGTCGGATACCGACTCGACGGCACCTAACAACAACAACATTCTAGCTGCTGTGTAGAAAATATATTGGCAGTAAACTCTGCATATCTACAGTCTTCTTTGTTGTTGTCGTTATGTGCCATTGAGTCAGGTCCAACTCATAGTGACCCTCATAGGATTTTCAATGGATGATTGTTTCAGGAGTGGATTGGCACATCCTTCTCCCATTTTTGCAGAGCTGGGAATCAAACCCAGGACTTCAGAGAGTGCAGAGCATCATTGTACAAACTGAGCTAAACCCCAGCCCCACAGCCTTCTTTAGGTGGTTCATTTGGCATCGAACCTGAACACTCCTGTATTCAAAGGTAACAAGTCCTGCTAGAATACAGGTTTGGTCTCCTGTGTACTTTATTACATTATGTTTACTCATTGTGTGATTAAGCTTGCAGAAAATCCAAGATAGGGGTATAGCACAGTGGCAGACCACTTGCCTAGCATGTGCAAGCCTTGGTTCGATCCCCAGCACTGTGAAAGTAAATAAATATTTCAGAAAATCCTTTAAGGTTTTTCTTTTGGTTGTCTCACTTAAAATGCTCAAGTGTCCTGTGTATTAAATTATTTCCTAAAAATTAACAAAAAGGTGACAGAGAAACCATGATTTGGAACAGGTATTTTTCTACCCAAGCAGCCATTTTTCAGGCTCAGAAAGCTAAATTGAGAAGTGATGCTCCACCCTGACCTAGGGCTTAGCTCTACTGTTGACATAATTTTGGTTGCAAGCTTGCTTTCACCAAGCTTTGGGGGTTGGGTAAGCATGTGATGAGAGGATCAGTTAAATGAATTAGATGTATTGTTTGCTCTTCTTGATTTGATGGGTTTGTAGGTCGTACTTCATTGCCCTGGTATAAAAGGTCTTATACGAGCTGGATGGATATGTGGACTTAGGTTTTAGTCACTCTAGAAAGTTCCCTGTGAAAGGATTTCCTATGCCCTTTGGATGATCACCAAGAGGGAATTTCTTCCAAGTTGTGGCAAACAGCCTTTCTAGGAAAAAACATATCCATCACTCCCCACCCCCAACCCTTATCCTCTTTGAATAAAGACAAAGGAAAGAGAGGTCCTAAGTACAATCAGTCCCTGAAATCACTTTGACCCTCCTTCCTTCCCTGATGAACTAATTTCAGATTTCTATCATGAAACAAAGAAGTTACAATCACAAATATATAATATTTATTTCTAAGCAGCTGGATGTTAAAATATATGGAGATAAACTCAGCTGTGGCCATTTTTTGGTTATCATATTGTTGGAGGGTAATAGGTAAGAAGAAAGGGACTAGAGGGGTCTACAGCCAGCCACCTCCCAGCCTAGCCATTTGCTTCCTGGCCACCTGTAATATAAATATCAGTGTGAGCCTCCTGTGGGACAAAGGTTTTGGTCTGGGGGTCAGTGCTTCCCTGAGAGATAATCCCCTTACAAACAGCATACTTGCTAGAGAAAGAAGCAGAATTAAAATCACTCCTCTCGTCTACATTCATCCAGGAAGGATGATAAGACTGTGTGAGACAGACACCAATCCCAGCAATCAAAAAGTACATTGTTTTGTGAATCCTGCTCCCTTACCCAAACTGTAGCTGCCTAAATATCTATCCTTTTGAAATGTCTGCCTCTGAGCTCAGTCCTTTGGAGACACTGCAAATCCATTAACCCCTTTTGGGCACAGGCTCCAAGGCTCAACCCCCCACTATAAAAGACAATATGATCTCGGATCTGGGCAGCAGGAGCTTCTACTACTGCCCACCTTCACTTCTTGAAGGTGTACTCTCTATCTATCTATCTATCTATCTATCTATCTATCTATCTATCTATTTTTTTGCGGTACTGAGGGTTGAACCCAGGGCCTCATACTTGCATGCTCTGCAAGTGTTGGACCACTGAGCTGCACCCCCAGCCCTTTTTTTTTTTTTTACTTTTTGAGACAGGCTTTCACTAAGTTAGACTGCCTGCCTCTGGTCTCAAACTTGTGATCCTCCTGCTTCTGCTTCCCGAGCCACTGGGATTACAGGCGTGCGCCACTGCGCCCGGCTTATAATCTATATTTTTAATAAATTTAGCCTATAGTCTATAATTTCTGTGTCTCACATACATTTCTTTTATATGGGGAAGCAGATAAACTGAGATATCTGCTGCCAGGGAGGATAGGTAATTTTTACTGGGGAGGGACCTGCTCTCTGGACCTGTATTTCCTTCTGTGGACCTGTTTCCTGCATGTCTTTCTCTCCAGACAGCTGGTGCACTCACTTGGTGTATATCTCTGTCTCTGTCTCTGTCGCTCTCTCTCTTTCTCTCTCCACCACCTGTGCTCACTCTGAAGCAGGTGCCATCTCTTTCCTTTACCTAAGGAATTTACAACTGCTTCATTTTCTCACTGACTTGTCCTAAAATTCTTTTTTGTGATGGAGTCAAGGACCTGGCATCTCGTCTAAGTGAAGGTCCTGAGAAGGGAAACTCCTCAGGGCAGGTGGTAATGTTGGGGTACAGCATCCCTAAACCCACTGATAATATTTCTCTTTATGTTCATAAGATCTCATTAACGATTATTAAAGAAAATAAATCAAGCATTGTCTTCATAAGAGCAAAAGCAGAAAAATACAGTTCTTTGCTTAGTGGATACCTAAGATCTAGCTTCATAGAAAAATTAATTTATCTTTGGTATCATTAAGTAAGGGTATCATATCACCAAAGACTTTACAAAAAAAACTCACCTTTCTTCTTCCTGGAAATTAATAGTCTTAAAGAAATAAAAATTCAGGCCAGGCGTGGTGGTGCACGCCTGTAATCCCAGCAGTTTGGGAGGCGGAGACAGGAGTATCACAAGTTTGAGACCAGAGTCAGTCTGCATAATTTAGCGAGACCCTGTCTCATAAAGTAAAAAAAAGGGCTGGGGGCGCAGCTCAGTGGTCCAGTACCTGCAGAACATGCAAGTGAGAGGCCCTGGGTTCAACCCCCAGTACCACCAAAAAAAAAAAAAAAAGAAAAGAAAGAAAAATCCAATGAGATATAAACCAGGCGCAGTGGCACATGCCTGTAATCCGAGTGGTTTAGGAGGCAGAGGTGGGAGGATCGCTAGTTAGAGACCAGAGGCAGTCTGCATAATTTAGTGAGGCCTCCATCTCAAAAAAAGTAAAAAAATGGGCTGAAGGCGGCAGCTCAATGGTCCAGTACCTGCAAAAGTATGCAAGACTAAGGCCCTGGGTTCAACCCCGAGTACCAGAAAAAAAAAAAAAAATTCAATGTGATATAAGCTCACATAAATCACTGTGGTTGTGTTTCTAATTCAGGTACTTTAATTCCTAAAGGCAAGAAACACAAGAAAACAACTTATACCATTCCTGGGCAAAAAGAGGGACAGAAAGATATAAATATGGGAAGATTAGCAACGATAATTGCAGTCCACCAGTAATTTCAAATTTACTTTTTTTTTTGTGTGTGGTACTAGGGGTTGAACCCAGGGCCTTGCGCTTGCATGCTCTGCAAGTGCTGGACCACTGACTAAGCTGCACCCTCAGCCCATTTTTTTACTTTTTGAGACAGGGTTTCGCTAAATTACAAAGACTGCCTCTGGTCTTGAACTTGCAATCCTCCCGTCTCCGCCTCCCAAACCGCTGGGATTACAGGCTGTGTGCCACCAAGCCCAGCTCTCAAATTTACATTTTGAAAAAGCTTTATTTTTAATGTGAAGAGATAAAAAAATAAAGAGCAAAACTGGTATGCATTTCAAATATTTTTCCCCTGTCAATGAGCAGAACAATTAGAGATGATATGGTAATAAACTCTTAAATAGTTAATAGTGTAGATAGTCAGGTTTAAAATCACTAAGAATTGGCTGTCAATCTACTTTTTATCAGAAAGCGTACTGGACTTGTTAGAAGACACATTAAACAGTTGGTGATAAGACACAAAGAATAAAAACAGTGGGCTGCGCGTGGTGCGCACGCCTGTAATCCCAGCAGCTCGGGAGGCGGAGGCGGGAGGATCGCAAGTTCGAGACCAGAGCCAGTCTGCGTAATTTAGCGAAACCCTGTCTCAAAAAGTAAAAAAATGGACTGAGGTGCAGCTCAATGGTCCAGCACTTGCAGAGCATGCAGGCGTGAGGCCCTGGGTTCAACCCCAGTTTAAAAAAAAAAAAAACAGTAAAGGAAGTATATAGAAAAAGTCAAAGTGAGATCTTTGGGTTTTCTTACTAAAGAAAAGTGACTGTTTGAAAAGTGGCAGGAATAGGAGGTTGAAACAGGAGGACGGTGAGTTTCAGACAAGAAGCAGCCTGCAGAATTTAGTGAGACCGTCTCAAAAAACTAAAAACGGGGCTGGGGGGTGAAGCTCAGTGGTAGAGCACTTGCCTAGCAAGGATGAGAAAAGGAAAATGAAAAAGCAAAAGTAAAAGCAAAAGAAAAAAAGAAAATGGCACAAAAAGAGCAGCAGTTGCTGGGCTCACTGCAAAAGGGAAGTGGGAGTTGCTGGGTATGGTGGCGCATACCTGTAATCCCAGTGACTCCAGAGGCAGGGGGATTGTGTGTTTGAGGCCAGAGGCAGCCTCTGTAACTCAGCAAGATTGTGTCTCAAAATAAAAGGTAAAAAAACAAAAATGGGCTGGGGGTGCAGCTCAGTAGTAGAGCACTTGCCAAGCATGTGTGAGGCCCTGGGTCCAATTCCCAAGTACTGCAAAAAGAAAATAAATAAATACATTTAAAAAAATAATAAAACTGTCTTTTCACTAGGGTTGTTGTTGTTAGGTGACATTGAGTTGGGGTCTGACTCCTAGCAGCCTTATGAACAACAGATGAAACACTACTCAACACTGTGCCATATCTAGTACTACTGCAAGTGCTGTTCTGCTATTCATAGGGTTTCAATGGCTGAATAGTTTGGGATTGGGCTGCTGAGTCATTCTCCCAAGCCTACAGCATTCAGTATTTCCAGGCAGTCTCTCCTCCAAATACTAACTAGGCCCGCCCCTGCTTAGCTTCTGAGATTTGACAAGATCCTATGCCAGGGTGGTAAGGCTGTAGGCTCTCAGTGAAGAGAAGGGGAGATTGTGGTGCCCAGATAAAAACTCCTTTGGTTCTTTGAAACTTTGGGGTTTGAGAAGTTCTCTATATAGCACAAAGCAGAAACTTGAACTCATCTTTGGAGAAAGGCCTTTTGTTTTGTTATTTGAATAAAGACCTATGAGAAAATGATTTAGTGGTCTCAGTAACAGATGCTTTTGAGGGGCCCATTCATTCAACTGCTAAGGGTGGATTGCTTTGTTTCAATCTCATCCAAGGCAAGCTTTTTGTTACTATAACAAAACACCTGAGGCTGAGTAACTTTATAATGAAAAGAGGTTTATTTTGCTCACAGTTCTGGAGGTTCCAGGGCCTGGCACCCAGCTTCTGCTTGGCTCTGGTGAAGGATTCGTGGAGGATGCTTTCCATGGTGGCAGCTGTGCTTGTGGGATGGAAAGATCATGTCGCCAGACAGGAAGCCAACGAGTGATTCAGGAGCCAGGCTTAGGCTTTTGTAACAACTCACTCCAGGAGATCAGCATTCCATTCCAAGGGCACCCCCAACTGACTTACGGACTGCCCAGAGGTCTCCTCTCTTACAAGTTCTATCACCTCCCACCTTACCACATTGGGACCAAGCTTTTTACACATGAACCGGTGGAGTACACACAACCTCCAAACCACAGCATAGCTATAGGAACTGAAATCAGTAAGGCCTCACCTGACCCAGTGCCATGTAGGCAAACTGTGATATGGAAATTAATCTGAAAGCAGATGTTCTAGAGTTGGAGCAGCCAGGTGAGTTGGTGTGTTAGCTATGTGCAGTTGGGTCGTGTTGTAATTTTGGTACTAAATTGCCTGCCCAAATGCAACATGCCAGAGTTCTCCTAGAATCTAAATGAATATTTATTGAAATGTAAGGACATCACGGTGGTTTAAAGTGAGAAAACTTTAAAATAAGAACCAGAAATCAAGATAATGGGAACTCCCAGAAGCAGATGGAATTAATCAATTACAATTTTTCCCTTGATTCTACTTCAACCATAGAAACAGAAATTTCTCTACAAACATTTTATGAAGTGAAAGATGGACGGCCCATTACTCCTTTTAGAGTTTTTGCCTCTTCATAAAATAAAAAAATGTAGGCTCATTATAGACATTTAAATATTTGTTGATTAGTGTAAGATTTCATTTGCTAGGAGGAAGTTTAGTTCAAGTTCATCTAAAAAGTCCCTGAGGAGAGAGTACACTATTGAAGGCAGAGTAGGTCTCAATGTACATACTCTGATTTGATAGAGAAGTGCTAGCTGCAGGCTTCCATGTTTCCATCTTTTAAACCAGTGAGAGAGAGGAAATCCAGGCTCTTCAGTTTAGCCTCGGCATTATCAATAAACTCCCTGGTGGCTTTCTGCAGTGGAAGCCGGGGTGGGCCCATCGGAATTCCAGAGACCAGAGTCATGATGGCTTTGGTCTGTGACACTCCAAAACCTAGATGGGAAAAATAAGAGAGGAAGCATATCTAGTACTGTCCAGTTTCTCACAAACACTCCAAAGAAAAGATCATACACTAACAGTGAATGGCATAATAGGATAAGGTGATAAAAGATAGGAACATTTCTAGTCAATATGAAAGATCAGGCAGGTACAGGAAACAGAGCACATAGACGTGATGGAAAAGGTTAACAAATTGACAAACTATAAAACAAAACAAAGAAGGGCTGGGGATGTAGCTCAGTGGGAGAGGGCTGGCCCAGCATGTGTGAGGCTCTCGTTACAAAAAATAAATAAGATAAAATAAAATTAAAATAAAATAAAATAATACAAAGTAAGAGACAAAGTCAACTGTAAAAGTGAGAAAGAGGAACTAAAGGTGTCAGGAATAAAGTGGTCAGAGAGATGAATAAGAGTTGAAACCAAATCATCCTTGAGGATAATCTTACTTAAGTAAACATCATTCATTGCTAGGAAAGAATTTAGTTAAAACTCATTTAACAGGTCTCTCAGAAACACACTATTTCTATTTCTGGTCTTATGACTCACTGCTGCTGTTTTCGTGCTGATGTGATAAAGCTGGCACAGGAATGGAAGATGAAGCTTTGAGCCTATGCATGGTGAGGAGGGAGAACTGATCTCCCTGAGTAAGACTGGTGGCTAGCCTTCTGTGGAAAATGACAGAAAACAACAATAACTACAAGCTAGCCCACTGGCCTAGGAATACAGAGGCAAGGAAACTTGACTTCTGCCCATGCCATGGAGGGAAAAGGCCTTATGAGAGAAATCCCAAACCTGTGTCCCAGGTGAATGCTGGATCCACATTCGCACTATGCACTTGGTATAGGGACCAGACTAAGAAATTGGCCTGATGACCAGATAGACCTAGTGGAACTAAAGTGTCCTATCAGAGGCTAATGGAAGCTCATTTGATAGGGCACCTTATAACCTTGAGTAAAATGGGTTATTCAGAAAACAACAGTCTCTGAAGATGAACTCAGAGAACTAAAAATTCCAAAGCCTACAAGGAAAAGCAGCAGCACAAGAAGCCAGCAAATGGCAAGTGACAAAACTCACATCCTAAGAAGAGATGATAGAAGATTCAGAGACTTCAAAAAGATAAAGGAAGGAATAGAAGCCAGAGGCTAAGGAGGGGGTGCATGAATACGGAACAGGTAGATTTGAAAAAAGGCAAAGAAGAAATACTAAAAATGAAAAAAAATACTCTATCTGCAGGGAAATTAAACAATAGAAACATAGTAAAAGGGCCAGGTGCAGTGGCTCACACCTTTAATACCAGCTACTTGGGAGGCAGAGGCAGAAGGATTGCAAGTCTGAGGCCAGAGGAAGCCTGTGTAACCTAGCAAGACTCTGTCTCAAGAAATAAACATGGGTCAGGCGTGGTGGTGCACGCCTGTAATCCCAGTGGCTGGGGAGGTGGAGACAGGAAGATCACAAGTTCGAGATCATAGGCAGTCTTTGTAACTTAGTGAGACCCTGTCTCAAAAAGTTAAAAAAAAAAAAAATGGGCTGGAGGTACAGCTCAGTGGTCCAGCACTTGCAAAGCATGCAAGCGCAAGGCCCTGGGTTCAACACCCCCAGTAACACACACACACACACACACACACACACACACACACACACAAAGAAAAGAAAAAAGAAAAAGAAAGAAAGAAAGAAAGAAAGAAAGAAAGAAAGAAAGAAAGAAAGAAAGAAAGAAAGAGCAGGGGCTGGGGAAGCAGCCCTGTGGCACAGCATTTGCCAAGTATGTGCAAGGCCCTGGGTTCAACACTGTCAGTATTTTAAAAATAATGTGTTCTCGTAGATCATAAAAACTATCTTTAAGCCTGGTATGGTGGCACACACCTGTAATGCCAGCTACTTGGGAGGCTGAGGCAGGAGAATTGTAAGTCGGAGGCCAGCCTGGACTACACAATAAGATCTTGTTTCAAAACCAAACCCGAATAACTACAACACCAACAGTAAAAACAGTAACAAACCTGCTAGGGGTACTGGCACACAGCTGTAACCCCAGGGACTCCAGCAGCAGAAGTAGGAGGATCACAAGTTGAAGGACAAAGCTAATTTAGCAAGACCATGACTCAAGATAAAAAAATAAAATATGCGCTGGGGATGCAGCCCAGTGGTAGAGCACGTGCAAATTATATGCAAGGCCCTAGGTTCAACCCCCAAGTACTGCAAAACAAACAAACAAATGAACAAAACCCCCCAAACAGAAAACTAATGAACAACAAAAATACTATCTTCAAGATTCCCCCTTTAAAGTGTAAATATTCTGTCAAAAGAGTGGTCCTTTCTCTCTTTCTTTTCTTTCTTTCTTTTTTTTTTTTTTTTTTTTTGGCAATATAGGGCAGATGGGGTGGCGGGCCTAATCCCAGGGCCTTGCGTGTACTTTTGCAAATGCTATGCTACTGAGCTGCACCTCCTAATCCCATTTTAAAAATTTTTTATCTTGAGACAGGGTTTCCTTAAATTACACAGGCTGCCTTTGGCTTTGAACCTGTGATCCTCCTGCCTCTGCATCCCAAATTGCTCGGATTACAGGCGTGAGCCACTGCACCCAGCAAGTATAATCCTTTCAGCTAATATATATATATATATATATATATATATATATATATATATATATATGTATATTTGTGTGTGTGTGTGTGTGTGTGTGTGTGTGTGGTATTGAGGGTTGAACCCAGAGCCTTGTGCTTGCATGCTTTGCAAGCACTGAGCTGCACCCTCAGCCCATTTTTTTTTTTACATTTTTGAGACAGGGTCTTGCTAAATTACACAGAAACTTGCGATCCTTCTGCCTCTGCCTCCCAAGTGGCTGGAATTACAGGCATGTGCCACCACGTCCGGCTCCTTTCAGCTAATATATTAAGAGTAATTTTTTGTTTCGTTTAGTTTTATTTTATTTTATTTTATTTATTACTTTTTTTTTTTTGAAACGGGGTGTCGCTATGTAGCCCAGGCTGTCCTGAAATTCACTACGTTGACCAGTCTGGCCTTGAACTTTCATTGATCCTCTTGTCTCAGCCTCTGGAGTGATGCAATTATGGGTGTGTGCCACCACGCCTGGCTAGGAGTAGTGTTTTATAAAACTTGCTATATCAATCATGGTAAGCAAGATGATCTTGTGGAGTGCACAAGTAAACTTGTACTTTTAGGATTTTAACATTGCCATGTCTTTTGGTTTGTTTTGTTGAGAGGAGGTCTCACTAGGTAGCCCAGGCTGGCCTTGAACTTGAAATCCTCCTGCCTCTGCTTCCCAATTGCCTGGATTACAGGCATGTACCACCATGCCTCGCTCAGCATCTATTTTAACATACTTTGGGAACATATAAGTATCACATCAATATCACAATTTTGTGAAAAGTATTGGTTAGGACAAGGGAATAATAAGCACTGGTAGCACTCATAACAAATATTATGAAAGCAGAAAAGCAGATAAAAATATTGTTTTGGATGGATTCAGAGAGCTCGTTGAGAACCCTGTGGGAACGAGGAACAAAAAACATAATAAGTGGTTGGGTAGATGGGGGAATTGCCAGGATGACACAGAAAGGCTCTGAATGAGAGGTGGGAGGTCTGCCAAGAATACACTGAAAACTTTTCCTGGACTTAACCCAGGTTCAGCTGGCCCGAGGGTCAGTCTCTTGCAGAAGTGAAGTGAATGGTAGCACTTGTCATTTGTTGTAGAATAAGAGTTAAGACATCCTGGTGAGGTTCCCATATTCAATTCACTGTATTTCCCCTCAATTTTCTTTTGTGGTATCATCCAAAGCTCCACCCATTTAAGCTTATGTGTGTTAATAAACTTTTTTAAAATTTCAAATACTCTTGGCAGAGCTGAGATCATCCAGAATTTAGTAAGATCTGTCCTCAGTCTGCCTTCCTCCAAGAACTTAGGTTGAAATCAGCCACAGTGCAGTAGTAGAATTTTAATGAGCAGAGGCAAGTAAAGGGACAGGGGGCTGTTGGTGTAAGGAAGAATGGATAGAAAATGAGATTTGTGATTGGTGAGGAGTAGCATGCTGGAATGGTGGGGAGGTGTGTAGGAGACTGCCAAAGGTCTTTCAGATCGGTTTACTTCTCATTTCATATGGTTGGTCTGAAGGTTACTATTAGAACCCCGCTTGCAACAGAGCATTGAAAGGTATTCTTGTGGGCCCCCAGGATGTGATGGGATTCCATTTCTTTTATACTTGGCCAGCAGCAAAGAAGGAAATAGATGTGACACTTACCTAGTTTGACTACAAAGTTGATAAATCTCTGGATACAAAACTAGAAAGGAATAAAGAAATCTGTAGTCAATGTTGCTGAGCTGTAAAAACAATTTATATAATTTAGAAGTCAAGTTACAGAAACTCTGAAAAGTTTGTACACCTTAGTTTTCTGAAGGTCTATCAGAGTGAAAAAAAACCAGCCAAGTGAGGATGGTGAATATCCACTCAGGATAAGGTCAAATCTTTTCTTGCACACAGGCTTTACAGAATGGGCCCGTGCAGAAAACAAGCTCCAATGACACAACTATACACTTAAGTAAGGATGCGTGCGAACACATCCCTTGGTCCACCATGGTCCACCTAGCAAACACCTGTAAAATTAGCAGATAGTGCAGTGGTTTCCAAACTGGGGTGTACATACCTTTGGGGTACCTTCCAAAATAAAAGGGACACTGTCAGGACAAAAATTTACGCTTACTTCTAGACCCTCGACTTTCAAAAATGCTATTTTCTAAAATCGATCAGTGTAAGAATTTGTAGGTTATGGTGGTAAAGGCTGGCCCCTGATATCTTCCCATTTGAAGCCTTTCTCTCAGTTTTGAAAAATAAAGATAGACCTCCATTGTCACTGCTGCAGATATCTCTGGGGCACCAAATAAAGGAGCATATCAAAATGTTAGTATTAAGCCAGGAATAGGAATGCATGCCTGTAAAACCAGCTACTCAGGAGGCTGAGGCAGGAGAATCACAAGTTCCAGACTAGCCTGGGCAACTTAGTGAGACTCTATTTGAAAACAAAGTAAAAAGCAGCTGGGCATGGTGGCACATGCCTGAAATGCCAGCAATTTAGGAGGAAGAGGCAGGAAGATCACAAGATCAAGACCAGAAGCAGCCTGCTTAATGTGGTGAAACCCTGACTTAGAATAAAAAATAAAAAATGGACTGGGGGTGCAGCCAAGTGGTAGAACACTTACAAGGTACATGTGAAGCCTTGAGTTCAACCCCCAAGTACCCCTAAAATGAATGAATGAATGAAAAAAAAAAAAAAAGCAAAAAGCTAGGGATGTAGCTCAGAGCACCTGAGTTTGTTCTCCACCACACACAGACACACAGATACATACACACACACACACACACATACACAAATTTGCTGGGTGTGGTGGTGCATGCCTGTAATCCCAGCACTTGGGATGCTGAGGCAGGAGTGATTGACAAGAGTTCAAGGCTAGCTTGAGCTACATAGTGAATTCCAAGCCAGCCTGAGCTACATAGCAAGACCATCTCAAAAAACCCTAAATAACAAACAAAAAACAAACAAATATGTAAAAAAAGGCTGGAGATGTTAGCTCAGCAGTATACTTACAAGGCATTTGCCCAATACTGGGGAAAAAAATAATGCTAGTATTGATATGGAAAAGAAGTGTAATAGACTGATTCCTCTAATTAATGGATTATAAATTCTCTTAAAAACCAGAGAATTTTTAATTCTTTGCCTTCAGTATTGCTTCTTGGTCTAGCAGCTGAAAATCATTAAAGATCAAGTATCTTGTGATTTTGGTGTATGACTAAAAAAATGTTCAAAGAATTGAGTCAAACTGCCATAACAAAACTTCCATTCTTATCTATTAATTTATATGAACACGGTTTCACAGCATTTATTTCTCTATAAACAAAAGCAGAAATAGTATTGATGTGGAACCTTAACACATTCCTGCTTTAGGTAATATCCATGAATCCATGAAAATTTGGTTAAAAAAACGAATCCCAGCCATCTCATTAAGGGATGCATTTCCAATAACATTTTACTTTTATATTGAAGAATACTTATCAAATATGTAATATATTTATTTCATTTTATCAATACTAGGAATAAAATTCAACATAAGGTAAAATTTTAATACTCAAAGCCTTACCAATATATGTGTTACATCCCCTCCTCTAATCTATGGCATATTTCTTTTAATATTCTGTACTTTGCTGCTTTTTTCAATTTAATATATCATATAGATCTTTCCAGATTGGAATACATAAAGTTATCTCATTCTTTTAAAGGGCTGGATATAAACCAGGCCCAATGGCACATGCCTATAATCCCAGTGACTCAGGAGGATGGCAAGTTCAAGGTGAGAGGTAGCCTGCATAATTTAGTGAGACCCTGTCTCAGGATAAAAAATAAAAAAGGGGCTAGGGTGCAGCCCAGTGGGAGAGTGCTTGCAAAGTATGCACAAGGCCCTTGGTTCAATCCTCTACTGCTATTAAAAAAAGGGGGCCAGCCAGGCGCTGTGGCACACACTTGTAATCCCAGTGGCTCTGGAGGTAGAGACAGGAGGATCGTAAATTCAAGACCAGAGGCAGTCTGCGTAACTTAGTGAGACGCTGTTTCAAAAAAGTAAAAAAAATGGGCTGGGGTGCAGCTCAGTGGTCCAGCGTGGGGCCCTGGGTTCAACCCTCAAGACGAGAAAAAAAAGGGGGGGGGTGCTGGATATAATTCTATTGTATAATTTGAGAACAATGTAGTCAGTCATTGCCTATGAGTGGATATTTGGGCTTGTCTGTATCTTTGACTATCATAAACAGAGCTGCAAGGAATCTCTTTGTACCTGTGTCTTTTCATTCATTTAAGTCCATGAGAGTGAATGAGATAAACTGAGCTCTTTTTCCTACTCTGCTTTGTCACTTGAGTGATGGCTCCTGGAGTGCAATAACCAGTATTACTGAAATTATGCATGTGGCATAAGTGATCAATATGCCAGCTTAGCCTCTGGCATATGAATAAATGGGGAAGTGAGACTCTGTCATACTTGCCTTCTATAAGAAGAAATGGGGACTATGGTAAACTGAATTTCTTACCAACACTCTTTGGATGGGATGATTTATTTATTGAGTGGGGACTAAAGAGGAAAAAAAAATATGGAGAGTGAATTGACCAATGAGAGAAGCTTAAGAGGAAGGGCCTCCATCAAAGCTGCTTCACAGATTACTCCATTTATGATTTCCCTGTCATTCTGCTCAGCTGGAATTCTCAGAAATAATGTCTGTTGTTCTTGTTAGGTGCCCTCAAGTTGGGTCCAACTCAGCAATCTTTGTCAGGTTTGGTTTTCTTTGGTTTTCTTTTCTTTTCTTTCTTTCTTTCTTTTTTTTTTTTTTTCTCAGTACTGGGGTTGAACCCAGGGCCTCACGCTTGCATGCTTTCGCAAATGTTGGACCACTGAGCTGCACCCTCATTTTTTTTTTTTTCACTTTTTGAGACAGAGTCTTGCTAAGTTACGCAGACTGCCTCTGATCTCAAACTTGTGATCCTCCTGCCTCTGCCTCCCAAGCCGCTTTGATTACAGGCATGTGCCACCAGGGTCCCTACCCTGTTCTAGCTCTTAGCTTCACCTGGTCTGGGGCTGGACAAAGGTAAATATTAGATACATTATTTAAACTTTAAGGAAGGTATAGATTCAAGTTGGCCCAACTCTGAGGCCTAAGGGTGGGCACTGGGGCACTGCTTCCTATGTTCTCCCTGGGCTGGAGCTATAGGTACTCTAATGCCCAGGGTGCTTTATAGTATCTGATTACCCTGATGGTAGTCTGTCCATACCACATCTGAGCTTTATTAGGACCAAGCACTTGCTCTACTTTTGGTTATGCTTCTCCATTTCCACTTATTTTCTTGGGCTACTCCTCTCAGCACTGAAAATCCCCATGTGTCTGGGCCCCCAAAGGTCTTCCTCTCCTGCTGACTCAGTTTCCATTTTCCTCACTCCATTTACCTAAAGTGCATACATTCTTTAGCTACTGAGACTGGTTGCACCCTCTCAATGATGCTCTTCTCTCTCTGGACAGCTGAAGACCTGTAGGTCGAATTCACAGCAGCCCCCTATCGCCTCTGAGCAAATTTCTTTGTAACACATCGGGCTGGCCCCCTTTCCTTTCCTGTTTCAAAGCCAGTGTCTCCTTGGCTCTTGCTTCCTCCATGGTGGGTGATTTCTGCTCTCAGCATATGTCCAGGGTGGACAGGAATGACCTGCCCCAACTCTGGATTAAGCCTTCCCAGTTTTTTTAGGTTCCCAGCCTCACACTTCCTCATATTCTCTAATGATTCAAGTGTGACGTCTTTGAGGGGATGGAGTGTGGTCATCTTCCCAGAAATCTATGCCCATTATTTTAGAGTCACAAAAATACTTTGAAGGTAGAGTAAAAGTAAGGTCTTTTCAGAGAGGAGTCATTCCTATATGGAGCCTGACTTTGATTAGACCTGCAGGACAGGGATCCCCAACCTTTTTGTCACCGAGGACTGGTTTTGTGGAAGGCAATCTTTCCACGGGACTGGGTCGGGGAATGGATGGATTGATAATTTTAGGATGATTCAAGTGATGGGGCATGGCTCTAAATACAGATAAAACTTCACTCACCTGCTGCTCACCTCCTGGTTGTGTGGTCTGGTTCCTAAGAGGACATGGACCAGTACCAGCCCATGGCCCAAGGCTTGGGGACCCCTGACATAGGAGACATGGAAAATGGGGACAGGTTCTGTTTTAAAGAAGAAAAAGCAAGAAATAAAAGAAAGGTAAAGCAAGAGGCAGAGAGGCGATTTTAATGAAGGCAGGCAAAGTGGAAATGCTAACAAGAGAGAAGAAAAAGGATCCTCAAGTGGGGAAGAAAAAGCCTGTGATTTATGTGAAGGAAGAAAAGATTTACCTGGTAGTGCAGTGCTGTAGAGAAGTCCTTCCGTTCAAAAGCCTCCAACATCTGGTTTGTCTTTTTCCCCAGATAGTTGTAGGTACTGGTAAGACAACAGCAAATATTGTAGGTTCAGTAACTCAGTGGGGAAGGCCTTGCCCTACACACCTGTCTGCTGTTTATAAAGGATAAAAATGTGCTGACAACCCCATATTGTT
This sequence comes from Pedetes capensis, assembly GCA_007922755.1. Lineage (NCBI taxonomy): Eukaryota > Metazoa > Chordata > Mammalia > Rodentia > Pedetidae > Pedetes > Pedetes capensis. The sequence continues at coordinate 243,418 of VMDO01000255.1, read as the reverse complement.
GTTGTTGGTAGGTGCTGTTGAGTAGTTGAGTTGTGTCTGGCTCGTAGCAACCCTTTTAGGGTTTTCAATGGCTGATTGTTTTGGGATTGCCTTGGGAGTGGATTGCCATATCCTTCTCTCATTTTTGTGGTGCTGGGTATTGAACCTGGGTATTGAGTGCTGGGTATTGAGGTGCTGGGTATTGAGACTGAAGAGCAGCACTCTACCAAATGAGCTAAATCCCAGCCTCAGGACCCTATAAGTCTACTTTAGAAAACTAAAATCTTTAAGGGATCAGGCCATCTTCATTTCTGAGTTCAGCAATGCGAAGCGGTGCCAACAAAGAAGCCAGAGAATACCAAAGGGGACAAAGAAAAGGAAGAACAAAAAACATAAAAAAAAAAAAAAAAAAAGACAGTAAAAGCTGGAGGCATATTTATTTTTCCTATTGATTTTTTTATTAGTAATGTTTTTCCAGTTAGTGTACAACTTAATGGATTTCATTATGACATATCCATACATGCACCGTCACTGAACATTGCTCACGCTCACCTCCCCCTGTACCCTCTCATAACCTCCTGCCCCCTGCAGCAGATCCCCATTCTCCCCACTAAAGGTCTCCCTTTTTTTTGTATGTCGTGTGTGTGTGTGTGTGTGTGTGTGTGTGTGTGTGTGTGTGTGTATTTTAAATCCAGATTCTGCCTCTGAGAGCAAAGCATGTGGTATTTCTCTTCCTTGCTTTCCATTACTCTTTCTTATTGCCCCTTCCCACCTTCTGGAGGTATATTTAAAGGATGGAGGCCACTGGGCGAGGTGGCGCATGCCTGTAATCCCAGGGACTCAAGAGGCAGAGGCAGGAGGATCGCAAGTTCAAGACCAGAGGCAGTCTGCGTAATTTAGTAAGACCCTGTCTCAAAAAGTCAAAAAACAGGCTGAGGGTGCAGCTCAGTGTTCCAGCAATTGCAAAGCATGCAAGCATGAGGGCCTGGGTTCAACCTCCAGTACCACAAAAACAAAATAAAACAAAAAAGGATGGAGGCCAACCCTTGCCCTAGGGCACACAGAGGCACGAAGTTAGAGAACAACTGTGGATCAAATGTAACATTTGAGGTGAGTCCTAAAAGCCATATACTGAGAAACTCGGTGCATGGAGTGCCACAGTAAAAGGTGAAAATCTCAACAAACTACCTAAATTCCTTGCCAACTTACATATTGCTGAGAGACAGATTTCAAGATGATTAATAATATAATGAGGGACTCTTATTTTTTTCATTCTTTTTTTTTTTTTTTTGCAGTGCTAGGGGTAAAACCAGGGCCTCACACATGCTTTGCAAATGCTCTACCACTAAGTTGCACCACTAGCTCATTTTTAAACTTTTTTTTGTTGTTTGAGATAGAGTCTTGCTAAGTTAGCATCAACTTGTGATTCTGCTGCTCCACCTTCCAAGTCGCTGGGATTACAGGTGTGGGCCACTGTGCCTGGCTCTGGGATCACTTATTAAGTGCTCATTATATCCCAGGTGCTTGGCACACACCATGCTTAGTCCTCTGAAAGCCCTTGAGGTAGGCTTCCTTTTATTTTGCTCAAAGGACTGACAAGTCACCACAAAGACTTTCTTTTTTTCTTTTTTCTGTTTTCTCTTTTTTTTTTTTTTTTTTTTTTTTTTTTTTTTTTTTTTTTTTTTTTTTTTTTTTTTTTTTTTTTTTTTTTTTTTTTTTTTTTTTTTTTGTGGTACTGGGGTTAGACCCAGGGCTTAGTGCCTGCATGCTTTGCAAGTGCTGGACCATTGAGCTGCACCCTCAGCCCATATTTTTACTTTTTGAGACAGGGTCTCACTAAATTATGCAGACTGCCTCTGGTCTCAAATTTGCGATCCTCCTGCTCCACCTCCCGAGCCACTGGGATTACAGGTGTGTGCCACCACGCCTGGCTCTGCCACAGAGACTTTCTATCACTTGATACTGTCTTCTATGACAGTTCCGTAAAAATGAAGGGGAAAACAGTCATTTGATTCAATAAAATGTTCTTGTGTGGTTTAAAATAAATCTCTAGCTCAACCAATAGAGAAAAATATACTAATCACTGTATTCTTACAGAAGCCAGCAAGGCAGAAGGATATAGAAATTCATAACAAGGATCTTTCTCCATTTTGGGGGGGGGGGTGCTGCTGGGGATTGAACAGAGGGCCTTGCTCATCTCCATCTGCTCTCCATTTCTCTAAAGGAGAAACAAAAGCAAATCAAATGGTTTCTCACATAGTAAGTTGGTTTTAGAAAATGTATTTATCTTGATTTACTAATAACAGAAGTGTTTGCTGTTGGTCCTGGTTTATGTAGATCCTGAGTCAACAGTAAGAGATTATAATATTGATCTTCATATTATCTTCTGGAAATAAAATGAGGAAGAATAAATAACATCTGAGAAGTTTCAGAATGCTAAAATTTGAACCACAGTGGTCCTAGGTATACGCTTACAATACATAAAAGAAGATGATTATAATTAAGAAGCAATGAAATTTAACCACATGTACTTGACTTATAGATTATGTTCACAGAATAAAATGTCTAATATGTTGTTGTTAGGTGCCAACGAGTTGGTATCTGACTCATAGCGACCCTAGTACAACAGGCGAAACACTTTGTCAGTAGTTCTCTGCTACACATAGGGTTTTCGATGATGGATTGCTTTTTTGGGAGCGGGTTGCTGGGTCCTTCTCCCAAGCCTACAGTATCTGGTGTTCCCAGGCGGTCTACCATCCAAGTACTAACCAGGCCCAACCCTGCTTAGATTCCAAGATCTGACGGGATCGGATGCCATAGTGCTACAGCTGCAGGCATGTCTAATATAGAGTCCCAAAAACCCAGAAGTCAAAAAAGGAAGACTTCCCAGGGAAAAAGCAGTTCCAGGGTCACAAGATGTGGGACTTAGGTTTCCTAGGTAGAAATGCCTCTCAAGTTATGACGGATGTCCTAGGCCATCCTGGCTTGGTGAATAAGCCACGAAGAGTATCCAAGTTGGACTAGCAGTGTAACTTAGTGGTATAGCAAATGCTTAGCATGCCTGAGGACATGGGTTTAATACCCAGCACTAAAAAAAAAAAAAATCCACCTCAATAATGCTTATCAAAGCCATGTGCAACAAGACCTATGATGAATTGAATGTTACTCTAATCCCCAGGTACTTTTCCTACACTGAGGAAATATACTTTCCGTTAATGCAAACATTTCAATCTGCTCACAGGCATACTCTAATTAATTAGGTTAACAGGCACAGTGGACATGCTAATCGAATTGCTTGCATAGCTGAGTAGGCCTGGGCCACATGATTCTGGTTTCCTGGCCATGGCAGGCAGGACCTTCAATGGATGCTTGATGAAGCCAAGCAGTGCTCTCTAATGATACCCTGAGATGCCAATTTTGGGTACTGTGAGTAACTATGTTCATAGTAGAGAAAGTCTGTCTGGAGAGAGAGAAAGAGAAGAGAAATAAACAGATGTACAGAGGATATAGAGGTTGACAGTCTCTGGAAAACCATGTGGGGAGGGTGACTTGGCTTGGTTGTTAAGAGCTTTCCAGTTCCTGGGGCCACACTGCATTTCTTTTTCTTGGGTTTTAGGTAATATTATAATATTTTATAATAACTTACTTTCTTTTCTATAAGCAAGCTAGTTTGAATGGATTTCTGTTATTTGTTAATCAAATTTCTGACAAAGACACCATGAGTCTTTGAGACATTGATCACAGAGATCTACAGAACTAGAAGTTCCTGCTGAATTATAGTTCCTGAGTATATCTCAGCTCATGTGCTCATAGGTTTCACCTTTGACTGCAATGAATAGTTCTATATAACAATGACAGAGTTTCTAACAAACTGCTAAGCCCTACTAAACTCCCTGCCACTAAATGGATGTGGGAACAAAGGGTAACTTCTACTAGAAAGGATCCACATGCAAGAAGTATGCCTAATTCAGTGATGAGAGCCATTATGGGAGACTTGAAATTTCTCATCACTGGAAAAGCTGAGTCATGCTTACCTGCCCACTGCTCCAGTTGCTCCCATCACCAGACCACTCAAAAGTTGCTAATGAGAAAGAAACAAAGAGTATTCACATTTATGAAAAAGAGATTGAAAAGAAATGCTACTGTCTAAACAGGTGCATGAATTGCTTTGGAGGGAAAGTGACTTGCTGGCATATGCTGGGGAGACTTACCTCATCCACCCCAAAGAGCAAAGCAAACTGTCGCTGGTGATTCTGATCAACACATTGCCCGAAGTCTAAGAGATCTGTGTCACTGAATTTTAGCCCTTGGAAGTTGGGGATCTTTTCCTGAATCCCATCCAACAACTCCTCAGCACGAACTGCTCAAAACAACAAATGCCTTATTTATCCACACAGCAGGAGAAAATATTGAAGAAGATCTCACACAGTCCCACATGAGCACTGGGCTGCCATGGCTATTGTCAGCTGGAATTGACTATAGGCAATATAATCACTTGCCCCTTCCTAGCAGTTTCTATTTACTTGTTAAATTATAATCATAAACTTTCCATTCCTTGAGGACACCAGGTAGGTATTGATAATTTGATTATATATTTGGTGGATGAAACTGTGATATTGTGGGTATATATTTGTTCTCTGCCCTCAGTTCCTAAAACCCTTATAGATGGGGGTGCTGGGAGAATTTGTTGTACTTTGACCCTGGTTCCTGATATAGAGCTCATATGACCTTTGGAATTCCCTGATAGGTGCATCGGACAGTTTTTACAGTTCTTGGAATTTTTGGAGTGATAAGGGCATTTTGGGTGTTAATGAGGTGACGCGAGGTGGGCTCCGAGGCAGTCTCTGGATGGGAGCTGGTTGTCAGAGGAACTAACCATGTGATTAGAAGGTTGGGACTCACTCCCAACCTCTGGGGAGGAGAGAGGGGCTGAAGGCTAAATTGATCACCACTGGCCAATAATGTAATCAATCATGCCCATATAATAAAGTCTTCTTAAAACTCCAAAGGACAGGGTTCAGAGAGCTTCTGGATTGCTGGACACATGGAAGTTCCTATTGGGTAGTGTGCCCAGAGAGGACATGGAAGCTCCACATCTCTTCCCACACACTTTACTTCACATCTCCTCATCTGCATCCTTTGTAGTAAATAAGTAATAGTAGGTAAAATGTTTCCCTGAGTTCCATGAGCTGCTCTGGGAAAGTAACCTAACCCAAGGAAATGATTGTGGGAACCCCCAACTTGCCGTTGGTCAGAAGCACAGTTTATAAGCTGGGAACTGAGACTGGCATTTGAAGTGGGGACAGTCTCATGGGTCTGAGCCTTTAACCTGTAGGGTCTGATGCTATCTCCAGTTAGACAGTGTTAGAATGCAATTGAACTATTGCACATCCAGTGAGTCTCCAAGAGAGAACTGATTGTTGCGAGGGAGACATCTCCATACATGTTTCCTTTTGGAGACCACAAGTGAAGTGTTTTGTTAAGTATGAAGAAGTAGGAAAACCTTTTTTCTTTGGAATATTTATAAAGTACAGCTTCAGGCGGGGGATGTGGATCACTGGCAGAGCACTTGCCTAGCATACATGAGGCCCTAGGTTCAATCTCTAGCACTGCAAAAAAAAAAAAAAAGAGAGAGAGAGAGAGAGAGAAAAAGCAAACAAAAACAAAAACCAAAACAAAAAAACCCAAGAGAACACACAGCCTCACTTTTTCTTTTCTTTTCCAGAATTTAGGAAACAATGGAATTTTTAAAATAAGACATTTCATCTAATTAGAAAAATCTTTTCACTGGGGAAGTCCAGTAATAGTAAAAGAAAAGCTAGAAGAAAAGTCAGAAGAGATCAGAGAACCTTCCCATAGGTGAGGCACTGAGAACATAGGTACCAGGTAGACACAGTCCAACCCCTGTGGGGCTTGTGGTCTCGTGTCTTCCTATATAAGACAGAGACATAACGTGCTTGCTACAAGTGCCTAGAGTTCAACTCTTCTTTCATATTTAAGAACTTCTACTATATGGTGTTGTAAAAGATTGATAATGGCTTGTTTTGGAACAACTGGAACTGCCATGTCATTGGTATTGTGTGTTTGTGGAGTTGGATGGGATGGAGGAGGGTTTCTTAGCAAAACAAGGCAAGATGTGAGATTTGGGAGGAGATATCAAAAGAAGTAATACTTACTCTTTACCCCTGTCAAGGCAGGAATGTGATAGTAATAAAATGGCAATGTAGGGGCAGCAGCAGCTACCTCCCTTAGGAAACTAATCAGGGCATCTGAAAGAACAGGAGGAAATTCGTGGTGTGAACAAGTGTAAAACTGTGGCTTTCCCTGGGGGAAAAACGAATCACCTGATGAAATGCAGTCATCCTTAATAGAAGCTGAAAAACTCCCAATCCTTTTGCCTCAGTCCTCCTCCCCCCCAGAGCTGGGATTACAGGCATGTGCCACAATACCTGGCTGAAGAAGCTGAAAATTCTTGACCACAATTACCATCCCTAATATTGCTACTACAATATCATTACAACTTACTTCATTTGAAATTTTATTTTTCTGTCTATGTTGTTGTTGTTAGGTGCCCTCAAGTTGGTATCCAACTTATAGCGACCCTACATACGACAGGTGAAACACTATTGTCAGTGCTTCTCTGCTATTCATAGGGTTTTCTATGGTGATTGTTTTCTGGTAGTGGGTTGTTGGGTCCTTCTCCCAAGCCTACAGCACCTGGTGTTCCCAGGCAATCTCCCATCCAAGTACTAACCAGGCCCAACCCTGCTTAGCTTCCAAGATCTGCCAGGACCAGGACACCAGAGTGGTATGGCTGCAGACATTTCTTTCTATTGCTGTTGTTTCTTGTTAGGTGCCTTAGAGTCCTCCAACTCATAGTGACCCTCATAGAGTTTTCAATGGCTGATTGTTTTGGGATTGCCTTGGGAGTGGATTGCCACATCCTTCTCCCATTTTTGCAGTGCTGGGAATCAAACTTGTGACCTCAGAGACTACAGAGCAGGGCTCTAACAACTGAGCTAAATCCCAGCCCCTTTTCTTTCTACAGAAAGGCCATAATAATACAATTATTTTCTCACTATACTAAACTATTGAAATACTGGAGCCAGGTTGTAGGTCAGTGCTAGGGTGCATACTTAGCATGCCTCAGACCACGTGTTTGATCCCTAGTAATGGGAAAAAAAAAAAGGCAAAGAAAATGGTGCACACTTTCCTATGTATTAAGGAACACCCCTAGCTGAGCTCCATGGTGCACACCTATAATCACAGTGATCAGGGAGGTGGAGTCAGGAGGATAACAGGTTTAAGACCAGAGGCAGCTTGTTTAATTTAGCAAGACCCTGTCTTTTTTTGGGGGGGCGGGGGCACTGGGGGTTGAACCCAGGGCCTTGGACCACTGAGCTGCACCCCCAGCCCATTTTTTTTTCACTTTTTTTGAGACAGGGTCTCACTAAGTTATGCAGACTGCCTCTGGTCTTGAACTTGCGATCCTCCTGCTTCTGCCTCTCAAGTCGCTGGGATTACAGGCATGCGCCACTGCACCCGGCAAGACCCTGTCTTAAAAAAAAAAAACAGAAAGGGAAAATGCCTAGTCATAGAGCACTTGCAATGCATGTGCAAAGTCCCAGGTTTCTCCACAGTACTGCAAATCAATCAATCAATCAATCAATTAATTAATAAATAAAATTATAAAACCATATGCAAAAACAATTTAAATTTTTACTCTAAACTCCCCAATTAGCAATATTTAAGTTACTTATATACATGAACAACTATTTTCTATCTACCAACAATAAGTGATATTTCATGATGATTTTAAACAAATATTTAGTGATGGCGTTATTCAATCATGTATATAGATAACATCTGCTTTTATCCTTTTAAATTTATTTTATTGCTTATCAATAAGGATTAAAGTCTCACTATACTTGAACACTAAATAGTTTCCACAGAGAAAGCAGTAGAGAAAGAGAAAGCAATAACTTGACGTTTGGGAAGGCAATGGACATTTCTATGAAATCTCTTTGTAAATTCATCACTATTTATCAACCCTAAATAGGGCAGGTAGGTTCAAAATGACCAACACTAACACCTCTCTCTTTTCAGAAAAATAGTCACATAATTTGCCATGTGACTCTGAAACTTTACACAATTGTTTAGACCAGGAGTGGACACCTCACCCAAACATAAGCATCTACCAGATGGGCCTCTGTAGGAGATCAAATTGGATTACTTGGCAAAAGAATTGAAGTGCTTTACTATAATCTCTGTTATAGATCTAGGTCCCCACATGTCTGTCAGCTTGTTGTGCCATAGGGGCTTGCATGCTGCTGTGATGCTGAAAGCTATGCCACCAGTATTTTAGATGCCAGCAGGGCCACCCACAGTGGACAGGTTTCAGCTGAGTTTCCAGACTAAGAAAGAAGGACCCAGCAGCCAATTCCAGAAACCATTAGCCATCAAAAACTCTATGAATAGTAGAAAAGCACTGTCAAATATAGTGCCTGGAAATGAGCTGCCCAGGCTGAAGGCATTCAAGAAACAACGGGAAGAGTTGCCTCCTCAAAGTCAAGTCAACCTTAATGACTGGAATGGAGTAAAGCCCCTGGGGCCTCTTTTGCTGATGTGGCACAACTGAAAATGAGAGGAAACACAGTGGCTACAACATTGGGCTCAAACATGAAAAGATCTTGTGCATGGCAGGGTTAGTGTTTCGACTGTTGTACATATGGTTGCTATGAGTTGGATTCAACTCCATGGCACCTAACAATGGATCCAGGAGGAGCAAATATTCCAGAGAACACTGTACCGTTGCAACTTCATGCTTTCAGTCTGTAGGACTTTACCTTTATGAATTAAATATAGCCATTTTGAATGGAGTCAAGAAGAAGACAGTGTGAGGCACTGTGCTTTTAGACCCATCTACTTACCTTTGTTCCACAGCTTTAGAAAGAAAGGTGCAATAACAGCAATGCCATCAGCTCCTACTTCTGCTGCATGTTGGGCCTGTGCAAGAAGAAAGTCCATACTAGGGTAAGTGATTTCTTATTGTCATTCTACAGCTTAGACATTAGGACTCAGTAACAACATCTTTAAACTACACCAATAAAGAGTGAATAAATTGATCAAAGTAATGATAATGTATGTCACTGCCAAGAAAAACACAGATTGCAGAGATCCCTGGAGGAGGTAAACTGTGCACTTAATCTTATAATTCTTCGGTTTTGACTTTGTGTGTGTATGGTACTTAGAGGGCAGAATATAGGGCCTCCCACATCCTCTGCAACTGCTCTACCATTGAGCTGCATCCCTAGGCTATTTTTTTGTTTGCTTGTTTGTTTGTTTTTTATCTTGAATCAGAGTCCTGCTAAGTTATGCAGGCTGCCTCTGGCCTTGTACTCAAAATCCTCCTGCCTCTGCCACTGTGCCTGGCTGTTTGTTTTGAGATAGGGTCTGGCTATTTAGCCCAGGCTGGCCTCAAACTTCAGAGATCCTCCTGCTCCACTTTCTAAGTGCTGAGATTACAGGTATGCACCTCTACACCTGGATACTTCTTTGGATTTTGTCAATACAAAAAAAACCTTGCTAAGGAAACATGAGTGGTTCATTTTTGATAAGTTATAACTGTTAACAGAGAAATTGACAGATGTAATATCTCTTCGACTGGTTAGCATACTGGATGATATTATCTTTCCCATCTAATTGCCTGACAGTCATATTTTAAAAATCTTATTACAGGTTGGAAATGGAGTTGAGAAAGGTTAAGGAGAAAAAGGTTTATACATCACCAAAGACACATGGCACCATGCCTTGATGGTTTCTCAAATTCCCAAAGGAAAAAAAATATTTCATCTCATTGAGCCATCATGACATTTTAAACCCACTTTCAAGTAGAGTACTTAAACCTGCCACATCGCAAGAGAGTTGTGGTGTGGTGACTCTTCAGCTACAATATCAGTCCCTTCAGGGTCAGGGGCAGATCTTGTTCACCTTTGTGTCCAGGTCAATCACGGTGCTGAACACATAACAGGTACCCAGCAGATGCTTGTTGATTGTTTTAGAACACGATCTGCTCCCATCTCTTTGAGGCATTAACTTGTAAATATCTGTATCTAATAGTTATATTTAATTTTGTTTCTGTATCTAATAGTTATATTTAATTTTGTTTTTTCTTTTCTTTCTATCTTTTTTTTTTTCATTGCTGAGGGTTGAACCAAGGGCCTCACACTTGCATGCTTTGCAAGTGCTGGACCACTGAGCTGCGCCTCCAGCCCTTTTTTTTACTTTTTTTTTTTTCAGTACTGGGGGTTGAACCCAGGGCCTCGCGCCTGCATGCTTTGCAAGTGCTGGACCACTGAGCTGCGCCCCCAGCCCATTTTTTTACTTTTTTTTTTTTTTGAGACAGGGTCTTGCTAAATTATGCAGACTGCGTCTGGTCTCGAACTTCCGATTCTCCTGCTGCCTCCTGAGCTGCTGGGATTACAGGCATGTGCCACCACGCCCGGCTTGCTAATTAAGTCTTATAACATGTTTTTCTTAGAGGATTTAACTACAATTTTGCAAGTATATACATTACACATCTCATTTCTAAATCTAAATAATAGGAAAAACAATCAACCAAAACTCATCAAGAAGATACTGGGTTAGATCAAGTTACTATACTCTTTAAAGTTAGAATATCTAAATTCTGTGACTAGGATTAATGTGTAGTAGTTCAGGCACTGGGGCCTTTCTGACAAAGAATTTTAAACATCTTTGTACTTTCTTTTCTTAACCAATTCACACAGGCCTTAAAACCACCACCATCTGCTTTTCTGCCAGAAAATTTAGCCCCTTTCTCCTTTGCCATTTGTTTTGTTTTAAGACAAGGTCTTCCTATATAGTCCAGGCTGGCCTCCAACACCCAATCCTCCTGTCTCAGCCTCCTGAGTGCGGAGATCACCACATCTAGCTCCTACCTTGCCTTTTGTTCTACTTAACTTGTTAATCCTCAAACTTAGAGCAATCCAATTGTCTGAACTCCTATTCCTGTGTCCTAGGTGAAGAATGTATCCAGAGAAAATGCCCACAATTGTGCCAAATAGTGGTATGATAAGTTTCTGGCTTACAGTTTCAGTTAGTTTTGAGCATCACAGAACAATCCTTCTGTTTTGGCTCTCCTCTTTCTTTAGGGCAGTAATTCAAATGGCCTCTTTTCAAGCCTTTGTCCCATTTCCCATCCCCTGTCTGTCCAGCAGATGGCCCTGCCTTCTGCTTCCCAGAGAAAAGTAACACTGGAGCTGGGCATGGTGTCACACACCTGTAATCCCAATAACTTGGGAGGATGAGGCAGGAGGATCGTAAGTTTGAGGCCAGACATAGCTTGCATAACTTGGCAAGACCGTGTCTCAAAAAAAAAAAAAAAAAAAAAAAAAAAGAGTTGGAGGTACAGCCCAGTGGTAGAGCAATTGCAAAGTATGTGCAAAGCCCTGGGTTCAATGCCCCTGACCCCCAAAAAAGACAAAAAGAAAGTAAAGTTGGCTCATGCTCTGCTCCTTACCTGCACACTTGACAACATCTACACCCATCCTTACTTTTCTTAGAGGAAGGTCCCTCTGTCTCCTGTCCTACAGTAGTCATCACTCTAGGCTGCAGTCTTTCTATGGCTCGCTGTCAGCTTCTACATGGCAGCTTCCTGAGGTCTCATGCCTTATCTCCTGCAGCCCAGAAACCTCCATGTATCAAATATAATATTGATATTAATTTCAGCATAAAAGTGGAGGTTCCTGGAGTGTTTTCTTCCAGGTGGATCTGCGTACATACCAGTTCTTGTGATTCCTTCAAGCTCAGTGCCCCAACGTGAACCACCACCTGGTCTAACCTGCAAAAGAAGCAGCATTGTGAATCACTTTAGTTTAGATGAAATAGCAGGGCTGTGCCATCATGGTTTGTGCTGGTTTTAGCAGTCAGCCAATGCCTTATTAGTCGCAATCTCAAGACTGTCAAATTCTACCATGATCTATTTAAAATTAATATGAATAAAAAAAGGAACATATGCTGGTCTTTTTATAAAATAAAAAATTAACACAGAACACTATGAAAAATCAAAAGGCATCACATTATGAAGTGCAAATACTAAAAAGATACAGAGTTATTAACTTGATGCTTATACAAACGAGGCCAGAATGCATGAAAAAATCTCTGTCCTCATTTAGTGAGTAAGCTGGCCACTATTCAGTTATTTTATTATTTTAGTTATTTTAAATTGCCCCTTTCTTCCCACTTGATGAAGCCTCATTTGCCACTGATGTTGATCATGATTATCTGATTAGAACTACTTGGAAAATTGTAAGTTTTCTATGTATTGGCAGCACATTTTATGCCACCTACTCAAGTATATGTAGAAAGAGAATTTCTGAACATTGAGATCACAGTGAGGCAGTTCTATCAGGATCCAAATTTATAACACTTCTCTCAGAACACCTGGAGACAACTCCTTTTTAGTCAAGAGCTTCATATCAAGGAAAATATAAGAGCTACAAATATGGATGAAGAGGCTTTAGCAGGCAACAAACACTCTGCTGGGCAGGTATGAAGAACTTATGACCAGCTTCCAAAATGGGAGGTATTGTGAATATATGCCCAGAGCTTGTTCTATCAAGAACATAATAACTTATTCTACCTTCAGCCAGAGTACTATGGTATCTAATCCTGTCAGACCTTGGAAACTAAGCAGGGTCGGGTCTGCCTAGTACTTGGATGGGGACTACCTGGGAACACCAGATACTGTAGGCTTGGGGGAAGGACCTGGCAACCCACTCCTAAAAATCAATCTGCCATCGAAAACCCTATGAATAGCAGAGAAGCACTGACAGTAGTGTTTTGCCTGTTGTACATAGGGTTGCTATGAATCAGACACTGACTTGATGGCCCTAACAACATCATCTTCTTCAAGGCAACAATAGAATGGTTCCCATATACTTAATTCCCACAACAAACTACAAGGCAGAAAGTTGTGTTTATTTTACAGATGAGAAAAAAATGAGGCTTAAAAAGCTAAAGACTGAGCCAGGCGCGGTGGCACATGCCTGTAATCCCAGAAGCTCCGGAGGCGGAGGCAGGAGGATTCCAAGTTTGAGACCAGAGACAGTCTGCGTAACATAGTGAGACCCTGTCTCAAAAACTAAAAAAGAATGGGCTGGGGTGTAGCTCAGTGGTCCAGCACCTGCAAAGCATGCAAGTTCAACCCTCAGTACCACCAAAAAAAAAAAAAAAAAAAGGCTAAAGACTAAAAAATAAAACAAAATACAAAACCTACTAACCAAGCAAACAAAAACAAAATGAAAAAAAGAAGTTCAAGACTAGGACTTGCTGGGTGCCGTGGCATATGCTTGTAATCTTAGCAACTCTGGAGGAGGCAGGAGGATCACAGAGTTAAGGCTAGAGGCAGATTAAGAATTTCATGAGACTCTGTCTCAAAATGAAAAATAAGTACAGGTATTGGGATGCAGCTCAGAGAAAGAGCACTTGCCTAGCATATGTGAGGCCCTGGGTTCAAGTCCCCTGTATGGAAGAAAAAGAAAAGAGAAAAAAAGAGAAGAAAAGAGGTTCCTGAAAGACTACAACCAAGAACTAGTCATATGAAAAATGAATTCAATGTAAAAAATTGTTTCTTGAGCCGGGCATGGTGGTGCACACCTGTAACCCCAGTAACTCAGGAGGCAGAGGCAGGAGGATCACAAGTTCGAGGCCAAAGGCAGCCTGCGTAACTTAGTGAAACCCTGACTCAAGATAAAAACTAGAAATGGGAGACTGAGGTTGCAGCTCAGTGATGGAGCATTTGCAAAGTATGTGTGAGGCCCTGGGTTTAGGCCCCCAGTAGCACCCCTGACTCACAAATACCCAAAGTTGTTTCCTATCTTTTAAGTCCTCAGAATTTGCCCAAAAGGATGCTGCTCTGAGACTCCAATGTTTATCTTTGGGGGTGCTCCACGTGACCCTAGGGAGTAGCCACAATTAGACTGGTCTTCTCCAGGCAGGATTTACAAGCTTAGCCATGAATCCAGTCATCCCAGTGAGTCTTCTTAGGGACTCCTCAAGAGAAGGAGATGGCAGTTATTGAATCCCCTGTGATTCTTGGCTTGCTGTATCTCAGGGTCAAAGGGCCTAATATAAGCTAGGAGGTGACCTTTGCAGGTTTGCAGTTTTACTTTCACCAACACCTTCGTTACATGATCTCCTTAAGTCTGTCACTGCTGCTTCCTGCTGGCCCTGTTAGATCAATCATCCCTCTGCTCCTCAGCTCTCCACTGTTTTCCTAGTACAGTTGGAGGAAACCACCTTGGGTTTTACTATAACCTTTCCAGTGCTTTCCCAGTCTGGGAGAAGGGGCTCCTAACAGCCGCTGGCTGTCGTGTTTCAGCGGCTCCTTCAAACCTTTTTTTTTTTTTTTTTTTTTTTTTGTACTAGGGGGCTGAACCTAGAGCATCACTCATACTTTGCAAGTGCTCTACCATGGAGCTGTACTCCTAGCACCTTTAAAAAATTTTTTTATCTTGAGCCAAGGTCTCGTTAAGTTATGCAAGCTGCTTCTGGCCTCAAACTTGTGATCCTCTTGCCTCTGCCTCCTGAGCCATTGGGATAACAGGCGTGTGCCACTGAAACCAGCTCCTTTAAATCTTGACTGTTCCTGTCCAGCTCTAAATTCCACCCAACAAATCATCCTGGGCAGAGCCCTCACTTCCCAGATACCAAAGATAAAGAAGCTTTCACCCGTGGATTCTCAGTTTTCCTGCTCTTTACCTCTACGCTTAGCTACATCCCTGGAGGTCTATGTTACTCCATTTCTCAGCTGTGTCTGCAGTTACTCTACTTGTTTGTATTTCAACCACCCCTCTAAGACCTTCCACAAAAGGTATCAGTTCTCCACTCTTTTGTATCTTTATTTATTTATTTATTTATCTATTTATTTATTTTTGTGGTACTGGGGATTGAACCCAGGGCCTCGCGCTTGCATGCTCTCCAAGTGCTAGACCACTAAGCTGCACCCTCAGCCCATTTTTTTACTTTTGGAGACAGGGTCTCACTAAGTTACGCAGACTGCCTTTGGTCTCAAACTTGTGATCCTCTTGCCTCCGCCTCCTAAGCCACTGGGATGACAGGCATGTGTCATCGCACCCAGCTTATTTTTATTTATTTATTTATTTATTTAGTCTTTGTGATACTGGGAGTTGAACCCAGGGCCTCATGCTTGCATGCTTTGCAAGTGCTGGACCACTAAGCTGCACCCCCTGCCCTTTTTTTTACTTTTTTAAGACAGGGTTTTGCTAAATTACACAGCCTGCCTCTGACCTTGAACTTGCAATCCTCCTGCCTCTGCCTCCTGAGTTACAGGTGTGCACCACCGTGCCCAGTCCTATTTTATTATTAATATTTATTTGTTTGTTTTTGCAGTACTGGGAGTTGGACCCAGGGCCTCACACACACTAGGCAAGTGCTGTATCACTGAGCTGCACCTCCATCCCCTTTACAATTTTTTTGAGACAGGGTTTAAGTTGCACTGGCTCTTTCTGGCCTCAGACTTACAATCCTTCTGCCTCAGTCTCTGGAATAACTGGGATTACAAGCGTGTGCGATAAGGCCCAGCTATTATTCCTGTTTTACACAGGCAGGCTGGCGCTACAGTCCCTTCTCTGAATCACTGTGCCATCATGATGCTCTCTGAAACCTTTCTCCTTGGCTGCAGTGACCAGACTCATTCCTGACCTCTCTCCTGCCCTGCTGAGGGCTTTCTGTCCTTGCCCACTTCTCTATCCTCCACTTTTACTCCTTTTCTGAATGTTTATCTTCACTATTGTTGTTGTTAGGTGCTGTCAAGTTCAACTCACAGTGATCCTATATACAACAGAATGAAACACTCCCCAGCACTGTGCCATGCCTGGCACTTCTGTCAGTGCTTCTCTGCTATTCATAGGGTTTTCAACAGCGGATTGTTTTGGGAGTGGATTGCCAGGTCCTTCTCCCCATGTTTATCTTTAGCCTTTCTCTTTTCCAAGTCTGCCCATGATCTTTCATCTTTTGGGACTCCAGATCTGATGGAAAATTAACTGAAAGCTGATGGATCACTAGCAAAAGCCTCTGGGACATGCCTGAAAATCAGCATGTCATTTCTGGGCATGTCATTTCAGAGTACTCAAGGTGCTCTGAAACTACTTAAGGATCCCTAAAGAGGGTGTGGGCTTCACATGGACAGCCTTTGTTCCAGGCTCACTTGGGACTGAGCTCCAATCTTTTGCCTCCACCTCAGGCAACACCAACCACTTCTTTCTGTGTGTACATTTATCAGAAGGGTCAGAGTGTCAGGTATCATGACCTGATTCCCCATTGGATGGAAAGCAATGGGAGGGCAGAGACCTTGCTTTATTTTATTTTATTTATTTTACTTTTTTGGTACTGAGAAGTTGAACCCAGGGCCTCAAGCATGCTTTTGCAGTCACTTTACCACTGGGCCACACCCCTAGCCCATTTTTTACTTTTTATTTTGAGACAGGGTCTCACTAAGTTGCACAGGTTGCCTCTGACCTCAAACTTGCAATCCTCTTTCCTCCACCTCTTGAGTTGCTGGGATTACAAGTGTGAGCCACCACATCCTGCCTGAGACCTTGCTTTATGTCCCTGGCGCCCAGCAAAGCACCCAAATCACAATGGTTAGCAGAAAAGGACTTGGTGAATAGGAGGTCATCGTGGAGCTGGTGATGCCCTGTCTGTTTTACTACGGCAGGCACTGGGTATTCTAACAATATATCACGACATGGAAATTTAGAGGAATCAGAAAGATGCCCAACACATGATAAAGCACTATCAGTAGTAGCCTGAGCCCTATGCAGAGAGAGCCAAAGGAAGCCAATGGTTGAAGTGAGCATCAGGAGTCTTGCCCGAGAAGGGAAGAACCATGAGCTGCTCATTGGAAGACCCAGGCGCCCAACTCTCAGTCACCTTCCCCTCTGCCCTTTCCAGCCCAAGGACTGAAGGGATTGGCCCCACTAGTGGATGAAGGTGGCTTCTAGTTTCTGGATGGGAGCAGGTGCACCTTGTAGTCTGGCTGCCCTTCCTCACCGAAAGGAAGGGTCCTCCTCACCCACTCACAGCATGTGGGCCCCTTGAGCCTCTTCGCATTGGCTGACCTCCAACCCAGCCTGCAGCAGACGATGGGGAGCTGCATCCCCAGGGAAGAGCCGCATTCTTACATCTCTTGCCGACATGTTGTGCTTTATTTCAACAGAGCCACTCACTTGTTCCTCCCTTGTGTCACCCACTCCTCTGTGACCTGGCGACGTTCAGAGACGCTCAGGGACAGGCCTTCTCCGGTTGTGCCGTTCACTGTTCCAAACAAACAGTCAGTCAGTGGGACCAGCCAATGCCTTTTGCTCCTCCAACCCCAAGTGTGGAAGTTCAGGGCGCAAAATCCCTGCCTGAGAGGAAGGGACATGGAGAAATGGCAGAAGATGGAACTGGGAGGGAAGATGCCATGTGTCCATTTTCCCTTCAGTCTTGGTCTTTTTCCCACCTTTGAGAGGAGTGGGATGGTTAATTGCGACTTATAATGACATACCTGTTCTTGCCATCAGGGCCAGGTGGCAAATATTTTAAGTGGAGGCACAGGCAACTACCCACATTTTAGGCCAAGCTCCAAACATACCACCCAGCCTTACATCTGGGCTTACATGGCAGCAAAATCAACTCTGCCCAATCCATCGGGTCAAGTTGGTCATCAGTGGGAGTCACTCATGAGGGTACTTTTGCCTACTATTGATCTAAACTTACCTATGTTAATAGTTGGGCACGGTGGCAGTGCTTTAGGAAAACTCCTTTAAAAGTCAACTTATAAGTAAGCACAAATGATATTAATATTTTTTGTACCAAGCATTCACATATTTTCTTATTCTTACAACCCAGCAAGGCAGAAATATGAGGTCAAAAACACTAATTTGTTTGAATGCAGAGCTGTGTGATCCCAAAACTCATCCTCTTACCTGTTTGTTGTTGTTGTTGTTGTTGCTATTGTTTAAGACTCTGTATATCTTGCTATGTAGCCTATGCTGTCCTTGACTCAACGATCCTCCTGCCTCTGCCTCCCAAGTGCTGGGATTATAGGCTTGTGCACTAGGCTTGATTTTTTAAAAAAATCTCTGCTATCTCTGCAATAAATGGGGATAAATGCTAGTCCTGTGATTACTTTGTGTGCTGCATTTAGAGTCATTTTTTTCTGATTTGAAAGCTCAGGCAAAGATAGACAAAAACTCATTCTTAAGACCACTAAGAGGGTTTAGCTGTTATTCTACCACTTCTTGGTTGAATGGCCTGATCAAGAATGTATCTGAGCCATAAACTTTATCTCTATCTCTAAATGGGAATACAAACAATACCTTGTCTGTTGACCCTCCCCCAAATGAGGTGTCTCTCGAGGGGCTCTGTAGGTCTAGCCCTGGGGAGTCTACAGATTCACAACTCTTAGTAAGCTTAAGCAGGCTCCATCATGACCTGCAACATAATGCTTCTATGACATTCTGGATAGTAAGCAGGTGAGATCTAAGGACTGACCTAGAGACATGCAGAGATATCTCAAGGTGACTTACCAAAAATGTTCTTCACTCCCTGTTCTTTCACGAGATAATCCACATACTGGCCAATTACGGACAAGTTGATTTCTCTAAAACATATAGGAAAAATTGGAAAGTGCATATTTAGTCTTTTTAGATGATTATTCAACCAATCCCAACTCTGTAAACTGCTCTCTCTTATTAATACTTACTAAAAATCCATTCCATTTGTGAAATTCTTGGCTTTGTCTGAATAATGCCTGAGTTTTTCTTTAGTCTGATAACTGCTCTGCCAGTCCCACATCCTTCACTTATGAGCAGAACACTATTAGTTATCAACAGAGGTTTTATATTTAAACCTCACCTCACCAGGAGTAATAACTTTTTGTTTGTTTATTTGTTTGTTTTTGAGACAAGGTCTTTCTGGGTAGCCCTGAGTGACCTGGAATTTTCTACATAGACCATGCTGACCTTGAACTTCCAGCAATCCTCCTGCCTTTGCCTCCTGAGTGCTGGGATTACAGGTGTGTGCCATCATGTTGGTAAACACAAGTAATAATTAAAAAGTAGTTATCTAATCTTTTGTCATTTCTGGAAAGAGTGATGGTTGAGGACGTGATAAGATGAGAACATTTTCCATTTCATAAGAAAACTCAATCCTAATAATTTAATAATTTTTGCACTTGACATTTGACAACCAATTAAAGCTTAAATCCATCTTCATTTGCTAGACTTTTTTTTTGGTACTGGGGGTAGCACCCAGGGCCTCCTGCATGCTAGGCAAGGGATTTATCGCTCAGCAGCAGAACTCCCTGAGAGAGGGTCTTGCTAAGTTGCACAGGCTACCTCTGGCCTCAAACCTGTGATCCTCCTGCCTCAGGCTCCGGAGCAGCTGGGATTTCAGGCAGGAACCACAGTGCCCAGTTCATTTGCTAGTTTTATTTTTTATTTATTTATTTTTGCCATACAAGGGGGTTAAACCCAGGGCCTCACACATACTTTGCAAGTGCTATACCACTGAGCTGCAATCCTCAGCCCATTTTTATTTTTTCATCTTGAGTCAGGGTCTCGTTAAATTACACAGACTGCCTCTGGCCTTGAACTTGCAATCCTCCTACCTCTGCCTCCCAAGTTGCTGGGATTACAGGCATGCACCACTGCACTCAGCTCATTTGCTTGTTTTAAAATGAAGAGGATTACCAGTTGGAAAGGAGCCTTGCCTCTAAAAGAGAGTCGAGAGATCTGGGAAACAGCAACATTAGCATCTAGCACACTCACTAGACACACAGAGTCCCACATGGTCCTACCCCACCAGAATCTGCATTTTAATAAGATCTCCATGTGATCTGCCTGTACTTTGCAGTTTGAAGCACACGGACCTTGTGTAGATCTGATGCTTCAGGTGATAAGGGTATTTTTCCTTAGAATCATACTCATTTATTTATTTATTTATTTATTTACTTTTGTAGTACTGGGGAATGGACCTGGGGCCTCACACATACTTTGCAAGCACTCTACCACTGTGCTGCACACTCAGCTCTATTTTTATTTTTTATTTTATTTTATTTTTTGGTACTGGTAATTGAACCCAGGGCCTTGCGCTTGCATGCTTTGCAAGTGCTGGACCACTGAGCTGCACCCCTAGCCCATTTTTTAACTTTTTGAGACAGGGTCTCGCTAAGTTACACAGACTGCCTCTGGTCTTGAACTTTCAATCCTCCTGCCTCTGCCTCCTGAGCTGCTGGGATTACAGGCGTGTACCACCGCACCCAGCTTTTATTTTTTATTTTGAGACAGGGTCTCACTAAGTTACACAGGCTGCCTCTGGCCTTGAACTTGTGATCCTCTTGCCTTCACCTTCTGAGTGGCTTGGGAATACAGGGGGCACCACTGTGGCCAGCTCAAAAATCATATTGATTTTAAAATCTATAAACAGACTCACAAACATACTCCATTAAGTGGTCTGGCCCCCATTAAAATGTAGGTGGAGAGGATAAGTGAAGGAGCATGAAAATCCAGAGGAAAACGGGGCACCTAGTCTGGGTTTATGTCATTGGACCTCACTATGTTGCCAAGAACACAAAGCACTGGTTGGCTGCCATTTGTACTTCTGTTAGTAGGAACAGGGAATCCTAATTTACTTTTAGACTTAATAATGTCCTTTTCATCTTTACTTCTTTTATTCTTTTTTTTTTTTTTTTTTGCGGTACTGGGGGTTGAACCCAGGGCCTTGTGCTTGCATGCTCTACAAGTGCTGGACCACTGAGCTGCACCCCCAGCCCATCTTTTTACTTTTTTTTGAGACAGGGTCTTGCCAAATTACGCAGACTGCCTCTGGTCTTGAACTTGCAATCCTCCTGCCTCCGCCTCCCAAGCCGCTGGGATTACAGGCATGCTCCACTGCACCCAACTACTTCTTTTATTCTTTAAACAAAATATCTGATGCATCTAGGAGACAGACAACCAAGGGTATTTGTCCAAGGGACTAGGGAAAAGAGAGAAAACACCTGATTCAGAGATGACAGGGAAAGATACTAAAAACAAAGAGCACAGAGGAAATCCATGCTCCCGATGTGCTCAGAGGAGAGACAGTGGAGCTGGTTCTGCCCCTCAGAGAAAGGTGTGCTGGAGGTAGTTATAAGGCTGCAAGGGAGTAGACGCTTCCACTGTGGGTAACCCCCAACGTCGCAGCACAGCCCCGGCGCTGCCCTGCTCTCTGCCTGACACAGCACAAGAGCGCAACAAAGGCTGGGCAAAGGAGCCATAATGTGGGCACTTACGTAATTTCTGCCTTATAGCAGCCGAGGCCACGCTTACCGGATATTTCGAAATCTTACTGCTATATTAACTGAGTAAAGGAGATGGTGTAAACAAATAAGTAAAATAGAGAGGAAAACATGAAAGTTATGACTGAGTTTAAACTTAAGTTATAGCAGTTCAGAAAAGGGACGGAGAAACCCAAAGCAGGCTGGGAAGGAGACGTCTGGAAGAATAAAGAGGACAGACCCCTATGCTCCTCCTTCTCTCCCACAGTCTTGAGAGCAGCTATTTATCTGGCCCTGTCCTGCTGTTCTCCTCTTTCTAAGATCTGGCCACAGGCAGAGGTAGGAGGATCGCAAGTTCAAGACCAGAGGCAGTCTGCACAATTTAGTGAGACCCTGTCTCAAAAAAACGTAAAAAAATAAAATAAAATAAAAATAAATAAAAGGGCTGGGGGTGCAGCTCAGTGGTATAGCACTTGCAAAGCCTGCAAGTGCAAGATTCTGGGTTCAACCCCCAGTACTACAAAAAAACAAAGAAATGAAACGAAATGAAATGAAACATCTGGCTGCACCCTCAGGCAGGCTTAGGCTCGTTATGTGAAACTCAGGCTCCTTCTCTTTCCTCAGTGAGCCTCATACCGGTTTATGGCCTCAGTGGGTAGGGCTCCTACCTACACTCCCCCCTTCCCTGCCACACTCCATCAGGCTTTAACAATTTCACTAAGGCTAGTGGTACCAATGGGTAATATGTTATCTATCCCTTCAAGAAAGGAGAAAATGCAGTTTTCTGCTTCTTATAAAATCCCCCAACCTATAAGAATGGTACCAATGGGCAGTGGCAGAATCATCTAGAAAACATCCTTGGATCCTAGGGTCCTTTTGGAACTACCACCTCCTTCAACAGAACACAGGTTAAAAAAGGGTAACTTCTAAATGTATTCTGTTTGACTTTCACAATGTGAAAATTTCTTTTCACATTGAAAAATGGTTTTGTGTTGAGTGTGGTAGCGCATGTTTAATCCCAACAACTCTGGAGGCTCACACAGGAGGATCACAAGTTTGAGGCCAGAGGTAGCCTGCATGACTTAGTGAGACCCTGACTCAAAATAAAAAAATAAAACTTGGGCTGGGAGTGTAGCCCAGTGGTAGAACACTTGCAAAGTAAATGAGAGGCCCTAGGTTCAACTCTCAAGTACCACAAAAATGCTAAAAATAATTTTAAAAAGACTTTGGTTATTTTTTAATATGGTGCCAGGAATGGAAACCAGGGCCTTGTGCATGCTAAGTAGGGTGCTCTGTCACTGCACACCACCACCCACTCATAAAAAAACCAAAACAAAAAAAACCTTTATTTGGTAAGTTGGGATCTATCACAATGCAAGGGCTGTATTTCCTTTCTTCCTTCCTCCCTTCCTTTCTTCCCAGCTGCCTTCCTTCCTTCCTCTTTTCTTTTTTTGGGGTACTTAAGAGTTGAACCCAGGGCCTCACACATACTTTGCAAGTGCTCTACCCCTGGGTTGCACCCCCAGCCTGCCAGGCCTATATTTTCACATAGCCAGAAAGAGCAGCGACCACCTCTTTAGAGAAGTAACTACTCCCCAGGCCACCTTGGGCATTTAAGATCCCTGCCTGGTTCTGCAGGTATAGGCTTGCAGACCTCGACAAAGACACTCAGCAGTTGCAGTCACAAGTGGACACAGAGCTGTTGTCATTTTTGTTACAGGGGTACCCTAAGCCGCAGGGCTTCGGTGATAATACTCTCTGGGGACTTTGCCTACCTCCCCAAAGTACCTAGGTCTATTTTCACAGATGGAGGCGCTGCGCCAATTAGCAGGAAGTCATCAGAGAGAATGGGAACAAGTGAGATCAGATTGTTCTCCCCAACCCCCAGATATGTGGGGCTTGGTGCTCACAAAAGCAAGAAGGGATACAAGTCAGCTCGCCTAAAAAGGTGGCACTGTACCTTCTCATCCTCTGTGAGCCTTGAGAACACATCTAACCAATGCTGCCTCAGAGGAGAGTGGCCCAGATCCACGTTCTATACCTGCTGTGGTCATTCTCATAACTAGCCCCAGGAAACTGTATTAATTTCAGTTCTCATGGGTGCAGATTCCTTGCCTGGGGTCCATAATTTTTTAAAAAAATAAAAGTGCTTAACTTTTTTTTTTTTCTACCATGGAAGCTATATAGTTTAAGAAAGTACACATAATAAAAAAGGAAAAAAAAAAAAGGTCACCTGACTCAGGATCTTCCTTGAGATGATTCTGCTTATAATTTGACATTTACCTATTCACAGATACACAGTATATTATTTTCATATATAAATGTTACCATGCTATAGTATTATAGCATTTTTCATTTAACATTCTAAATGGAGCATTTCCTCACTTTTTAGACATTCTGTTACTATACTGGTTACGCCTACCGCCATACCACTGTGGCATCCCATCCCATCAGATCGTGGAAGCTAAGCAGGGTCGGGTCTGGTTAGTACTTGGAAGGGAGACTACCTGGGAACACCAGGTGCTGTAGGCTTGGGAGAAGCCCCTGGCAACCCACTGAAACAATTAGCCCCTGAATCCCTAAATCCCTGAGCCCCTAAAGACAATCAGCCACTGAAAACCTTATGAATAGCAGAGAAGAACTGACAATAGTGCCAGGCATGGCACAGTGTTGGGTAGTGGTTCATCTGTGGTACATAGGGTCACTATGAGTCAGACCCGACTTGAGGGCACCTAACAACAACATACAGACTATAAAACATTGAATTTTATAGATAAACATAAGTAAGTTGGCTAATCTTCTATTCTTAGACATTTAGTTTACCTAAACTATATAAGAGGAAAGAACTTGTTATTTTTACCATAAACTGAGGCACAGAGCAGATCGATGTGAGACTCCATAGCTCTTCTTTCAGGGTATAAGGAAAAGACCATTTTTCTGCAGTAGCTTTTCTGAGAGAAGTCCCCATTGCTCTGTTCCTTTTTCCTGATGCAGGACACATTGTGAAGCCCTTCACTTTTTTTTGAGAAGCCAGAATCAACACAACTGGCATGACAGGGCATGCATATCAGAAAATCAGACTTTCTATTTTCTTTGGTCTTTTACATGTCACTCTCTGCACAGTAAATCAGGTAGAAATCAGTTTGCTCTTGGCAAAATAACTACTTCCCTATTTCAGAAGTTCTTGGGCTGAGAAGCACGCAGGATCAACCTGTCCCAACCTAGTGGAGGCTGAAAATGTTCTGTTCTGGAAGCCTGGTCACTTGTCTCCCACACACTTCAAAAGACAGAGTCAAGATGAACTCTTGATTCCTTTGGAGAAGGCCCTTTCTAACTGGGGGAATAGGTTTATTTTTTAAAGATTCCCATGGTGAAGCTATGGCATTTGAGGGAGAAAACACAATCTTTTTTCTGACATTTTGGATAAGAGACTGCCTCTGGCCTTGGACTTGAGATATTTCTGTCTTAGCACCACAGTGCCCAGCTACACTATACAATTTAATTCTCCTACAAAGACTGCATCCTAGCTGGCCATGGAAGTACAGGCCTGTAATCCCAGCACTTGGAAGGCTAAGGGAGCTTGATGACAGCCTGGGCTACATAGCGGGACCTTGTCTCAAAAAATAACATAAAATAATAATAATAATAATAATAGATGAAAAAAGAGGAAATAGTGAAATGGAGGCATCAGGGCCAGATGAGAAATGAAATGAGAAATGACAAACAAAAAATGATCCGGAAAATAACAGCCTTTTAAATTATCTCTAATACATGAGGCCCAGGCTTCCAGAAAACAGCAGAAGAGGAGGAAAAAAACACATTGACACGCTCAGCAGGTCACAGATGAACAAGTGAGGTTGTTGTAAGAAGCCACTTCCAGGCTAAGAGGGGTCTTATTCAAAGGTTAAAGTAGCATGGAACAGATGGAGTGTTTTGAGCTCAAAGACAGGATCTTGCCCCCTAACAGGAAGTAAGTCCTGCCTGCTCATGCAGTCACATGCCTAGTGTTTTGTCTGCCCAAAGAGTAGCTGATGCATCAAGAAATAGCTGACTTAGTTTTTCCCAGAACTTGTGGGAAAGCAGAAGTACCCGAAAAAAAAAAAAAATGTTATTAACCAGCCCAGGAATCTAAATGCCATCTCAGCAAGTTAGAACCAAGAAGGATATGATTTTTTCATGATCTTAGAAGCTGCAAGTCTTGAGGCTGGGTGTGGTGGTTCATGCTTATAATTCTAGCAACTCAGGAAGCCGAGACAGAAGGATTTGAAGGTTCAAGGCCAGAGGCAGCCTGCATAACTTAGGGAGACCCTGTTTCAAAATAAAAAATAAAAAATGGGCTGGGGGTGCAGCTCAGTGGTAGAGCACTTGCAAAGTATGTACAAGGCCCTGGGTTCAACCCCCAAATATCACAAAACAAACAAACAAACAAACAAGCACACTACAAGTTTACAACTCCAATGATCTAAGGGGGAACTGTAATGTGGGTGCCTCTGAATGAGAATACTGGAAGTCCTAAGAAATGTCATCTATTTTAAAGGCATAAGGTTAAAGTTTACAAATTCATCAACAGAACACCAAAAAGGAAAGCCTTTTAAAAAGCTATCTTAGATAGCTCATCTTCCTCTTGCCCTTGTCTTATGCCACAATAGCAACTAATATTTATTGCCCTAAGTGAATACTGACCCTGTGCTAAGACGTTGTATGAATTATCTCATGCTCATAATTCTATGATGTAAGTATGATGACAACAATGATTTTTTTTTAACAAGGAAGCAGAGAGAAACTTAAAGAAGCCAGCACTGCAACTGTTTTGGTGGTACAATGCCTCTGACAGGTCAAAAACACTTAGATCCAGGACGTGGATGATCCTTTTTTTCTTGTGATGATGTTTAAGGAGGAGTTATATGTAGTGCAGTTACCTATGGTATGGGACCATGATCTGATCTTGTAAACAAAGAGATCATCACAGTATTCATCTGGAGGTCAAATACTTGCTTGGGGAATGATTACTTAACAATCATCTACTGTTACCTCTGCTCTTTCCATCTTTCCCCTGCAGATACCCTCCTATTTTCTGCAGGGCAGGACATTTTCAAACAGTCTAACTGGTTTTAATTAATTAATTGATTGATTTTTGTGGTGCTGGGGATCAAACCCAGGGCCTTGTGCATGTCAAGCACAGGCTCTACCACTGAGCTACACCATTAGCTCCTGAACAGTCTGGTTGAATCATGCAACTGTCTAGTGACAGAATTTCTAAACGGGGCAGGACAGTGCTTGATCCCAAACCATGCTAAAATGGGATTCTCCTCAACCAATTCTACTGGGCCTATTGGGGGAGGACAGAGCTGTGGTGAAATCCTAGGAGAATTTGCTTTGTGGAGCTACAGACCCTGGGAGGAAAGGCAAGCTGCCATTTCATTCTCATCCCTTTCTGCACGGTAATATATAGAGAGCCCTTCTCTGACTTGAGGGTCAGGGCCAGTGCAGAGGGAGACCCACAGAAGTTGCCATTTGGTAAGAGTTCCCCGGAGGAGGAGAGCCTAAGTGAGTATTATGGACAGCTTCTGTCCTTTTCAGTTGAATGAGAACAGATCCCTTTAAGGCCCCAAATGACAGTTACCCATTCTCAGTCATTGGTGTGATGGTGGCAGCAACAAGACCCTGAAGTTTCTTCTTTGGGAAGGCCATTGATCTGCTGGGAAATCTGCAAAACACACAATGTCATTCCCTTCTTTTTTCAAGGAATGTCAATTAATGATCAAACTTCCAGGCAAAGTCCATTCCTAGTTTAGAATGTAAAATATGCTTTCAAGTATACAAACACAGAGAACAAGGGAAAGATTGTAAAATGTCAGAGCTTAACTCTAGTAAGGAGAAAACTTGAAGACAAGGCAAGGGTGGACCTGGGAAAATCCTATCTGGAAGACGTCCCATTTTAGCTGTGTAGCCATTTCAAGCCTCAAAGAGCTGTTGTTGTTGTTAGGTGTCATTGAGTCAGGTCTGACTCATAGCAACCCCATGTAAAACAGAATGAAACACTCCCCAACACTCTGCTGTGCCTGGCACTATGTCAGTGCTTCTCTGCTAGTCGTATTTTTTTTTTTTTTTTTGGTACTGGGGGTTGAACCCAGGGCCTCGCACTTGCATGCTTTGCAAGTGCTGGACGACAGAGCTGCACCCTCAGCCCATTTTTTACTTTTTTTGAGACAGGGTCTCACTAAATTATGCAGACTGCCTCTGGTCTCGAACTTGCAATCCTCCTGCCTCCGCCTTCCGAGCCACTGGGATTATAGGCATGCGCCACCACACCTGGCTAGCCATAGGGTTTTTTAATGGCTGATTGTTTTGGCAGTGGGCTGCTGGGTCCTTCTCCCAAGCCTACAGCACATGGTGTTCCCAGGTGGTCTCCCAATCAATGACTAACCAGGCCTGACCCTGTTTAGCTTCCGAGATCTAATGACATCGGACACCAAGGTAGTAGGGCTGTGGGCAAATGATATCATATCCAAGAAAGAATTGTAACCTCATTCAAGTAAGTCAAATATATAAGGAATTCCTATTACTTAATTTGAAATATGGTTAGAAAAAGGACATTCTTTTCTTTTGCGCTATCTTCATTCTTTTAAGCTTGAATCCGACCTATAACTAGCACTTTAAGTCTTAAAATTTCAGTATGATTCATATGAATATTCTCAGATTAACCTAGCTAACCTTTCATATTTTAATTTTGCCCAGTTTTCCTAGTTCTACTAAATCATGTCAATTTAATATTCACCTCTCTTCCCCATTACAGCAGGCTTTGGAGAGAGGAGCAGCAATGTTTCATTTGCCTTTTCTTTCCCTGTCTTGAGCATAGGGGACTGCTTGACACCTAGCTTTCAATTCACAAGTGATGATTACTGAATGAGGTGTCTGGACTATAGCTGGAGGATGACCTCCCAGATGGATGCTCTTTGCTGCAACACTCAATGCCACACCACTCCATTGCAGTTTAAGGATTCCTATATCTGGCCAACTGAACCTGCCCGTAATTACTGTAGAAGACCCAATAAAGGCAACAAATGGCAACACAGCAGGCTGGTTAAGAGTCTATATTCTGCAAGCAAATTGCCTGGTTCAACTCAGTTGTCTCTTGCTACTTGTAGAAACATTATTATTTTTTGAGCTATAAAATATAAAAAGCGCTGGGCGTGGTGGCACATGCCTATAATCCCAGCGGCTCGGGAGGCGGAGGCAGGAGGATGGCAAGTTCGAGACCAGTGGCAGTCTGCATAATTTAGCGAGACCCTGTCTCAAAAAGTAAAAAAAATGGGCTGGGGGGTGCATCTCAGTGGTCCAGCACTTGCAGAGCATGCAGGCGTGAGGCCCTGGGTTCAACCCCCCGTACCGCAAAAAAAAAAAAAAAAAAAAAAAGATATAAAAAGCCACAAATGCAATTGGAAGCCACATATGCAATGTCTAATAACCAAAGAAGAAAATAAATGATAACGAGATAGTATTTTTGGCAATTATATAAAAGACAGTGGGCTTACAGCAAACACAGGATGTCTACAGGTGGTCAACAAGAGGGGACATGGTATTGTTCTGACATCACAGGCACATTTAAAAACACAATGCCCAGTATGCTGAAATGTGATCAACGTAATGCAGTACTTTTTATTTATTTATGTTTTGGCATGCATCACCATGCCCAGCTTTTTAGTACTTAATTATGAGCCAACTCGTTTGCTCTTGTCTTCTAACTGTTAATGCCATTAAGAAAATAAACTTCTGGAGTTCAAAGACCATATCTTCTACTTTCTATGCTTTTCTCAAGAGTCCTGGCTCACAGGCGTGGTGGCGCACACCTGTAATCCCAGTGGCTGGGGAGGCGGAAGCAGGAGGGTCGCAAGTTCAAGACCAGAGACAGTCAGTGTAACTTAGAGAGATCCTGTCTCAGAAAATAATAAAATCTACAAAATGGGCTGGGGGTGCAGCTCAGTGGTCCAGGCCCTGGGTTCAACCCCTAGTACCGCAAAAAAAAAAAAAAAAAAAAAAAAAAAAAAGAGTCCTGGCTCAGGTGAGCCCTTAAGAAACTGCTTTTGTGGCAAGCCCAAATGATACCTCTCCTTGCCAAGAGATATGTTCCCAGAAAGACTTGCTCCTGAAATCAAACTCAAATCTTAGCTGCAGCATTGCTCTGTACTGAAGGTCAATAGAGGACAGCCTTGTATGATCCTTAGAATACCAGGATTCGCTGACATTTCCTAGTTCAAATATGAGACTAAAATCAGGCAGGGAGTTTAGAAAGACAAATGTAATCCCATGACCACAGGGAAAACACAAGACAAGAAGTCGTAAGATCCTTGTGATCCTTGGGCTTCACGTGACCACATGCGCTACAATGGGCAGGATACTTAACCTCTGAGCCTGGGAGGCCCTGTCTACCCCAGAGAGATGTCTGGGCATCACATGAGACTAATGTTATACCTGCCACCTATCTTCACCTGACACTCCTACAAGTATCTTCACTCAAGATACCTAAAGCAAACCTGTCATCCTGCCTTCTAAACAATTTCTTCTTCATTTTCTTATAGTAGAGGGTTCGAAGGCCAGCTCTAGAGTCAGATTCATGGGTCTGTATCCTGGCCCTGCCATTTACCTGATGAGTAACCTTGAGCCAGTTACTTATACTTAACCTTTCTATGCCTCAGTTGCCCTTGGGTAAATGGGGATCATGATAATATAGTTCATAGGATTGCTAAGAAAATTAAAAGAACCAATTCTTGTAACACGATTAACATCAGTGCCAGGCACATTATAAGTACATGCTAAGCGCCCTCCATGAGGTCTTGTCTGAACAGTATAGGATGCCAGTAAGAATTATCGTTACATTGCCAGCATCTTTGTTCTGTGGGAATCTCCTCCCCAACCCTCACTCCTTTTGTCTATTCAGGAACTCAGTCATTTCAATTCTGCTAGTTTCTTTCTTCCTTCCTCCTTACTGCCCTTCTCATGACTTACCCTATTGTTACCTCTTATCTAGCCCAGTGGACATGGCCTCAGGTTGAAGAGGCCCATCAGGCTGCAAGAAGGTTCAAATGATAAGGGTGCTAGAGCTTGAGTCAGCGTAGTCTCCTAAATCAAACACTGGAGCCTGTTCAGGCTACATAGGCTTTTATGCTCCAAGCTGCATTTATTTAATACTTAGTAACAGCAACATTCTTAGGACGGTCAGAAGCTCAGTTTGGCAGTTTTATTTATCTTAGATGAAAGAAATCAAATGAATTGCCACTTAAGTGCAATTTGAGTAATTTAAAAATTCAAAACATGGGGCTTATGGGAGAACAGGATGGGGGCTGGGAATCATTATCCTAATCGCCAGTTTCCAGCCTCCACAGGCTACCAGATGAACCTTCCGTGAACACCAGCATTTCTGATCTTGACTTTGCTCTACTCAGAAAATGCCAACTTCCTGTTCTGTCTGGACTGGTCTTTATGGCTGTAGTGCTGGGGGCCCTACGGCACTACTGATCCCTCTTCCTCCCACCTACCCTTCATTTGGCCTGCTTGCCTTTGCTCCCAAGCTTGCCCCACTTCCATCTTTTCTGTCAGGCCCACTTTTAAAACTCGCTTTAAAAGTAAGAGAATTCCCTGTTCCTCAAGCTGAAAATTATTTCTTAATCCCAAACACTTTCTTTCCTTAACAAAAACCTCATGTCAGAGTTATAAGCAGGGTAGTTTTGTTTCTTCTATACTGCAAGCCATCTTGAGGCAGGAACAGTTTCAAAGATTTATCTTTGTCTACAGCAATATGCTAAATAAAGTTTGAGGGGTTTGTGAACTGTTAAAATCCCCTAGAAAGACATGGCACAAAAGATCACAACAATTTTAACAGAGAATTCTCCACATTTAAAAAGCTTCAGTTTTAACATAAAATTGGGGATGCTATGCTTTGAATTTTTCACAGTTTATATCAAGAGCAAATGGTTGCAATGTTCTCCAGCCTAAAGCTTAATGTGAATTTAGACTCTAATTCCTGAAACATTGGGAGGGGGCAATATACTTGAAATCTTAGTGCAAAGAATTCAAGCTGCTGAAGGCAAAATTGTTCTTTTTCTTTTTTTGTGGTACTTGGGGGTTGAACCCAGGGCCGCATGCATGCTTTGCAAGCGCCCTACCATTGAGTTGCACCCACAGCCCACTTTTTTACTTTTTATCTTGAGACAGCATCTGGCCTCGAGCTCGAAATCCTCCTGCCTCAGTCTCCCAAATCGCTGGGATTATAGGCGTGAGCCACTATGCCCAGCCAAAATTGTTCTTTAAAAAGGCTAGGTTTCAGCTGGGTGTGGTGGCTCACACTCATAATCCCATCTACTCGGGAGGCGGAGGCAGGAGGACAACAGGTTTCGATGCAGGAGGCAGCCAGGATAATCTAGTGAGACCTTGTCTCAAGATAAAAAAATAAAAAATGGGCTGGGGATACAGCCCAGTGATGCAGCACTTGCAAAGTATGCCTGGGTTCAACTCTCACATACCACAAAACAACAACAAAATCCCCAACAAACAAGGCAAAGTTTCAAAAAATAAAAAAGACTAGGGGAAGAGTGTAGCTCTGAGCAAGAATGACTTCAGAAATATTTGGAGAACAAGAAATGGAAACACTGAAAAAACAAGAGCAAAACGAAAAGCTGAAACACAACCAATTTCTCATCGAACAAGAGGAAATGGTATCCCCTTTAACTGTTCAACTACACTCCATCTCTAACTGATCATTCTGAGACACGGATCCTTAGAAGCCCCACCGGGCGCTCTGTAAGGAACCGGAGGCGTGTCACTCGACCCAGACACCTCCTCCAGCGCGGTCGCCGGCGGTGTCCCCCACCCCCGCACCAGGTCTCCGGCGTCCTTCGAGGGAAAGCAGGTGGCGATCGCCTGCGTCTTCCGGTCCTCCCTGCGCGAGGCGGGCCGCGCTCAACCGGGCAGCCTGGTCCGCTCCGGCGCCACGCTCCGCCGGGGGCGCCGCGCCTGGCTTTTTATCTTCTCCGCCGCTGGGCGCGCGACGACGTGCTCCGGCGCGCGGGGCGCCTGGGGGTTGTAGTTCTGCTTCCTCCCGCGGCAGGCGGCTACGCCTGCCCGGAACCCGGAGGCCGTGTGCCCTGGAAGGGATACTGATCCCTACATGTGGCCTGAACCTGTGCTCTGGAGTGACTCGGGTGCCTGCCCTGACTGCTTGGAGTTGGCACCAACTGGCAGCTGGGTGCCCGGGGGCGTCCTCTCCCAATGTCTCCCTGGCCTCTTGCACACGGCCTGTCCTCGCCTGCGGACGCCTCGGGTGCTCCTCTGGTCTGAATCTTCCTTTTGCTCAGGCACTGCAAGAACAGGTCGAGATTTGGGCTGAGAACCTCAGCTGCCCAGCAGGCATTTGGCAGTCATCAGGTTGACGCTGTGGCCCCAACCCTGCACACCGCTCTCAAAGGAGAGAAGCAGATTTTAAAAATTACCAATGCAGCAGCTCTTCTGGTGTATTCTGGACAACGGATTCACATCAGCGAGGGAAAGCTGAGGACTTTGCTAGGCGCCCTGCTTCACACCTATAATCATGGCCACTCAGGAGGCTGAGGCAGGAGAATCGGCCTAATTTAGCTAGACCCTGTCTCAAAATAGAAAATAATAAAGGAGCCGGAGGGGCAGCTCAGCAGTTGAGCACTTGCGTGGCATGTGCGGGGGATGGGGGAGTGGCAAGGTTTTGAAAGTGAAAAGCATTTTTAAACCAAATGTCTCTGTCTCTGTTCCCCGCCCTCTCTCTCTTTTTGGTACTGGGGGTTGAACCCAGGGCCTCACGCTTGCATGCTTTGCAAGTGCTGGACCACTAAGCTGCACCCTCAGCCCATTTTTTTACTTTCTGAGACAGGGTCTGGCTAAATTACGCAGACTGCCTCTAGTCTCGAATTTGCGATCCTCCTGCCTCCGCCTCCAGAGCCGCTGGGATTATAGGCGTGCACCACCACGCCTGGCCCAAGTGTCTCTTTCTAATATCGTTGTTCATACGTCAGGAAAATAGCCATAAACAACTTCTCAGCTTATTCTCTCTTCCTCTCCCCTCTCTGTCTCTGTCTCTGCCTCTGTCTCTGTCTCTCTCTCCCTCTCCCCCTGACCTCCGCACATGCCATGCAAGTGCTCAACCGCTGAGCTGCACCTCCAGCCCTTTTTTATTTTTTTGTTTTGAGACAGGGTCTCGCTAAGTTAGGAGGCCGATTCTCCTGCCTCAGCCTCCTGAGAGGTCATGATTATAGGTGTGAAGCAGGGCGCCCAGCAAAGTTCTCAGCTTTCCCTCGCTGATGTGAATTCGCCTCTATTTTTCATGAAAGCTGGTAGCTGATGCCTATTATATGATTTAGAGAAAACACATTTTCCAAAAATCATTCTAGTTTGCCAAGTGCATTGAAAGGCTTTGTAATAGTTCTTTCCGTGAACACAGCACCAGAGATAATAACCTAATAATTATCGTTGTTAATCACTCAGCACTCTTAGTGCATCCGTTGCTGGGGCCATTTTAGCTGTATAACATTTAATTCATAAAACATATGGTGGGTACTTTTTGAAGAATTTGTATATTATCAATGAGGAAGAATTATTCCATTTTACAGATCAGAAACAGAAATTTAAACAGCTTAAGTAATGCCAAAGACCATAGCAGATGGTAAGTAGTTGAGTTGTGATTTGATTTAAGTTAATATGGGAGCTGGTATCCTTTTTAGTGTTGGAGATCAAAATGAGGGCCTTGCATGCACCAGGTAAATGCTCTTCTCCTGAGCTGCATCTCCAGCCCCTGACAGCTTGTACTTACTTACCTACCTTCCTTCCTTCCTTCCTTCCTCCCTTCTTTCCTTCCTTCCTTTTTTCTTTCTATCCTGACAGAGTCTTGCTGTCTAGCCCAGGCTGGCCTCAAACTCATGATCTTCCTGCCACAGCTTCCTAAATGCTGAGATTACAGGTGTGTGCCACCATGCCCAGCTACTTTTAACCACTGTTATATGTTATTTTATGGAAGGAAGGGAAGGAGGGAGGGATGGAAAAAGGAAGGAAGGAAGGGGCAAAAGCCCTAATTATGTGAAACAAGTTCTCCTAAGAATATAGCATAGTTTTTGTTTGTTTGCTTGCTTGTAATGTCAATAAGTATGTTATATTAGAATGAGACAATGTGATTTTTTAAATTACAGTTTAATATATGTAAAATTATGGGGGAAGAGCCTGGCAATCCACTCCCAAGGAAATCCTGAAACAGTCAGCCATTGAAAACCCTGAGGGTCGCTATGAGTTGGATACCAACTCGACAGCACCTAACAACAACAACAACATATGTAAAATTAAATACTTCTGTACTCCAAAGGCAACGGTTATTAGGCTTCACATTGTCAACCAATAAAGCAATATTTTAAATGCATATAGAAATTACTGTTTGTACAAATATCATAACACAAAGCAACTCTTTCCTTATCATAAGTTGTTAGGATTTGCTAAGAAGCAGATGAACAATGGAAGTAGATGTGCCAGAGACTTACAGGGGTGAGGTGGGGTGGATGAAGAAGATAGGGGCAGACTTTAGACTGTGATTCAGGGCTGGCATCTGTGGAAGGAGAGGTGGAAGGAAAGAGCTGGAGGACAGAGGGTAGAGTAGGAGGGTGGCTGGAATGGGGTCAGGCACACTCAGTGTCCACTCTGTGCCCTCAGGCCTGTACCATGATTTATGGGGGAGGCGAAGAGCTTTAAAACATGGTGAGTGCAGTGATTGACCGGAGCAGAGATTACAGGTGCACTGAGGTGGTACTGTAATCTGGGCTGTGTGTGTGTGTGTGTGTGTGTGTGTGTGTGTGTGTGTGTGTGTTAAAGCAGGAGAATATTTCGGAAAAGTCTTCCTGGAGGAGATGTGAGTGGAGCTGTCTTAAACAGTGAGTAGGGCAGTGGGGCAGTGGGGCTTAGAAGAAGGGAGAGCAAGAGGTTCAGTCCTCCAATGCTTTTCTGCTAGGTGGCAAGGGCTCTGTGCTATTTCCTCTGTTGTTATCCAGTGGCATTTAATCATCATTCCTTTTGCGTTTTTATTTCTTGCCCCCAACTCCACTGCAAGGTGCTCAAGGCCGGCAGCATGTCTGGTTCCTTAACGTTTCCCACCATGCAGAGTTTAGTGTTGGTTCACCTGCCAACCAAGAGGGTGAGCTTCGGAGAAATTTCTTCCTTCAACTCCCCTTTTTGTAGGAAATATGTTGGGGTTCCACATTAGGTCTTGTTTGCTACAATTCAAGTGTGAACCCCACTGGTACTGGGGAGGGAACTTCAGGGCTGTGGTGTACCAGAGGTGGTCAGACTGGTCACGTGTTCCATCTGTGAAGCACTAGGTGGAGCCCCATCACAGGCTCCTGAACTGAGTGGAGGTGAGGGCTGATTCCCCCCAAAGGATTCTCCTTAGTTTCCAGTAGGGATACCTTTACCAGAAAAGAGGGCCTGTATTCAAACAGCTGAAATACAATTATATTGAGGGACCCCCATGATGGAAGCAGAGTTAAGTTGCATCTTGAGTCCTTCCCTTTGTTGTAAAGATGTAACCAGGTCACAGGTGTGAGAGTTACTTCTGGAAATTCTGCCTGGTAAGAGTGTGTCAGTGGAGCTAGTGGGAAAGATGGGGTGTATCTCTGTGTCTAAGTCCAGAGGTTGTTGAAGGAATCAGGCTCTGCATAGGAGTTGGATTGATTGCTCGTCGCCGGGACAAAACGACCTGTCCTTTAGGATTTATTTTCAGAGGATAAGTGCCAACTGAAAGAGGGACATCTCTCAAGGGAGTAAAAGTTCCGTGTATAAGCTGGGTTTCACCCAACACTTGGGATCCCAGGAAGGGACAGTTCTGAGAGCAGCCTGGTGTAGCCATGCTCAGCTGTTTCCTGGCTTATTCCCTTGGATCAGGGGCCCTGTGTGAGCAGCAGGCAAGTGAGTGAAGCTTCATCTGTATTTACACAATAAATGTAATGCACTTGAATCATCCTGAAAACATACTCCTCCCCCACCAGCCCATGGAAATATTGTTTTCCATGAAAATTGTCCCCAGTGCCAAAAAGATTGGGGACTGCTGCTTTAAAGAACACATTCTGGTTTCCATAGGAGAACGGGCTTGCAGGAAAAATGAGCTGACTTTTGTCTTTTGAGATGTACTTCCATATTTGGCATTCTTAACCTGGGATCTCTGGCTGTAGATATTTAAAAACTAACAACTTTATTGAGATATAATGCATACACTGTACGAGTCATCTATCTGATGAGCATAATAGTTCAAAGGTCTTTAGTATATTTACAGAGTGGTACAACCATTGTCACAATCAGTTTTGGAATGTTTTCATCACCCCCACTCCAACCAAGAAAAATACAGAGCAGTTAGTAGTCATTGACCATTCAATTCCTCCTTCCTACTCTCAGCCCTAAACCACCATGAGGCATTCTGTTGCTAGAGATTTGCTTATTCTGGACACTTCAAATCAATGGAACCATGCACTATGAGTCTTTTGTGTCTGGCCTCTTTCATTTAGCATGTTTTCAAGGTTTGTCCATATTGTAGCATGAATCAGTACTTCATTCCTTTTTACAGCTGAATAATATTCCACTGTATGATTAAACCATAGTGTATTTATCCATTCATCAGTTGATGTGTTTGAGTTGTTTCTCCTTTTTGGTTATTATGACTATTATGATTGTTGTGACTGTAGATTTTAAACCTCCTGGAATTTTGTGGTATCCTTTCTTAGTGGAGTTAGTTTATAGCATTCTGACCCTGTTCAGCTCCTCAGAGGCCTCAGTCCTTACCAAGATCAGGGCTTTTTCATGTGTCTGGGGTGCTCTTCATCAGGCTGATTTCTCAGATCCTGGCTCAAATACAACCTTCCTGAGAGGGATCTCGCTTCAGATTCTCTCAGTCCAGGTGACATTCTCCCACTTCTAACACCAAGGATTTCCTTTCTTATGACACCCTATTAATGTGTTTGCTCTCTGTTCTATTCTGTGTGATGTGCAGAGTAGATACACGCTACAGATAGTTGAATTAGCACAGAAAGCTGGAAGGATGTGGATAACAGAGCAGCATGTCAGCTTGTGGTCTGAACAGGCTGCAGCAATGAGGGGAGAAGATGCTTCCCCGCAACTGGTGTTAACACAATAGTGGAAACCCTGGTATCCAAGAGGGATGGTGTTGCGTAGAGGGGGAATCAAGGGGCTCAAGAGAACACAGGATTGTAATGCTCTTTGGGAACAGGATGGAGGGATTCCTGGCATGGATCAAATCTGGAGAACATTGTCTTATTGCTGACTTTGTTACCCTCTTCCTTCCTGAAGTTCATCTCTAGATATACATGGTCAATAGGTGACATATATTGTTTTGTTACCACCCAATAATTAGGAAGGGGCTGCAGTTTAACCCAGTTTGTAGAGTGCTGCTCTGTGCTTTCTGAGGCCCTGGGTTCAATCCCCAGCACTGCAAAAATGGGAGAAGGACATGGCAACCTATCCTCTCCCCCCACCCCCCACAAAAATCCTGAAACAACCAGCCATTGAAAACAGTCTATGGCTTTGGTGACAGAAACAATGCTGGAGATCACGATAGAATTTTGTCACACTAATGACCTTTTCATTGCAAATACATTTTTTTCACCAATATAAATGGTGATTGTGCACATGGAATTCACCAGATGGAACATACAGGAGCAAAACTGACTACATTTGTGGAAGGAGATGATGGAAAACCTCAATATCAAAACCTCAATATCAAAAACAAGACCAGGCGCTGACTGTAGATCAGACTATCAACTGCTCATGGGCAGGTTCAAACTGAAACTGAAAAAAACTAGAACAAGTATATGAGAGCCAAAATATGACCTTGAGCATATCCCACCTGAGTTCAGAGACCACCTCAAGCACAGACTTGATGCATTAGACACTAATAATGGAAGACCAGACAAATTGTGGCATGACATCAAAGACATCATTCATGAGCAAATGAAAAGGTTATTAAAAAGACAGGAAAAAAAAGAAAAGACCAAATTACATGTGAAAAGAGACTCTGAAATTTGTCTTTGAACATTGAGCAGCTAAAGTAAAAGGAAGACATGAGGAAGTTAAGAACTAAACAGATTTCAAAGGGCAGCTTGAGAAGACAAAATCAAATATTATGACATGTGCAAAGAGCTGGAGATAGAAACCCAAAAGGGAGGAACATGCTCTAGTTTTCTCAAGCTTAAGGAACTAAAAAAAATTCAAGCCTCAAGTCACGATAGTTAAGAATTCTACAGTGAAAATGTTAAACATTGAAAGAAGACAGAAGGAATACACAGAGCCATTATCTGAAAAAGAATTGGTGAATGATCAATTATTTCAAGCATGATCAAGAACCAATGGTACTGAAGGAAGAAGTGGAAGCTGCCTTGAAGGAATTGACAAAACACAAGGCTCCAGGAATTGATGGAATATCAACTGAGATGTTTCGACTAACAGATGCAGCACTGGAGGTGCTCACTTGTCTATGCCAAGAGAACTGGAAAACAATGGTCAATGGACTGGACAAGACCCATATTTGTGCCTATTCCCAAGAAAAGGGATCCAACCAAATGTGGAAATTATCAAACAATATCATTAATATCTCACACAAGTAAAATTTTGCTAAAGGTCATTCAAAAGTGCCTGCAGCAGCATATTGACAGGGAACAGCCAGAAATTTAAGCCAGATTCAGAAGAGGGTGTGGAACTAGGGACATCATTGCTGATGTCAGATGGATATTAGCTAAAAGCAGAGGATACCAAAAAGATGTCTATCTATGTTTTATTGACTATGCAAAGGCATTTGACTGTGTGGGTCACAATAAATTATGTATAACATTGCGAAGAATGGGAATACCAGAGCACTTAATTGTGCTCATCAGGAATCTGTACACAGACCAGGAGGCAGTAATTCGAACAGAAAAAGGAAACACTGCCTGGTTTAAAGTCAAGAAAGTTGTGCCTCAGGGCTGCATCCTTTCACTATACCTCTTCAGTCTTTATGCTGAGTAAATAATGTGAGAAGCTGGACTTTATGAAGAAGAACATGGCATCTGGATTGGTGGACGATTCATTAACAACCCTTGTTATGCAGAAGACACAACTTCACTTACTGAAAGTGAAGAGGATTTGAAACATTTACTGATGAAGATCAAAGAACATAGCCCTCAGTATGGATTGCACATCAACATCAACAAAACAAAATCCTTACTACTGAGTCACTACATAACTTCATGATAAATGGAGAAAAGATTGAAGTTGTTCAAGATTTTGCTTTACTTGGTTCTATAATCAACACCCACAGAAGCAGCAGTCAAAAAATCAAAAGACGTATTGCTTTGGGGAAAGCTGTTACCAAAGACCTCTTTAAAGTGTTGAAAAGTAAAGATGTCACATTGAAGATGAAGGTTCGCCTAACTCATGCCATGGTATTTTCAGTTGCATCACATGGTTGTGAAGGCTAGATGGTGAATAAGGGAGACAGGAGAAGAATTGATGCTTTTGAATTATGTTGCTGGAGATGAATATGGACTATACCATGGACTGCCAAAAGAACCAACAGATCTGTCCTAGAAGAAGTTCAACCAGAATGCTCCTTGGAAGCAAGGATTGCTAGACTGCATTGTACATATTTTGGACTTGTCAGGAGGAACCAATCCCTAGAGGACATCATGTTTGGGAAAGTAGCAGGTTACTGAAAAAAAGGAAGACCCGCAACTAGATGGATTGACACAGTGGCTGCAAAAATGGAATTAAACACAAAAAGGATCATGTGCATGGCAAAGTGTTGGGGAATATTTTGTTCTATTGTACAAAGAGTCACTGTGAGTCAGACATGACTAGAGAGCACCTAACAATAGCAATAATTAGGAAAATCTTTAAAAATGTGGACCAGGTTTGACTAGAGAAAGTTTTTTCTTCTTTTTTTTTAACTGGACATTTTTAATGTACACCTTAATGTGATTCATTCTGACATGTTTTCCATTGTGGCATTTACATATATGCATTTTGATGTACATTATTCATATAGGTTCCCCCTTACTCTCTTGTATGCCTCCCCCCATTTTTTCTTCTTCAGTATTTAGGGGTTGAACCCAGGGCCTCACACATACTTTTCAAGTGCT
The DNA here is from genome assembly GCA_007922755.1 of Pedetes capensis. Classification (NCBI taxonomy): domain Eukaryota; kingdom Metazoa; phylum Chordata; class Mammalia; order Rodentia; family Pedetidae; genus Pedetes; species Pedetes capensis. Next base: position 202,918 of record VMDO01000255.1, on the reverse strand, counting down.
GTGCTACTGGGCTGCATCCCCTAGCCCATTTTTTATTTTGAATCAGAGTCTTGTAAGGTTTCATAGGCTGCCTCTGTCCTTGAACTCGAGATCCTCCTGCCTCTGCCTCCTGAGTCTTTGGGATTACAGGCATCTGCCACCATTTCTGTCTTAGGAGAGCAAGCTAATAATATTAATTTTGCTTGGCAGAGCTTCTCTGATAATATTCAAATATCATAAGCACAGAGGAAAACTTCCTTTTGACAGATGTTCAGCCTGTATTAATTATTTCCTCCATGAACATTAGGGTTTTGGGAAATACACAAGTCAGTTATATTGTACTCGTGGTAATATTATAAAAAGTTCCCCAGGGATCTTAAAGACTAATAAGTATGTCTTGTAAAAGCATTTCTAGAGCTCGGTACCTGCTCTTACTACCAATAGTCTATAGCAGAAACCCACCACTAGGTGCCAGTCTGTCAGCAGAAATTGCTTTCTTTTTCATGAATGTTTCCCAGACTGCAAGTTTCTGGGACTATCAGGAATCAGTGTAAACTTTAGGTATTATTTCCTGCTGTGTTCCCTGTCATCCTCCTCCAAAAATCTATAAAATTTACATCTTCAGTTTTAAATATTTTTCTTCAATCTCTCTCATTAATATTAAATAATGACAAGATGTGTGGAAACAGAAATTGTTGTTGTTAGGAAATATCAAGTCAGGTCTGACTCATAGCAACCCTATGTACAACAGAATGAAACATTCCCAGACACTGTGCCATCCTTGGCACTATGCCAGCGCTTCTCTGCTATTCATAGGGTTTTTGATGGCTGGTGGTTTCGGGATTGTTTCAAGAGTTGGCTGCCAGATCCTTCTCCTATTTTTGCAGTGATGGAGATCCAATCCAGAGCCTCAGAGAGTGCTGAGCAGCACTCTACCTACCAATTGAGCTCAACATAGAAATTAGACATGGACAATTCAAAAATTCCCCCTGGTTCTTTAGGCTTGGAAGATCAAGATGAGATAGTTATAATAGAAGTACACCCAGTGGTCTTGACTTGATGTGGCAATCCACTCCCGAAACAATCCTAAAACAATTGGCCATTGAAAATCCTATAAAGGTCACTATGAGTCAGACGTGACTCAGAGGCAGGGGATACTTAAAAATCTTGTTCAGGTTTAATTCGTGAGTATTATCGCTTTCATGAATAAAACTGACCTTCCTTCAGCATTTGAGAGGAAGAAGGGACAATCAGGAGAAATATATCTTAGCTCTTCTACAAAGAACTTCATTTTATATATTTTTTCTTCTTTTTACCTTTTTTTTTTATTGTTATTTTTAATAGGGTTTTTCTATGTAGCCCAGGCAGACCTTGAACTTGAGATCCTCCCATCTCACCGTCCCAAGTGCTAGGATTACAGGTGAGCACCACCACACTTAGCTTTGTTTTACATACTTTCTAATGGAAAAAAACTTCCTGAAAATAATTCCATGAGATTGGTGAAATTTGAAATTTAATTTGCTTCCATTCAAGATTAGTTTGATTCTGGGTACCAGCTAAATTTGAAGGCTAATTGTCTAGGATCCTGGAGAATTGAGCCCCTCTTGGCTGTTGAGGATTTGGTTGATCTCTGTCCTTCCTATTTCTTCTGCCTGTACTAGTGCACTCAGATTCAAACTTTCAGAGTCATTTCCACTGTTCCCTTTGGCCAGGTTCATTTGGACTTAATGGAAAGCTCCCAGAAGTGATTCTAAAATCTCACTCCTTATTCCTGTGTTCCATTTCTCTGGTGATGTGTCTTAACTGTAGCCTAAGTTATGTTGTCTCTGAAAGCAAAACATACCACCTAGATTTAATTATGTATTTAAAGGTGGACCACATAGGTGTGAAAAAGCAAAATGCAGAACAGTATTAATTTAGTTCTATTTGTATTAAAGGGCTGGGATTTAGCTCGGTTGGTAGGGCACTGCTCTGCACTCTCTGAGAACCTGGATTCAATCCCCAGCACTGCAAAACTGGGAGAAGGACATGGTAATCCACTCCTGAAGCGATCCCGGAACAATCGGCCATTGAAAACCCTGAGGGTCACTATGAGTCAGATTCAACTTGATGACACCCAACAACCACAACATTTGTATTAAAAGGAAAAATGGTATGTGTAGGAATATACCCATATATGCATTGATATTTCTGGAAGGGTAACCATAATATTCAAGATACTGAACACCTGGCTCTGGAAGGGTAACTATAATGCTGAAAAAACTGAACATCTGTTTCAGCATTAGCAGATGGGTGGGTTCTGATCTTAGAGTTGGAGGGACTCTGGAGGCAACCCTCCTTGCCCCACTATCCTTGCTTTGACTCTTTAATGATGGATAGAAACTCCTGAAACAATCCCGAAATCATCAGCCATTGAAACCCCTATGAATAGCAGAGAAGCACTGACATAGTGCTGGGCACAGTGTTGGGGAGTGTTTCCTTCTGTTGTACCTAGGGTCACTATGAAACTCTGGGCGGGCAGCACTCCAGGGGCTGGAAGCTGGGAAGAACTGAACTGTCAACAAGCTGTGGGGGTCTATACCAGCGCACACCCCAATCAAATGTTATCAACCATTTTTCTGGGAAAGGGACGGGGGCAGATTGTGTATCTTTATTTTATTATTATTATTTTTAAATTTTTTATTATTTTTAATTACTATTATAATTTTATAATTATCACATTACATATTATACATAATATATCATATAATATATAATATATCACATATCACATTATCATATTTTACATATCATATAACATATCATATATCATATATCATATTATCATATTCAATATTATATCATATTACATATTATTAATTATATAATATATCACCATAATATATCATATAACATGCAATATTTCATATATTATATGTCATATATAATATACCATATAAGATATTATCATATTACATATGATATATCATATTAATTATATGTTATGTTAATATATAATATTAGACATTATATTAATTATATAATTATTATTATATACACCATTATATATACTATTATATACTGTTATATATTCTATTATTATATATACTATTATATATAATATATATAATATATTATATATATTATTATACTATTATATATATTATATATACTATTATATATACTATTATATATTTCATATTACATATTATATAATATTATATTAATAATTATTATAATTATTATAATTTTATTATTATATTATTATTATTATTATTTTTTAATAGGGTACTGTTTGAGGTGTTTTTTGTTTGAATTCTCTTAACTATGTGCATATAGGTAGAATTTCCTTTTGTTCAGCTCAGGGGACAGGTCTTTTGTAGAATCCATTTCTGGACTTTTCTGTCTAGTTACATGATACCAGCCTGTCTCCAGCCTCAGGGCCATTCCCTTGGGTTCCCCTTGGTGGATTCTCCACTGGGAGCTTTCCTTAAGTTCCTCTACTTCTCTAGGAAGGAGAAGCCTGCCTGAACCCCCTCTTACCATCATTCAGTACTTAAAAACCCTCTTTTCATTACTTATCATGGGCCTCTTGTCTCCCCACCTGTTAGATCTCAAATCCATTATTATGAGGGTTGCTATTGTTGTTGGTTGCCATTAGGTCCTGTCCGACTCATAGTGACCCTCATAGGGTTTTCAATGGCTGATTGTTTCGGGATTGCCTCGGGAGTGAATTGCCATGTCCTTCTTCCATTTGTGCGGAGCTGGGAATCGAACCCCGGACCTCAGAGACTGCAGAGTGGCCCTCTACAAACTGAACTAAATCCCAGCCCATGATAAGGGTAGGGATCACTTTACTTAATCTCATGGCCAGAGAATAGATGTCTTTGCATGTGTGTATGCAGAACCTGTGAGTCCTTAGGTTTTTCTCTGTGCACCAGCGCCTGTAGGAAGAGTTGTCACCTCCGTGCTGCCTGCTCACATTACTTTGGCTTATGCCCTGGTCTGGTGCAGAACCCCTCCTCCCTCCAGGGCTCCCCTTTGCCTCTGGCAGGCGTGACACATGCTCCCTGCCATCCTTTCCCATTCTCCCACTTTGGGCTCCTCACTGACGTTCCCCTGCCACGAAGCTTGTCATCTCAGCCACTTTCAGCCAAGGTTGTATTCTCCCAGTGTCCCCAAGGCCATCAACCTTATGGCCTCTAAGCTTAGGGGGAGAAGCTCCTTCTCTCTTCTGTCCCACTTTTTGTTTTTAATGCTTTTTATGTTTTTTGTTTTTTGAGACAGATTCTCACTATATAGCCCAGGTTGGCCTCAAACATATGATCCTCCGTCTCCACCTCCCTAGGGCTGGGGTTTCAGGCATGCACACCATTCTTGGATCTGGTCCCATATTTTCCCATCTGAGCCAGAAGCAGCTGATTTTGCTGATTGCCTCACTGAGCCCTACCATCTCCCTCCAGGTTCTCTCTCTGTAGGGCCCAGGCATGAGTCTATGGAGCTGGGACAGGGATCTAAAGTTGGAGACAAAACCTCTCCTCCCTGCCAGGGATGTTCCTGGCCTTCCTTCCTTCTCCATCCCGAGAACACTGTAACACAGTTTCCAAACAGTCCTCTTCCCTTCCGGCTAATCAGCACCTGCAGCCAGACCAACTGTTCCCTTAGATTTTATCAGACAAAGTTGACTCTCTGTGGTGGGCTCAGCCAGGCTCAAGCTGATATGCCAGTCATAGCATTCTGTTCACACTTATCTCAAGATGTGGGGATGGGCTGTTGGCATGTCTGCTTCCGTTAGTCTGTGAGTTCCTTGAGTGTGAGCCCCTCGCTGGGTGCCGTTCATTTTTTGTATCTCCAGCATGCAATATCTTGCCTGTGGTGTGGCTGACCTTGATGAATATTTTTGAAGGAATAAATGAACATAGGCAATTAGCATAGGTAGTAAAAAGCAACAGCTCCCTCCTTTACCTAAAGGAAACTGGGGCAACACATCCAGAGGAGGAGAAGCTATTCTTAAAGAGGTTCCTCTATCTTACAAAGAAATCATTGAAAGTGGTCTAGGAAACTTAGATCCTCAGGGGTGAAAGAGACCCCGGACAAAAGCAGCACTTCTGAAAGAGGCTGAGTTCTGATCTGAGAGAATCACACATTGAGCAGCTATTTGATTATTACATTCTATTGTGCATCCACCCGCCAGCTGAAAACACAGGGACAAAAGCATGAAAGGCTACAGTAGGACAAAACACACCGGTCAGAACAGGGAGAAGCAGATGACACACAGGGACAGAACAGTTTATTTGCATCATCCAAAATTCAGAGAAATATGGTTAATGCAATGCTTTGTTTACCTAAATGGGCATGTTGTTGTTGTTATGTGCTGTGGAGTCAGTATCTGACTCATAGTGACCCTACTTACAACAGGTGAAACACTACTGTCAGTGCTTCTCTGCTGTTCATAGGGTTTTCAATGGCAGATTGATTTTGGGGAGTGGGTTGCCAGGTCCTTCTTCCAAGCCCACAGTACCTGGTGTTTCCAGGCGGTCTCCCATCCAAGTACTAACCAGGCCCAACCCTGCTTAGCTTCCGAGATCAGATGGGATCATATGCCACAGGGCTACGGCCTAAATGGGCATAGCAGAGGTAAAAGTGACAGGCAGTGGCAGGGATTGGTTAGTGCTGGATATTGGGTGCTTCTTTTATTTGCTAGAAGTAAATCCGTTGTCATGTGATAGATCACTAAGTGTAAATGACTTTCCACTTGGAAAGATAAATTGTGTAACTCTATCTGACTTTATTCTCCACATACACTGAGAAACCAGCTCATGAATCAGCCTAGGAAGATACTGTTCAAGGAGCGAGTGACACAAATAGAGGTATTCCTTGTATGCATTAGGTTAATAATAATATTTAGCACTTACTTCAAGGCATTATAGTAGCAGAAATTGGGAAAGATAAGAATTCTCCAGCAAGCTTCTGGACCCTCAGCAGTAATATCACAAATAATCATAGTCATTGGAATGATTTCAGAGATGAGGAATCAGAGTTTAGCTTCAGAAGGGGCAGAGGCTAGATTAAAGAATCAATCGAAGATCACACAGCTGGTAGGAAACATCTCCAATCCCAAAGCATAACCTCTTTCCTGTCCAGGGCAGTGCAGTGTCAATTGGAGAACCTTTAGAGGGAAAATGGTACTGTCTAGTTACATGTTTTGCTGCCCATGTTCTATATACATAGAAAAATTTAGGCAGAGCTGGGCGTGGTGGCACATGCCTATAATCCCAATGACTCAGGAGGAGGAATCAGAAGGATCGCAAGTTTGAGGCCAGAGGCAGCCTGTGTAACTTAGTGACACCCTGTCTCCAATAAATAAATAAATAAATAAATAAATAAATAAAGTTAAAAAGGGGGGGGCTGGGGGTGCAGTGCAGTGGTACACTGTAAAGCATGTAAGCATGAGGCCCTGGGTTCAACCCCCCAGTACTGCAAAAAACAAGCAAGCAAGCAAACAAACAAACAATAGAAAACGTTAGGCAGAGGGAAGCTAAATGACTTGCTAGCAACAAAGCAGGAGGGACTGAAGAACTGTGGCTGCAATGACTGTGGTGCCCTTCTTGTGTTACCCAGTACCTTATCTGGGTCCTACTCTGCTTTTAGGAAACTCAGACTATTTAAGGCCCATCAAAAAGTCAATCAACCCAACCCACTACCTGCCACCATCACCCCCAACCAAGGAACTGCCAGTATTTGTTGAGAGCCTCCTTGCCAGTGCCTGGCACAGCGTTTAATGCCATGGGAATTGGCAAAGCAGGACCACATAGGATCCCTGCCACACCATGCTTGTAATCTAGGTGGAAAGATAAGACAAAAATACGTGACACAGTTACAGAATCTGACAGAATGTAATAAAGTGCTAAACTGTGTGGTACAGACAATTAGAGAACAAGACAGTATATAATAAAGTACTAATTGTGTGGTGCAGACAATAAGTATAATGGGAGTTCAGTGAAGGGATGGATGAGTGTGGGCTGCAGTCACCAGGGAAGGCTTCTCAGCATGTCAGAGCTGCTGTGTTTACCTAGTGCATGATGGGAAATGGAATATGAAATAGGAGGTGGATTAAGAGCAGAAGAACGGGGCTCTGGTGTCGGAGCCCTTCTCAGCCTGGAAGAGGACAGAAAGAAAGAGAGCCCTTTGAGAGGTGACATTCTCCACTAAAAATAGATCAAATACAGTGATACTTTATTTTCTATATTTGCTATGTTACAGAAGATTGCCACAGAAACTTAAGATCATATGTTGAATCCAATAAGGTCTTAAAAGTGCTAGGAAAGCTCACTGTTTAAAGGAACCATGTTGTAAATCCTTTTAATAAATGAAAACTATTTTTGCATTATAGATGATCCCCTACTGGTTTATCTTTATGCTTGATTCCTTAAAGTAAAGAGTAAATAGGTACTCTTTATTCCTTAAAACATATGGTTAATAGGTACCTTTATATAGGACTGGTGGAATTTGTAAACATTTTGCAAGGTAGTTCAGCAATGTGGACCTCAAATCTTGACAATGTGCACATTCTTCAGTCTATCAAGTTCACTGGCGGAAACTTATTCTAAGTATGTAATAATTATGGCTGACTGTGAGAATAACTCTCCCACGGTGATAATTATCACAGAGTTAAGAGAAACTGGAGAAATCTAAACGACCCCAAGTTGAGCCAGCTGTGGTGGCACACCCACCCGGAATCTCAGTATTTGGGAGGTTGAGACAGGAGGATTGAGAGTTTGAGACCAGCCTGGGATACATAGCAAAACTCTGTCTCAAAAATAAATAAATAAATAAATACATACCCCCCTCCCAAGGGGACTGATGGAATAACTTGATAAATATTTATAAAATAGAATGTATATTCATTAAAATTATACTATAGAAAAATACTTAATGAGGTAGAATATGTTTATTGTTGTTATTAGGTGCCGTCAAGTCAGTGTCCAACCCATAGAGACCCTACATACAACAGGGGAAACACTATTGTCAGTTCTTCTCTGCTATTCATAGGATTTTCAATGGCAGATTGTTTTGGGGGAGTGGGTTGCTGGGTCCTTCTCCCAAGCCCACAGCACCTGGCGTTCCCAGGCAGTCTCCCATCCAAATGCTAACCAGGCCCAACCCTGCTTAGCTTCTGAGATCTGACGGGATCAGTCACCACAGCGCTACAGCTGCAGGCTAGAAAATGTTAATAATATGTAAATAAAAAATCAAATTCTAAAATGTGTAGAGTATGATTCCATTTTTTAAAAAATGTTTTATGCCGAGCAAGATATCTGAGTAGTAAAGTTAACTTTGATTTCTTACTTCTTTCTTGTTGTTGTTGTCAGATGCTATCTGGTTTTCTCCAGCTCATACTGACCCTCATAGGGTTTTTAATGGCAGACTGTTTTGAGATTGCTTCAGGAGTGAACTGCCACATCCTTCTCCCTTTGTATTTCTTTATGTTCTGTGAAATTTCCAAATGTTTTCCCAAGATTCATAGCTTAATTTGTAATAGAATGCATATTTAAAGCCTATGTTTCTCTGTTTTAATTTCTTCTAAAAGTTGGGTGAGATGGTCAGGATTTGCACTGTCATCCAGGGAGTTTTGTTAGAGTCGGGAGTACTCCTACAGGAAATATTCCAGACCAAGGAAGTAGAGATGGGTTAGAGCCAATGATCTCAAAGGTCAAATAAATTCTGAGTCCAAGAGGGTCACCAGAAGCATTATTCCATTCTCATTGGAGTTATAAATAATTCCCATTAGCAGCATGGCTGCCTCCTTTCCTTGAACTCACATCCATGCAGGATATGTTTGGGAGCAATGTACACTCTAAGGCTTACATAACATGACTCTTTAGCAGCAGAGTGTATCCAGAGGGGGCAGAAAGCCCAGGGCATGGATCAGTTTTTAAGACTTCTAGAATACTAAAAAAAAAAAAAAAAAAAAAAAATCTAGATAAACCAAAATAGAATTTCAAAAATTGTGACGTATTTGAAATGTTTGTCTTGAACAAGTTGTTACCTTTAACACAGAGACTATAAGAACAGAAAGTAACACTTCATTGTGAGATTAGGTGAAAGGACTGAAGTTGAGGTCTATGGTGAATGTGGAGTCCAGGTCAAGTTAGGCCCTGCCTATAAACCACAGAAAGGATGTGGAATTATTATGGAAAAAAAAAAAAAAAAGAAAAAGAAAAAGAACAAGAAAAAAGAAAAGAATCAGATAGCACATGGAGGAGACTTTGGTCTGTCGGACTTTCCACACCTAAAGTGAGAACGCCTGCAGCCATAGCCCTGTGGCATCTGATTCTGTGAGATCTCGGAAGCTAAGCAGGGTTGGGCCTGGTTAGTACTTGGATGGGAGACTGCCTGGGAACACCAGGTGCTGTAGGCTTGGCTGAAGGACCCAACAACCCACTACCAGAAAACAATCCACCATTGAAAACCGTATGAACCTCAGAGAAGCACTGACAATAGTGTTTTGCCTGTTGTATGTAGGGTTGCTATGAGTCGGATACTGACTTGAAGTCAGTTGTTGACCTAACAACAACAACAAAGTGAGAACAAAGTAATCTTCTGTCCCGAGAACTTTATATAGAGCTGTCCTGAAGGGAGCCTTTCTCTGAAATATTTCAGTACAAAGACATGTTATTTTCTCATCTGGTGAGTCGATGTCTTCCATTTCCTAGATTTTGACTAATTTACAGTCTTAAAATATACATGTGTCAACCCCTTTCAGCCGATAATTTTCTATTTTAACTTCCCCATCCAGCTTCTCATCTTTCAGTTGACCCAGTGAAAATAACATGAGGCAAGTCACATTTTTACCTCCTTTACTAAGCCCAAAAAATGTGGAAGAAATCCTTGGCGAGGAGGGTTTTGAAGTTAAACTTCACCTAAGATGGGGGACATGTTTACTTCTCTTTGAAGAATCTATCCTATAGAAAACTTCCTTTTGCTGAGATGGGCAGCATCCCTGGAGGATGCTCTTGAGGACATCCTGAACATTGCCCAACTAATCCTATCCTCCAACTAATTTTGGTGAGCTGACCCCTCTGTGCTCCAGTTTTTTTCACTGGATGGCCTAGTACAGTGCTCAGCTGGAGACTGAGAAGGGAATATATAGAGTAATTGCAGCATTTCTGGCAACATGGAGGACTAGCTGATAGGGAGAAGTCTTTCACTACCACCACATAGGAAGTCAAGATAAAATGTGGCAGCAATTTAAAATATTTATATAGAAACACTATTGGAAAAAAAATAAGGGCAACATTCTCATTCTTAAGGTGAAAAGGGAATTCAGAGCCAGCGTAGTGGTAGCTGATGCTGCTGAACCTGCATATAGGTCATAGGAACTGGGGTCTGGGGTGTTGAGGCCCACGTGGAGACAAGACACGTAGTCTCAGGACAAGTATAGGCAGGGCACAATGACTATGGTTGTCAGATTTAGTAAGGAAAAATACAGGATGTCCAGTTAAATCTGCATTTCAGATAAATAGCAAACCATTTGTTAGTGTATGTCCTACAACTTAAATGGAACATTCCAAAATATGATTTGCTGTTTATTTGAAATTCAGATTCAATACAGTGTCCTGTATTTTGTCCGGTCACTCTAACTGGAAGCCAGGAAGTTACCTCATCGTGAAGAAGAGACTAGGTCAGACACTGACAATTGTGGGGAAATAGGAAGGAAGCTTGGGTTGTTCTGGGGCTGTGGATGAGGAAGTGTAAGCATCTCCCAGGTCTTACTAGGAGCAGATGTAGGATTGAAATTTATACTACTTGGTAGATACAGAAGCTTCAGCCTGAGAAATTACCATAAAAACTGGCCCAAGACCTGTGAACCCTCAGAACCAGAAGCAAATAAACTCCTATGCTGGAGTAGTTCTATAACTTAAGCACATTGTTATCTACTGGGATAACCATCTCTACTAAAGGTAAACTCATCATGAAAAACTACAAATTTTTAATAAAAAATTACAAACCCCACGAGGAAACAAATCACCCTGAAGGACAAACTGAAGATGAAATAAATGGGAAAATTAGCAACACAAGAGCTAGATTAATTTAAAAAATAGAAAAGAGGCTAGGAAAGGTACTACTATAGACTGTGTGGGGCCTGCGGTAGCAGCAACCAGATTCACCGAAGGCCACACTTTCACGATGGTGATTGTGATGTTAACATATAAGCTTGGAGGGGGTCATAAACATTCAGTCTGTTGAAGGTATCTTTTAAATGTCAGAGATGTAAGGGACTGAATGGAATGAAAGAATAATTTATTATGAAAAAAGGCTAGGTTTATTTCCATGGTTCTTACCAAGGGAAAGCAGAGAACTCAGAAACATATTTCTTGGTATTAGAAACTTGAAGGAGAACTCATTTTATTTCATTTTTAAATTATAGTTTATACCAAGTTTTATTATTATAATTTCACATTTAGGATATAAAAATATAAGTACATAAATTCATAACTATACAAAAAGTAAATGAACCAATGAGAAGTGCATAGTAATTTTTTTTTTTTTTTTGCAACAGTAGGGATTGATCCCAGGGCTTTGCTCTAGGCAAATGCTCTACTACTGAGATATTTTTCAGCCCTTTTTTGTTTTTATTTTGAGACAGGGTCTTGCTACATTCCCTAGGCTGGCTTTGAACTCTGAATGTAGCCCAGGCTGGCCCTGAACTTGTGATCCTACCGTTTCAGCCTCCTGAGTAGCTGGGATTACCACTGTAAGTGGTAGTGGTAAGTGTAAGTGTGTGCCATTGTGTCCAGTCTGACACTTTCTATTGTTATTGTTGTTGTTAGGTGCCATTGAGTCAAGTCCCACTCATAGTGACCCTCATAGGGTTTTCAATGGCTGATTGCTTCATGAGTGGATTACCATATCCCTCTCCTCACTTCCTATTAGTGTATATTCATTGTACAAAATAATGGATTTCATCATGTCATTTTCATACATGCATATAATTGATCACATTTAATTCCTTTATCAACCTTGCTTAACCTCCTTTCCCCCTCCTCCATCTCCTTCCTCTTCCTTAATAGTTCCCCTTCTGTACTTTCACATCTCTCCCTATCCCTTTGGGAAACTCATTTTAAATAGTACACCTGAAGAAAAGAAATAAATTGAAAGAAAGAACTGATTCCTCAGTATGGAGCACAGAGAAATAATGACAGAAAAATATGAACAGGAATAGGAGAAATGGAGGTTCAAATGAGAAGGATCACACATGTACACACACACACACACACACACACACACACACACACACACACACATATTAAAGAAGGCATAAGGAAAAGGAAACCAGACTGGGATTTAGCTCAGTTGGTAGAACACTACTCTGCAGTCTCTGAGGTCCCAGGTTCGATTCCCAATACCACAAAGATGGGAGAAGGATGTGGCAATTCACTCCCAAGGCAATCCCGAACAATCAGCCACTGAAAACCCCATGAGGGTCACTATGAGTTGGATATGACATGGGGGCACCTAATAAGAACAACAAAGAAAAGGAGAGTAGAGAGAACAGAACTATAATTGTTTAGATGTGATAGAAGTTAAGACCCTGAAATACAGAAGTATAACAAGATAAACATTTCTCTACCATATAATGGTCCAAATGTCAAGGGCCAGTAGGGTGGCTGTATAATTCTCAATTTGGGATTTCTATTTCAGGATCCTGATTGGTTATTTTAGGTCCACCCCTCAAGTCTGCACCCTTGGAAGAGGTGAGGGAGGAGAAATTTTATAAGGAGAAGAAAGGAGTATGTGTTTTAAAGGTACTATCCAGAATATGTTGTTGTTGTTGTTAGGTGCCATCGAGTCGGTATCTGACTCATAGCGACCCTCATAGGGTTTTCAATGGCAGATTGTGTCGGGATTGCCTTGGGAGTGGATTGCCAGGTCCTTCTCCCAATCCAGAATATATATGTATCAAAAAAACATTATAGAGAGATGTTTCATCCATGTTCTCAGGGGCAAAAAAAGATAATTCTATTTTTAAAAGAAATAGAGGAAAATGGACATTGGAAAGCAAGTGACAATTCATCTCATAAAGGTGAGGCAATATTAGAAGAAAGCATGATGGAGAATTTTCCAGAACCGAAGAAAGACAGAGGTCCTAAGAATGAAAATCAGAGCATATTCCAATCAGGGTAAATAGGAAAAACCTCACATTGAGTTGATACTGCAGACTTCCAAAGCAAAATAAAAATATTAAAAACAACTAGAGAATGAACAGATTTACCACAGATGAAGGAAAAGTAGATCAATTGCAAACTTCTTGTCAGGCACAATAGTCTAGAAAATAATGAAACAGTATTTTCCACGTATTGACAAAAATACTTTTTAACCTAGAATCTATATCCAAATAAACTATCATTCAAGGCAGAGGAAAAATTAAAGGCATTTTTCTGATAAATGACTAATTTAAGAAATAGAATCTTGGTGAATTATTAAAAGATGTAGACCAGTAGGTGGAAATTGAATGCAGAAAGGTGTGAGGATAAAAAGGCAAAGCCATGCATGATGGTGCATGCCTGTGATCCCAGTAAGTTGGGAGACTGAGGCAGGAGGCAGCCGCATAACTTAGTGAGACCTTGACTCAAAATGAAAAATGGTCTAGGGGTGCAGCTCAGTGGTCGTTGTTGTTGTTGTTATTGTTAGGTGCTGTCAAGTTGGTGTCCGACTCATAGCAACCCTACATACAACAGGTGAAACACTATTGTCAGTGAATCTCTGCTATTCATAGAGTTTTCACTGGTGGATAGATTTTTGGGAGTGGGTTGCCAGGTCTTTCTCCCAAGCCTACAGCACCTGGTGTTCCCAGGCGGTCTCTTATCCAATTACTAACCAGGCCCGACCCTGCTTAGTTTCTGAGATCTCACAGAATCAGACGCCACAGTGCTATGGCTGCAGGCTCAGTGGTAGAGCACTTGCAAAATATGTGCAAAGCACTAGGTTCAACCCCTAATAACTGGGGGAAAAAAAGGCAATCTCCGATATAATTTTTTGTTATTGTTGTTGTTTTTTTAGACAGGATCACATAGCCTAGGCTGACCTAGGTCAGCCTGAAGCAACCTAGCTTGGCAGGCTGGCTGCAAACTCATTATCCTCTTGCCTCTACATCCCAAGTGCTGAGATTACAAATGTGCTCTACCATGCCTGGCTTCTATATAATATCCTTGAATCCAAATGCATTTAAAAATGCCTCAAAATACATAAAGCAAAATGTGACAGCATTAGGAGGACAAGAAATGTCATGGAAAGCACATCAAGTTACAAATGAGAAGATTTGGGTTATGGCCTCTGCTTTGATACTGTAGTGCTCAGAACCTCAGATTAGATGAGACTCCTCAGGGTAGACTAGATTGTTGTACTAAAAACAAAAAGGCTCAACCCTGACTCAGTAGTTACATGACCTTGTGATATATTGTTTCCAGTTTGGAATGTGGACTTTGGACTATGACAGTCTGGGTTCAAATCCTTTCTCTGTCATTGACTGCTTTTATGCTCTTGAATAACTTAACCTCTCAAAGCATCCATTTCCACATCTGAGAAACAAGAAATATAACTGTATCAGTCAGAGTTCTTGGCTCCAAATAACAGAAGCTGATTCTTCTTGAATAAATAGAAAGGCATTTTATTGAAAAATTACTGGGTAGATTAGAGAACTGTTGAGTAGGCTGGAAAAGTGACCTAGGGAGAAGCCTTGAGGAGCAGCACCCCAAACTGAACCATAGGTCTAATGGACAGCTGCTGTTGCCCTAAGCTGCAACTTCTGTGTTGGAAATACCCTATTGTAGCCAGACCTGGGGGTGCACACCTGTGATCCCAGCTATGTGGGAGGCTGAAGCAGGAGATTTACAGGTTCAAGGCTTGCCTGGGATACATCGTGAGATGAAGACCAGCCTAGGCAACTCAGCAAGACCTTCTCTCAAAATAAAAAAAATTAAAAAAGAGCTGGGGATGTAGCTCAGTGGTAGAGTGCTTGCTTAGTATGTGTAAGGTCACAGTTTCAATTCTTAGTACTGGAAAAAAGAAAGTAAAGAAAGAAAAAAAATATACCATTGTAATCCCTAGGAAATAGCCACTATTGAAAACCAGACACCTTTGCCTCCCTCTCTCCAGCAAAGATGCAAAGGTGGAAGGTCCGTGTAGAGTTTTTTTCCTATTGTTGCTTCCTTCTTAACCAAAATTGTATGATGGTGAGATGATGTCCTTAACTGACAGCAAATACTTCATTTGTCCAAATGCTAGCTGCAAGAGAGGCTGGAAATTTGCATTCTGACTCTTGTGTTGGAGTGGTGATCACTTATAATTTTGGTATTTCCCCAAATATAGAGAGGAAACTCAAAAGATGATAGGCTGCCATGAATAGGATGTGTTAGGTGCCGTCAAGTCGGTATCCGACTCATAGTGACCCTCTGTACAACAGGGGAAACACTATTTTCAGTGCTTCTCTGCTGTTCATAGGCTTTTCAATGGCAGATTGATTTTTGGGAGGAGGTTGCCAGGTCCTTCTCCCAAGCCTACAGCTTCTGGTGTTCCCAGGCGGTCTCCCATCCAGGTACTAACCAGGTCCGACCCTGCTTAGTTTCAGAGGTCTGAAGCGATCGGATGCCACAGGGCTACCGCTGCAGGCCATGAATAGGATAGATGAACTTAACAATAATCATAATCTTTACTCTTCAGAGTTTAAACTTTTCCCTACATTTGGGGAAGTCTGTAGCCATACCACCCTGGCATCTGATCCCGTCTGATCTTGGAAGCTAAGCAGGGTCAGCCTGGTTAGCCCTTGGATGGGAGACTTCCTGGGAACACCAGATGCTGTAGGCTTGGGAGAAGGATCTGGCAGCCTACTCCCAAAACAATCAGCCATTGAAAACCTTATGAGTAGCAGAGAAGCACTGACATAGTGCTGGGCATGGCACAGTATCATGGAGTTCTTTCGGTTGTACGTAGGGTTGCTATGAGTCAGACCTGACTTGATGGCTCTTCACAATAACAACATATTTGGGTAATCAACAATTTTGTGAGTCTTGTTAAGTATAGGATTCTCATCCCACAGCAGAAGCCCCAAAACACCAGGCAGATTCAGTTGAATCTTGCCAGCTAGTATATGAATGTGATAGTTAATATTATGTAACCAATGCTTTTTCCTGAGGTTTTAGGCCGTCAGGGTGCTGCAAAACTGTCAAGGAAGTTGGACAATTATGCTAGGGGTTAATAGTATTGATGATTATGACAATCAGTAGCAACAATGGCAATAGGGTCCCGAGTTCAGCACCTCTTATTGGCATGATGAACATCTTTTTCTTCATATGAAAATGGTTACATTTTACTTTAGAGGATATGTATGAGGCTTGAATTTGAATCACATATGTAAAAGGGCTCGGGGAAACCTCAAGCCCTTCACCTTTGCAATCCATTTGTCTCTTCTCCTATCGCAAGCACCGACCTTGGGAACACAGAATAATGTTTGGAGTTCCAGAAGGGAAGGAACAATCCATTTAAACTACAAAAGAACAAATAAAACACCTAAGAGGTAACAGACCATTCATCTGTCTGACCATTGTGTCTTGGAAGGTTATAAATTTAGCACCACATTAGCTCTTCGGGATAAATGACAGCCAAGAACAAATTTTTATTCCATCTATATCACCTATTTTGACAAGTTGGTTGTTTTAGCATTCTATTATGCTCAATGTGCAATTGAGATGCTTGAATTTCAGCTAGCATATAACTCTTGAATAAATTCATTTGAGGCTCCTGATAAGGCTGAGTCAAAATTCTCTGGCATATTACATTTTCTCTCAGTTAAAAAAGAAAAGAAAAAACCAAAACCTCAAGACACTTCACTGCCAGATCCTTATGTGGCAGGAATGTGCAGTTGATGTTCCTACCAGAGTTTTGGGGTTTGTCTTGTTTTCTCTCTATCCTCGTACTGTTGTATCTTGGCAATGTTCCCCCTTCTAATATTTTTGTGTGTGGTCAACGTTTCCTTTTTTAGCCTTTGGAGTAAAGAGTGATGGCTGCAGGGATCCTCAGACTTCACAGCTCTGTCAGTGGTGTGCTGGTAAACCACTACTGCAGGGAAAATAAAACCCCCTGATTTATACACTTGTCATTGATCATGGTGAAATATTCCTACCATGGTCAGTTTCAACTCACCAAAGTGGCATCACTGAGCCTGGAGTTGGGAAGAGGCGAGCACAATCTGTCCAGGTGCGCTGGAGGCAACCAGCTCTGCCATTGCATCCCCGGCTGTTTGCATCTTTAATGTTTGGTCTTAAGAAAAGAAAGCACACAGCCTGTAATCCCAGCGGCTTGGGAGGTGGAGGCGGGAGGATAGCAAGTTTGAAACCAGAGGCAGTCTGCGTAATTTAGCAAGACCCTGTCTTAAAAAATAAAAAAATGGGCGGGGGGTGCAGCTCAGTGGTCCAGCACTTGCAGAGCATGCAGGCGCAAGGCCCTGGTTTCAAATCCCAGTACCTCAAAAAAAGAAAAAAAAAAAAAAAAAAAAAGAAAGAAAGAAAAGAAAAGAAAGCACACATAGGCTGGAAGTCACTGTCTAGTTTCATGTATTTCAGAGCTAGAGTGTCTCCCAAATGCAGATACCTAGTGAAATTTTTTTGTCTCATGCCAATCTTCAAGCCTCAACTTGTCCCCCTCAACTTCTTAAGAACTCAATAATTTAAATGGGAAGGACACAGAGACATCCTTTTTAGCCCTCTAGCAAAGAGGATGGAGAGGCTTTTCCAGGATGGGAGCCCTTTCTGAAGCGCCTTCTGGTCTATGGGATAATTTTATACATCCATAGAGCATTTTTCAGTTTTCTTCATTTGATCTTCTGTTATAAGGAGGAGAAAGTGTTCAGTGTGGTGGCACAGGACTAGAATCCCAGTACGTGGGAGGCTGAGGCATAAGGATCATGAATTCAAAACCAGCCTGGGCTACATAGCAAGTTCCAGGGTACCCTGAGATGCACAGCAAAACTCTGTCTCAAAACAAAAACAAAAACAAAAATAAAACAAAACGAAACAAAACCAAAACCAAAACAAAAAAACCAGGTGCAGTGGTGCACGCCTGTAATCCCAACCACTCAGCAGGCAGA
This sequence comes from Pedetes capensis, assembly GCA_007922755.1. Lineage (NCBI taxonomy): Eukaryota > Metazoa > Chordata > Mammalia > Rodentia > Pedetidae > Pedetes > Pedetes capensis. Next base: position 184,815 of record VMDO01000255.1, on the reverse strand, counting down.
GGCCGGAAGATCTCAGGTTTGAGGCCAGAGGCAGCGTGTGCAATTTAGCAAGACCCTGTCTCAAGATAAAAAATAAAAAGGGGGCCAGGAATGCAACCCCGTGGTAGAGCACTTGCAAAGTATGTGTGAGGCCCAGGGTTCAGCCCCCCAGTACTGGAAAAAAAAAATAGGAGGAGAAAGTGAGCTTATCAATGGAGGGATAGCCATCTGACACTTTGGATCCGGTGGGTCCCAAGCCTGGTGCTTTCCCACTACTCACAGTGCCTTCCCAGGGTGGCCTGAGCTTCCCCTGATTTCCCACTTGCAATGCAACTCAGACAGGATGTTTGCTTTCACTGCCAGGAAGCTTCTGATTTCATTAACCCGATCTCACTTTCTCAAGGGGAAATTCCTGGCCTTTACTGGACTTGCTATTTTCAGTGTCTCCTTGGATCACATTCCTGCCCATGCCTTTCTCCACCTGCAGGCTGCCTCTGCCTGACCCCTCGCAGGTCTCTCCTGGGAGCTGGAGGGATGCAGCGCTTGAGAGCTGTTCCAGAAAACTACAAGGTTCATTTCTATAGATGACATAGGCTGGGTTGAGATACTGTTGTCCCAGAGATGATTTTTTTTGTGTGTGTGGTACTGAGGGTTGAATCCAGGGCCTCATGCTTGCATGCTTTGCTAGTGCTGTACTACTGGGCTGCACCCTCAGCCCATTTATTTTTATTTTTATTTTTATTTTTTGAGACAGGGTCTCACTAAATTACGCAGACTACCTCTGGTCTCCCGAGCTGCTGGGATTACAGGCGTGTGCCATTGCGCCCGGCTCAAGATGACATTTATCTACTCTGTTACCAGAGCTAATAAAGAATTTTTCTGATTCCAATCATCATTGTATACGCTCTGAGCTAGCTCAAAGCCTTACCTGCCCTGGCTTTAGAAGCAGCCACAGCCAGTGATCACTCAAAGATTTCAAAAAAGGGAGGGAAAATAGTGCAGGGGTAGCTTGCTATTCTTGGCTAGCACTTAATTCATGCCTTTGTACATTAACCAAATATTTGTTGTGCATTCACTATGGTCATGCCTTCCATACAAGCTCCTAAGTCTCTGAGAGTAAAATGACTGTATTTGCTACCCTCATACTTTTGCATAGTGGCAAGGAAGAAGCACACAGCAAGAGTTGTGGTTGCATGTGATATTTAGTACAGGAGAGATGGTGCAAGTATGGAGGGGAAAGTGCGCATCTCTGCCCCAGGGCTGAAAGAATCTTTGCAAGCGTTTAAAGCTGGTGCTAGGACTTGAAGGACAATAATGATACCATTTATGTAATGATTACTGTGTGCCAGGAACTGTCCTAGACTATGTGTTTCCATATTATATATATTTTCCATTGCCTGCAGCTGTAGCACTGTGGCATCCTATCCCGTCAGATCTCAGTAGCTAAGTAGGGTTAGATCTGGTTAGTACTTGGATGGGAGACTGCCTGGGAACACCAGATGCTGTAGGCTTGGGAGAAGGACCCAGCAACCCACTCCCTAAAAAACAACCAGCCATTGAAAACCCTATGAATAGCAGAGAAGCACTAACAATAGTATTTTGCCTGTTGTACGTAGAGTCGCTATGAGTCAGACACCAACTCGATACCTAATAACAACCTATATTTTCCATTAGCCTATTTAATTAAAAAAATTCCACAAAATTGATAGAATTGTCATCACAATAGGAGCTCACGTCATAGGGAAGTTAGATAACTTGCCTAATGTTACTTAACTGGGAAACGGAGATAGGATTCAAACCGAACCACTAACCTCTGCACTCTACGACTATGACTTGCTGGGATTATGTAAGGATGGGAGTCACGGAGGACATTCCAGACTAAGGGAACAGTGGAGGCAAAGGCCCAAAGATGTGAGTAAATATGACATGTTTGTGACTTTTGTTTTGAATTTCAGTGGGAAGACAAAATAGAAGCATAGATCATACATGCATCATCTTTCCTTTCATCACAGAAGTTTTTCTAGAGAACATTTGGAAAGTGATTTATCAACTCCATTTCTTATAATTGTAGTGTTTTCAAATGGCTGCTATCCAATTGGTCTTCCTGCTGAATTGTTGGCTGAGGGCTATTTTAAACATATCCCCAGAAGAAAGCCAACATATTTGTTGAGTACCAAGGATTCCTGGAATTCATTTATTCTAATGTTACTTGAGGCCAAAGTTACAAAATTGATTTTTCCACAGAAGGTAGCATTTCCAGAAGACAATTATTTGGCATAACCACAAAGTGTATTCCTGATCATGGCTGAAGTTTTTGCCAATGTCAGCTACTGGTCACTAAGTGGGACTATGTGCATGATGACGTGTAGTACTTGTACCTCACTACTGCCTCAGGATATATGATAAGTCCTCAAATATGTGTACAAAAAAAAACAAAAACAAAAACAAAATAAGAAGAAACCCTTTCACAGTAGCAAAAACAAATATGGCAGAATTCAACCCAGAATAGCAACAAAATGAAGGGCGACCTGGCCAAGTCCAGATTTCTTGCATCATTTTCTGTTTTTAATGTACAACAGGGTCTTTCATTCATTCACCTATTCAGGATTTTCCAGGTGGCCTCTGTCATAAAAGCTGATAATAACAGTTAATATTTAACAGAGGGCTTACTATGCGACAGGCACTGTGCTAAGTGCCTTAAAAACGATCATACTTAATGCTCACAATACCCCTATAAAGTAAGAATAACAATCCACAGGCGAGAAAACAGAGGGACAAGAAACTTGCTCCAGATCATAGAGCTGGTTGAGCTGCAGAGGCTGATTGAGTTCCATCCTAGATGGCCTTATCCCAGGCCCCGGGCTCCCAGTTGCTGTGCCCTGTTGTCTCCGGCCATGCGAGGTTCCACAGTAGGCAGACCAACGACAAATAGCAATCAAGTCCAAGCATTAACAGGCGAAGTGTGCTGACTCTCAGCTTTGTGCACTGCAGCCTGGGCCAGCAGACATGGCAGCAGAGGTGCCCTCTCTGGGACAGCACGTCATTGTCATCATCATCGTCATCCTACTACTTTCACTTCACCCTCGGCCCCAGGAAGCATATTGGAGCGCAGTGGAGTGACATTATATGAATGATGCTGAATCAGGGCTAATTTATGAAAGTGCAAATCCTTTGCACATTTTTGTATGAGAGGTAGTTGTTGTTGTTAGGTACTGTTGAGTCGTGTCCGACTCATAGCAACCTGTATGAGAAGGTAGTGGGTATAAGTCTTAGGATGCAAATGAAGGCAGCTAAGAGGTGTAATGTTTTTGTATGGATATAAATCAGCTTGACTGTGGATGTGGCCACTTACCTTTTGGGACCAGCAAGACATTCACTTTCTATCAGTCTGGACTAATCCCCTTTATGCTCCTTAAACTTGTGCCAAGATCTGGAGTCTTTTGCGGGACCAACATCTCATGTTGGACAATTATCTATCCTGGTTCCACTGAGAGTGTTGCTGTCTTTTGCCTAATGGTCCCTTTGGCCCTGTGAGCCCTGGGCCCAGAGCCTGGCCCCTTGAGGCTGTATGTGGCCTTCTCATCTGAAATATCTCAGGGCTCTCTTCCTCCTTACGTAGGCCCTTCTTCCTCCTCCTCCTCCTCTTCTTCTTCTTCTTCTTCTTCTTCTTCTTCTTCTTCTTCTTCTTCTTCTTCTTCTTCTTTTCTCCTCCTCCTCCTCCTCCTCCTCTTCTTCTTCTTCATCATCTTCTTTTTCTTCATAGAGAAATCCCCTCCTCTCTTTCCCTCTGATTCACTTTCCTCTTACCAAATCCTATTCTTTCTGGGTCTGGTGGCACATGCCTATAATCCCAGAATTTGGGAGGCTAAGGCAGGAGGTTCTATGGTGAGTTGGAGGCCAGCCTGGGCTATTCAGTGAAACCCTCTCAAACAAAACAAACAAACCTCAAACAAACAAACAAAACTCTGTTCTTCTCAATGGGTCTTGCTCTTTGGGAAAAAGAAAGAGAGCCATGAAGTATCTTTCCAGTTCTTTTCCTTGCTACAAAACTTCTTGCAAAGTGAAAATGCAAGAATCAGTTTGAATTAGGAGAAAAAGATAGTAACAAAAATAATAATAACTGGCTATTAGAGTGGCATTTACCAGGAAACAGATGTCCTTCATTTCTTTTTATTCTTCTTCTCTTCCTCTCCTCCTCCTCCTTTTTCAGAAAATGTAAGTAACCCTGTTTATTTGTTTGTTTGTTTGTTTTAGTCACCCTGTTTTCAATTGTGAAAGTCAACAGTCAAGATAACTACAGTTTGGTATATAGTTTTTATACTTTTTTCAGATTTTTATTTTTATTTTTATTTTTTTGCCATTGGGAGTTGAAGCTAGGGCCTCATGCATGCTTTGCAAGTGCTCTACTACTGAGTTGCACCTCAGCCCATTTTTTAATTTTAATTTTTTCTTTTTGGGACACAGTCTTGCTAAGTTATGCAGGCTGCCTCTGGCCTTGAACTCGCAATCCTCCTGCTTCAGGCTCCCGAGTTGTTAAGATTACAGACGTGGGCCACCACACCTGGCTTTTTTCAGGCTTTTGAAATTATGCATATATTTAACAATATTCAAGAACAATTTGTGAAATATTTCCCGTGCCTTGCAAGCTTTCATAATAGGTTAGTTTTTATAGTGATCACAATGGCTGTCCCATGAAAAGTAGATTATAAGGACAAGAGACTGTGACTGCAGTCCTGGTTAGAGAGGAGGGGGGTGTGCAGGGATCCTGGACTGGTTAGAAGGTGTGCAGACAGGCCTGCGTAGACAGTGGGTATGGAGGCAATGGGCAGTGCGGGATTGAAGATGACTTCTAGGTTGGGGCTTGTGCAACTTTGTGGATGGTGGTACCATCTACAAAGATGGGAGGGGCTGCAGAAGGGCAACGTTCTTGATTTCCTAACTTTTTCCTTTAAAAAAGCACTCCCCAACTTCCAGCACTTTCTATACCCTTGAGCAGTGAATCCAGCAGGTGAATCCTCACCAGATGAGGCATAGATAAACCAATAGGCAGCTGGAAGAACATTTAAAACTTCTATTTAAACTTGTTTTTCTTCTCATCCTTTAAAATTTTTACATTTCTGTACATGCCTTACAATACACCTACTTATATGGTATTTTCTATATACACTAAGCATATCATTTATAAGTAGCTAAGGATGACTGAGCCTGCAGCTGTAGCCCTGTGGCATCTGATCCCGTCAGATCTCAGAAGCTAAGCAGGGTCGGGCTTGGTTAGTACTTGGATGGGAGACTGCCTAGGAACACCAGGTGCTGTAGGCTTAGGAGAAGGACCTGGCAACCCCCTCCCAAAAATCAATCCACCATTGAAAACTCTATGAACAGCAGAGAAGCACTGACCGTAGTGTTTCACCTGTTGTACACAGGATAACTATAAGTCAGATACTGACTCTATGGCACCTAACAACAACAACAACAAGCATGACTGAAGAAAAAAATGAATGCACTGAGGCTTGTAGTGTCCAGCTAATTATTTACCAAAAGACTCCCTTCATTCCAGAAAAGACAGTTTTAGCTGGTAAGCTGCTGCCCAGCCAGAACAACTTTCAGCAGTCCCTTTCAGGTAAGAGTGACCAGTTCTCCCCAATGAGAAGCGAGCAGAAGTGATATGGGTCAGTTGTGGATCAAGGCTTTCAAAAAGCGGGAGCCTCTTTTTGCGTTCATTTCCCCCTCTGCTGGCATAGATGCAGAAAATGATCAGGCCCTGGGAATGATGGAGGCCAAGGTGGAAGGAGGATTCGTCCCTGAAACATTGGTGGGAGGGGAGGTGCCCACTTACCTCAGGCTATTATATGAACAAGAAACAACTTTTGTATATTTTAGCTCTGATATATGTTTGGGACTCTTTGTTATTACAGTCCAGTTTAGGAGGAGCATGGTTCACATTTTTCTGCTGGCTGGGTGCATGTGTAAAGTATTTGGAGGCCACTGGTCTAAGCACTTAACAGATGCAGATGAAACAGTTACTTTTTTTTTTTTATCATATCAGACCCAGAGGACAGCAGCTCACCGTTTCCAAAGTCATTCCTTCTCATGTAATCAAAACTAGTAATTATCATGGAATGGTGTTTAAGCTGGCCGAGTTTTATTTTTGAAGAAGTGAAAATAGTGGTTTTGGAAGATACACAACTTAGATTACTATTAATTATTAAAAGAACCAATTAGCCATATTGGTAATCCAAGGGTCCTCTTAGAAAATGCAGAAGTGTTCCATGATGGCTACTGGAAAATATGAGTGAAATTCAGCAAGATAGAACATTTGTTTGGCTCATGTTTTGCTCACATTTGCAACTACTTTAATGTCCTCAGATTTTTAGCTTATGTTTTCCTCTTTCCCTTCCTCTCCCTCCCTCCCTCCCTTCTTCTTTCTCCTTTCCTTCTTTCCTTCCTTCTTCTTTCTTTTCTTTTCTTTCTTTCCTTCCTTTCTTTTCTTTTTTCTTTCCTTCCTTTCTTTTCTTTTCTTTCTTTCATTCCTTTCTTTTCTTTCTCTCTTTCCTCTTTCCTTCCTTTCTTCTCCTTTCTTTCTTTCTTTCTTTCTTTCTTTCTTTCTTTCTTTCTTTCTTTTTCTTTCATTCTTTCCTCTCCTTCCTTCCTTCATTCCCTCCTTCCTTCCTTCCCTTTTTTTCTCTCTCTCTCCTTCCTTCCTTCCCATTTTTTCTCTCTCTCTCCTTCCTTCCTTCCTTCTTTCCTTTCTCTTTCATTCTTTATCTTCTTTTCTGTCTTCCTCTTTCTTTCCCCCCCAATACTGTGGGGCTGAACCCAGGGCTCACCCATACTTTTGCAAGGGCTCTACCACTGAGCTGCACTCTGCAGCCCTTTAAAAAAAATTTTTTTTTTAACCTTGACACAGGGTCTTGCTAAATTACACAGGCTGCCTCTGGCCTCGAACCTGCGATCCTCCTGCCTCTGAGTCCTGAGCTGCTGAGATTACAGGCATGTGGCACCCCCACCCAGCTAAATTGTCTTCTTTCAAGGCCCATGGATTTTTGAGGATTCAAGTGTCTTCCAGTTACCTTTGTCAAAGGAATGAGAGTTTGCTGTATTCCCCCTTCCCTCCTCCCTGGGTTTCAACGGTGCTACTCAGTAAGCTGTCCTTAGCGCATTCAGTAATCTGTCCTTAGCGCATTCAGCTGAGAGGAGGAATGCAGTGGTGCATCAAGGCAATGGTCCTGAAACTGAGCCCAACAGCCATGATTAAAGTCAGCTTGCCTAGACTGGCTGGGACTGTCATGCCAGCTGCTTGTAAGCTCCACAAGATGATGGATGTCTCACTGTTCTCCCTATTGCTCTGCAGAATTTATCAACAGAAAAGAAAAATGGAGAAAGGCAGCAACTCCCAGAGATTCCTCAATTCTCTTTGCAACAGTGAGTAGCAGAGGCTTTTATGTCGGTCATGACTGAGTCCCTGGGCCCACGTGTGGTTCCGGAAGAAGTGTCAGAACCTTGGCCCTGTAATCAAGAGCAGCAAGGACGCCTGAATATAAGGGGCAAGGCGGGTGTGAAGAGTGCTGGCACTGCAGCCATTCATCATTCTAACCTGACAGTTTTAGCTTGTGGCTGATGAGGGAAAACACGCTGTTAATACTAATACCTCGGGGAAGGGGAGCTGTGTGGCCTTGCTTTGTGCAGAGGCCGGTAGGGAAGGCAAGTCCTGCTTGGGCTCGGGAGTGCAGTGAGGGGCTCTGGCATCACGGACTGCTGAAGAGCCATGTGTGGGGCCTCGGGGTAGCTGCCTAGGGAGGCAGGAAGATGGATTGGAATCTGTCATCTTGGGTCTTGAAGCTAATTGCCCTCCTTTTCCCTGCCTGCGCTCCTTTCTCCTCATATAGGAGCTAAGAATAAAAACGCTGGAACCTGCTGTTTTATTTTTCACTCAAGAAACTGATTAATGAGGGTTGCTGGTTTAATCAATGGTTGTCTATTTCAGCTTTGAAAACACTATTTTAGGGAGTGGGGAAAAATTTTGGCAATCATTCACCTTGTGGAGGGCTGTATTATTTTGCAAGTGGCTAAAAGGATTGACTTGGCATTAAAGAAGCCCGTGTTTGAATCGATGTGCCTCTGCCTGGGATAGGATATTTAGTACTGTAGGACTCTTGAGTGGTTATTTCACTTCACATAGACTTTACCTCCAACATCCAGGAAATGGTGATAATAGTACTTGCCTCTTAAGATTGTTATGAAAACTGAGCAAGAGCTTTGTATACAGTAAATGTTGGACAAATGTTAATTCTCTCCATTATCTGCATTTCTTTTGTCCTAGTATCTTTTTGGAAGTAAGATTGAGAAGATACTTGTCTATAGGTATTTTGGATTTGAGCCTCTGCTTTTGGTTAAATTTTCTGCTGAATGTTTTCTGAATTCCTACTCATTATCATGAATCCAGACAGTTAATTTCATTTCCATTGTTGTTAGGTGCCATGGAGCCAGTATCCCACTCATAGCAACCCTACATACAACAGGCAAAACAGTATTAATACTGCTTCTCTGCTATTCATCAGGTTTTCAATGGCTGATTGATTTTTGGGAGTGGGTTGCCAGTTCGTCTCCCAAGCCTACAGCAGCACCTGGTATCCCCATGCAGTCTCTCATCCAAGTACTAACCAGGCCCGACCCTGCTTAGCTTCTGATATCTGATGGGATCGTATGCCACAGTGGTACGGCTGCAGGCTCATTCCCACTAATTCCATCTAAAGAATTCCTCTCTGTGTCTTGCCTTTGGAAGTAAAAAATGATCCTATAATGAAGGGAAGTTTGCTTTAATTTCCTGAAAAGAAGCCGTGGAGTAAGCTATTATTTGTTGAGCCTGGCCAAGGTTAGGCACCCATATGTACCACTGGTTTTCTCAGAACAGTGTGCCCCAAATGAAGAAGATAATTCTAGATTCACAAAGTCAGTTTTGTGTTCACGGATGAGGTGGACTAATATCCCACCTAGTACATTGGATTGTATGAGAGCTTCATTCAGGCCCTGCACCACTTTAACCTCTTGTCATCTGACTTCCATATTTGGAAAATGTGAGAAAATCAGCCAGTGTTTGCGTAGTTCAGGAAGCAGAAATTACTCCATGTATTTGAAGTAGATTAACACAGGAGGCTAGGTGCTTAGAAGATTGTTGGAAGGGTTAAGAGGTGTGAGTTCTAGCCTGGAACTTCAAGAATGACTGATAGTCCACTGCATAACTGACCCACAGGTGAAATGACTACCATGTGCCTCCATGAGGAAGGGCAAGTGAAGGTTTCTGTTGGCACCACTGACTTCAAGGACACTGTGGCTTGGCTGTGATCTAGAGATCAGAAGACAGGTTAGGAAGGTGCTGTTGCTTCTTCCCAGATTGCCTGGGTAGTGAAGTATGGAATATGCCCATCATCTCTTAACACTCATGATGACAGAATGGATGCTGCTGACATTAACATCTTCTTGAGGAGCAGAAGACAGCAAGGGCAGCAAAAAGATTAGTCCAGCTTTCTATCTTCCAGATCTCTGATGAATGTATCAAGTTATATATAGTCTCCTAAGTTCCTCCTGGAATTATTTGTTTGTTTCCAGCTCCTGAAGCACTGGAAGGTACGTGGAAATTGGTGAGAGAGAAAGCTGAACTGCAGTTCATCAAGTCCTGCACCTTGCCTTACCTGAGGTCCACCACTGGACATCAAACTGTCTCTAATTCAGCTACACATATATATATGCAGCAAAAACAAACCAATTCATTGAGAGAAGGAGGAGTGAGGAAGACGTGTGGAGGGGAGAGAGATAAAGATGGAATGAGAGAGATAGTGCTAGAGAGAGAGAGAGACAGAGACAGAGAGGGAGAGACACTTAAACATGGAGACAGTTCTGTTGAGTGGTCTACTCAAGGAGTTGAAGATCAGGTCCTGAGTAAGTGTAAGTAAAAGAGGGGCTAGGGTTACAGCTCAATGGTAGAGCACTTGCAACGTATATGCGAGACAACCCTCAAGTACTGTAAAATAAAATAAAATAAATAGAAAGGAAGATTTTGTAGGTTATATGTGAATAGTATGCCACAAGACTTGAGCATCCCTCAGAATTTGATGTTGGAGCATGGGGTAGGGACAGAAATGGGGTTCTTAGAACTGGTCCCCTGTGGATATTGAGGGATGACTGTATTTTTTCTGAAAACTTGGCAATGAATTTTATAGATCATGCCCCTTTGTCTCTAGATACTTTAGTGTATGTTTAAAAAGAATATTCACTCAGGATATTTAACATTGGTATACTTTTATCTAATCTACAGACCATACTCATGTTTTACCATTTGCCCTCTCCTTTTTTTAATTGTTGTTGTTGTTAAGTGCTGTTGAATTGTATCCTTGTAGGGACCCTCATAGGGTTTTCAATGGCTGATTCAGAATTGCCTTGGGTGTGGATTGCCACATCCTTCTTCCCCCTTTTTGAATAGCAATTTTTTTTTTTTTTTGCTTTTCCATTTGGAGTCCAATCCAGAATTATATACCAAGAATGGGTCTTTGGCCTTTCTTTGATTTTCATGACTTTGACATTTTTAAAGAATTTAGGTCAGGATTTTTTCATTGTTGTTGCTTTGTTTTTATGTTGTTTTTAGGGGCTGTCAAGTTGGGTTCAACACATAACGACTCTTGACTCTTGCAGGGTTTTGGGTGGCTGATTGTTTCGGGATTACTTTGGGAATAGATTGCCATGTCCTCTCATTTTTGTGGTGCTCAGGATTGAACCCAGGTCCTCAGAGAGCACACAGTAGTACTCTACCAACTGAGGTAAACCCTAGCCTTTTTTTTTGTGTGTGTGTGTGTGTGTGTGTGTGTGGTACTGGGGATTGAACCCAAGGCCTCTCACTTGCATGCTCTGCAAGTGCTGGACCACTGAGCTGAACCCTCAGTCCATTTTTTCACTTTTTGAGACAGGGTCTCACTAAGTTATGCAGACTGCCTCTGGTCTCGAACTTGAGATCCTCCTGCCTCCACCTGCCAAACCGCTGGGATTACAGGTGTGTACCACCGTGCCCAGCCTCCTTAGCACATTTTTAAATAATGCATTCAAAATGGGATTTTTCTGATGTTCCCTCATGAGTAGAGTCAGATTATGTAATTTTGTTAGATCAGAGCGGGGAATGGTGGCTCACACCTGTAATCTCAGCGGCTCAGGAGGCAAAGGCAGGAGGATCGCAAGTTTGAGACCAGAAGCAGTCTGCATAATTTAGTGAGACCCTGTCTCAAAAAGTAAAAAAATGGGTTGGAGGTGGCATCTCAGTGGTCTAACACTTGCACAGCATGCAAGCGCAAGGCCCTGGGTTCAACCCCCAGTACCACAAACAAACAAACAAACAAAATCAGAAGTAATGTTTCTTGAGTTAAATAGGAAACATAAGCCCAGGTAGATTCACTAAGTAGTAGTTTGAACATCACTAGACGGGGAGTTAACCAAATGTGGGAGCCAAACTAGACCAAGTCCTGCTGTTAACCATGCAGGATTGCATTACAATAATAAAAATGATGGTAATTTTGGTACTACTACTAGTAGTAAAGTGCTTTTATATGCATTATTTCATACAATCCTCCAGCTATCTCAAGAAGTAAAAATGGATAAAGAGGGGGTGCCTCTTTTGGACAAGGGGGTGCCTTGTCCAAAGTCACACAGGTGTAAAGTGGCAGAACCAGGGGGCAAATCCAGGTTTTAAATAAAAGTCTGAAGCTTGTGCTTCTAAATCAACACTCTGGAGTAGAAGTCACAGCATCTTGTTGGTAATTAAGGAGAAGAATGAATAAAGCAAATTACATAAGGCAGGACTTCAGCATTTTGGATTTCACAGAGCAATGAAAACAAGTTTAAAAATTGAGGAACAGATACAAGGCTTACAATGCTTTATACTGCTAAGCAAGGATATTAAAATATAAGAAAAAAGTTATCTAACATCAATACTGTTTCATAAAAGAAAGGACATTTTAATATTAAAAGAGGAAACTCATAATCTCAGAAAAAAGAACATTCTTTGAAACTGGATGTGTCAGTTTTGTAACATAGTTGGTAACTTGTCATTAATTTTCCCAGTTCACAGAGTCTTGTGAAAGATCTGCTCAAAGAGCCCCAATCTGTGGTCTTGGCATCTGGAGAGCTGTTATGGTTTGACTCTAAAAGGTCCCCCAAAAGTCCTGTGTTTGAATGCTTGGTCCCCAGGTGATGGCACTGTCTGTGGAGGTTGTGGATTTTTGGGAGGTGGGACCTAGCTTGTTGAAGTAGGCCACTGTGGGTAGGCCTTTGGAGGTTTTACCTGGGCTCCCAGTTCTGGCAGCTCTCTCTATTCCTGTTTGCCATAAGATGAAGTCTTCTACCACAGGCCCTGTCATGAGCTGCTCTGCCATGCCTCCTGCCATTATGGACTGAGATCCTCTAAACTATGAGCTGGATAAACCTATCCTTCCTCCTTCAGTTGATCTGTCAAGTACTTTGCCACAGCCACTCACTAGCTAACTAACATAAGAGCACCATATTATAGTGTCTTGGGCTTCATTGTCCAGTGCCTTTATTCTAAATGACAAAAGTCTATGGGCAGGGAAAGGAGCATAGCACAATGAGAAGGACAAGAGTAAGAGTTAGGTGGTTGTTGTTGTTAGGTGCCGTCAAGTAGATATCCAACTCAATGACCCTACATACAACAGGAGAAACACTTTCGTCAGTGCTTCTCTGCTGTTCATAGGGTTTTCAACGGTGGATTGATTTTTGGGAGTGGGTTGCTGGGACCGTCTCCCAAGCCTATAGTACCTGGTGTTCTCAGGTGGTCTCCCATCCAAGTACTAACCAGGCCCGACCCTGCTTAGCTTCCGAGATCTGATGGGATTGGATGCCACCTGGCTACAGCTGCAGGCCCATCTCTGTATTACTCTATCTCTATGGAAGCCTCATACCAAACCATCCCCTCCTTGCAATTTTCTCCTTCCTGGGATTTTGTAAAACCTTTCTCCACACCGTGGTTTTAAGCTCTCTCCTCTTAATTTGATGGCATCTAACAAAACACCAAAAACTGGTAGACTCACATTGGGAGCTTTTTCAAACACAAGACCAGCACTCTGTTCTCTGGCCGTTCTGAGGCAGAAGGTGTGGGATGGGATTCAGGCATCTGTTGAATGCTACACAAGGGATTTTGATTTGTACCAATGGTTGAGAATCATCGCCTTGGTGGTTGATGAGTCCTCACTATATGTTTTACACCCACAACTCTAACCATTATCATCATCATTGCTAAGATAGGTATTGACTGAGGTAGGTATTGTTTTTCTCCCTCACTGTGTTCCAAAGCTCAGCTCTCATTTAATCTTTTCCTGGCTTCATTTCCCACTTTTAAAATAAAAACAAAACAGTCACAAAAACTCCACCTCCTTTGGCACAATGATGTACATATTAATGAGAAAATGTCTGCACTCCATCATATAGGCATTGGAAAAGATTTCCTTAATAGGACCCCAATTGCTCAAGAAATTGCAACAAGAATAGATAAATGGGACCACATCAAATTAAGAAGCTTCTGCACAGCAAAAGAAACAATTAACAGATTCAAGGAAACCTCCACAGAATGGGAAAAAATCTTCGCATTTTATACATCTGACAAAGGTCTAATTACTAGAATTTATAAGGAACTCATAAAAAAAAAACCCCAAAACCAAAAAACCCAATACACAAATGGGCAAAGGAACTGAGTAGACAGTTCTCAAATGAAGAGGTCCATAAAGCCATGAAACACATGAAAAAGTGCTAAATATCCCTAGCCATTAGGGAAATGCAAATCAAAACAACGCTGAGATTTCACCTTACACCAGTAAGAATGGCCAAGATCAATAAAACAAACAACAACAAATGCTGGGGAGGTTGCAGGGCAAAGGGAACACTTTTACATTGTTGGTGGAGCTGTAAATTGGTACAACCACTATGGAAATCAATATGGAGGTACCTCAAAAAACTAAAAATAGATCTACCATATGACCCAGCTATAACACTATTGGGAATTTACCCAAAGGGAGAGGGGTCATCATACCACAGAGACACCTGCATCTCCATCTTCAATGCAGCGCTTTTCACAATAGCAAAGATATGGAATCAACCAAAGTGCCCTTCAACAGAAGAATGGATAAAAAACTATGGTATGTATACACAATGGAATACTATTCAGCAATCAAGAAAAATGAAATAGGGTCATTCGCAGCAAAGTGGATGGAATTAGAGAAAATTATTTTAAGTGAACGAACACAAGCTCAGAAAGAGAAACAACACATGTTCTCACTCATATGAGAGAGCTGACTCAAAATTACAAGAAGGAAAAATCCTACTCAAAGTTCAGATCATAATAAAAGGGGGGGAGGGAAGATAAGAATGAGGTCAATAAAAATGGACTAGAAATCGCATGTAATTGTTCTAACAAGATAGAAACAAAGACCACTACAGGAAAAGTTTCTATCTTAAACAGAAATGGAACCCAAGGACATATAGAAAAATACTACATAGTAAAAGATAGAGAAGACTTGGATGGGAAACTTAGATGGGAAGGGGGGAGGGGGAAACATAGAGGAGGGTAAGGGGTAACCTATATGAATAATGTTTATCAAATTGCATATATGAAAATTGTCACAATGAAAAGCATGTCAAAATGAATCACATTATGATATACATTAAAAATTTCTAATAAAAAAAAGAAAATGTCTGCACGATGCTTGAAATGTCTGGAATCAAGTGTATTTTATAAGAATAAAAATTATAATTTCTTTATTTTGGAAGCAAACAGGGAGAAGATAAAGAGAGACTGTAAAGCCAGGTGTGGCTTGGGTTAATTCATTGCCAATGTTGAGCAATGCTACTGGAGGTGTGAGGATGCACAACAAATGGGAAGTGTTTGCAGGTGTGAGTTGGTAGATTAAAGATCTAGCTAGCAGAGCAGAGTCTCAGAATCTTAAAGAAAGTCAGCCTCGAAGTTGGAAGGAAACTTATGGCCGTCTGTCTTCATCCTTTATCCCGTGCTTGAATGACTGTAATAACATTCTGTCAGCGCTACTTTATGACTTCTTTGAACACTAGGGTCTTTTGCTTTTCTGGGTTCCTCACGCCATAAAAATATTTAAAATGGTATTTTATGACTGCATTTTTACAAAATCAACTATATTCTAGGCTGGATTCATTATCATGTATTCACTATTATTATATTTATTTTTCTTCTGATTTTAAGAGAAATTAAAATTTATACATTTCTGTGGGCCTCTACAAAAATCTTGGGCCCTAGGCCCTTGCCTCCTGGCTAGTGGGTAAGTAGGCTCTGCCTCCAGAGAGGGAATGCTCTGGCTTGTGAAGCAGCCCTCATGTTTCCATTCAAATAACTTTCTTTATTTCTTTTTCTTTTCTTTTCTTTTCTTTTTCCTTCCTTCCTTCCTTTCTTCCTTTCTTTTCTTTTCTCTTCCTTCCTTCCTTTTCTTTCTTCCTTCCTTTCTTTTCTTTCCCTTTCTTTCTTCCTCTCTTCTTTTCCTTCTTTCTTCCTTTCTTTTCTTTCCCTTTCTTTCTTTCTCTCTCTCTCTTTCTTTCTTTTTCTTTCTTTCTTCTCCCTTTTGTTTTGCAGTGCTGGGCCTCAGTGCATGCTTAGGAAACACTCTACCAACTGAGCTAAACTCCCAGCCCTAAAAAACATTTTAATTGCTAGAAAATCCTTTCTTATTTAGAGCTTGTTTACTTTTTTCTCTTTTAAAACTTCTATTCTTTTTTTCCTAGTTCTTTTTCCTACAGACAGTCTGTTCCTTCTTTTTCATGTTTTGTGTACTAAAGCCTGGCTATTCAAAGTATGGGCCAAGGATCAGAAGCATTGACATCGTCTGTAGGCTGGTTAGACATGCAGAAGCTCAGGTCTCATCCTTCACCTACTGAATCAGAACCTGCATTTTAACAAGCTCCCTGTGGGATTCATACTCACATGAAAGCTGGAAATACTGTACTGGAGAGGATAGTAAGAGCAAACATTTATGGAGTGCTACTCTATGTGGCACCTAACAACAACAACTCTATGCTGAGGTGCTGGGGTTTAGCTCAGTTGATAGAATGCTGCTTTGTGCTTTCTGAGGCCCTGAGTTCAATCCCCAGCATCGTAAACATAGGTGAAGGATGTGGCAATCTACTTCCAAAGCAATCCCCAAACAATCAGCCATTGAAAACCCTATGAATAGCAGAGAAGCACTGACATAATGCAAGGCACAGCACAGTGTCGAGGAGTGTTTTGTTCTATTGTACATAGGGCAGCTAGGAGTCAGACCCGACTCGATGGCACCTAACAACAACTCTATGCTGAACATCCTTTTGAGTGTTTTTTGTAGGCTGTGTAATTAATCCTCCAGCAACTTTATGAGGAAATTGATCACAAAGAAGCCAACTGACCTGACCAAGATTTATCGACTAGGGGGTGGTGCATGAGAATTCAAAGCAGGTAGTACATCCCTAGTTATCTCTGGGTTAGTTTGCTCATCCTCCTGTGCCATCTCCTCTGAGGACAAGTTGCTACCACCCTGCCCACAGCCCAGACTGCCAGGGTAGGATCAATTTTTTTTGTGTCACTTAACCGCACTGTATCAGTGAGTTTTATATTAATGTGACACATGCTGGAGAAAAACAATTGAAAAGGAGGAAAGATTTTTTTTGACTCATAGTTTCAGAGGTTTCTACCTGTGGTTGGCTGCTTCCATTGCTTCTAGGCCATGGAGAGGCAGAATATCATGGCAGAAAGATGTAGTAGAGCTATGTAGCTCAGCATATGGTGACTAGAAAGCAGACAGGAGTAATAGGAAGGGGTGGGGACCAAGATCTACCCTTTATAGGCGTTACCCAGCAGCTTACTTTCTCCAACTAGGCCTTTCCTTTAACAGTTCTACCATCTCCCAATTTATTGTTGTTGTTAGGTGCTGTCAAGTCAGTATCTGACTCATAGCAACCCTATGTATAACAGGCGAAACACTATTGTCAGTGCTTCTCTGCTGTTCATAGGGTTTTCAATGGCAGATTGATTTTTGGGAGTGGGTTGCCAGGTTCTTCTCCCAAGCCTATAGCACCTGGTGTTCCCAAGTGGTCTCCCATCCAAGTACTAAACTAGGCCCGACCCTGCTTAGCTTCCGAGATCTGACGGGATCGGATGCCACAGTGCTACAGCTACAGGCACCATCTCTCAATAGTATATTCACATTGCAAATTCCAGCCAGGTGTGGCAGCGCAGGCCTGTAATCCCAGCGACTGGAGAGGCTGAGGCAGGAGAATTGTGAGTTTGGGACCAGAGGAGACTGCACGACTTGGTGAGATCCTGTCTTCTCAAAATAAAACCTAAGAAAGAGCCTCTGGTTGCAGCTCAGTGGTAAAATATTTGCCTGGCATTCATGAGGCCCTGGGTGCAGCTCAGTGATAGAATGTTTGCCTGGCATTAATGAGGTCCTGGGTTCAATGCCTGCGTACACACACACACACACACAAAATTGCATCTATCAATGGATTAAGCCCTGTCTTAGGTAAGAGTCCTCAGGATCTACTCATCTCTAGAGATAACCTCACAGGTACACCCACAAATGTGCTTTACTAATATTCTAGGCATTTCTCAATACAGTCAAGTTGAGAATCAAGATTAATCATCATGCCGACCCTTTTGTTATAGCAGATTGGATGAGTTGTGGATCCCTAATTGATGGCAATCCATAGCTATTCTGCCACTTATCACTTTGCTAAAAAATCATAAGCTGACCCGCTTGGACTCTTACTCAATGGTATTTAAATGAAGCAACTTGAAAAGAATTTGCTCATTGTTAAGGGAGCAGTGAGAAGTGGATGGGCGCCTTGTACATGAGTCATGTTCAAGTGGTGTTGTTGTTTTGTTGTTACCTGCCATTGAGTCAGATCTCGGTCAGCTACCCTATCTATAATAGAATGAAACACTCCCTGACACCGAGCCATGCCCAGCACTGTGTCAGTGCTTCTCTGCTATTCATAGGGTTTTTGATGGCTGATTGTTTCAGGAGTGGGTTGCCAGGTCCTTCCCCCAAGCCTATAGCACCTGGTATTCTCAGGCGGTCTTCCATCCAAGGGCTAACCAGGCCTGACTCTGCTTAGCTTCTGAGATGAGACAGGATTGCATGCCAGAGTGGTATGGCTGTTGTTGTCAGGTGCTATGGAGTAGGGTCTATCTCATAGCGACCCTCATAAGGTTTTCACTGGCTGATTGTTTTGGGATTGCTTCAGGAGTGGATGGCTATAGATATGTTAACATGACTTACCTATAAAAAGACATTGAGCTTCTGTTACTTTCCTGTCAAGAGTGCCTTCTATCCAAATCCTCCCTTGAATGTGTATCTCCAGGATTCCTAAGCCTATTATGGCCCTCTCTTTTGAATTTCCCTGGGAGTCCTTTATTAATACCGTGAGAAGCCCTACAATAATCTCATTTTACTTGGGCTAGCTCAGGTAGGTTCTCTTTGCTATCATAAAAGTCAAACTACACAAACACATTCATGTGTCTCAACGTACTGTGCTTCTGCCCAAGCTACCCCTATTCTTTTCTTTTCCTTTTTTTAAAATTTATTTTATTTTATATATATTTGGTACTAGGGAATTGAACCCAGGGCCTTGCACATGCTTTTACAGGCACTTTACCACAACCTCCAGCCCATTTTTTACTTTGTATTTTGGGACAGGATCTTGCTAAGTTACATAGGCTGCCTCTGGACTCAAACTTGTGATCCTCTTGCCTCCGCCTCCTGAGTTGCTGGAATTACAGATGTGAGCTGCCATACCCAGCTGAACTATCCCTTTTCTAAGGAAAGCAGTCCTGTTCTTTCAGTTAAGTCTCATGCCATGCCACTTCTTCCCTTGGGCCTTTCTCTCTGGATTGTACAGTTATAGCCTCAGAAATGGACTAATACCCAGGCTGGAATTGGAAGCTGCTTTTATGGGGCAATTTTATGGGTGATGAGTGGGTCTGCTCAGGTTCAAAATGTCTTCCTTAGCACATGGTAAGACTCTTTCCTGGAGGCTTAAAATTGGTTCTGTTTATAAGTGGGCACCATATACCTTGGGTGGAGACTAGCAGCTGACAGCAAGGCTCTGTGCAGAAGGGTAGGAATAGGACCCCCTTGAAGAAAAGCAGCAGAAATCAGCTGTGGGGAGAAGGTCCTGAGGGGGTTTTCCCAGGCCTGCCTGGCTTGAAAGCTTGTCAGAGGAGAAACCCTGCTACAAGACTGTGTCTCCCAAACTCTGGGGAAGGAATAGCGTGCACTCTGGCAGGTGACTTGTTCGAAGCAATGGGGTGGAACTCCGGCACATTCTCCTCTGGGATTGCTGTGTTTAGGTCAGTACTAATTTTAGCCCTGCAGGCCTCAAATGGGGACAGTCCACTAGTGGATTAAATTCTCTGTAAATGACTAAGAAGCTTTTAGCCAGAGATCAGAAGAAAGGAAAGGAAACTATTTCATCTATTCTCTGCCAGGTTCAGGATGACTTCTGGGAAAGCCATTCTCCAGTGTTTTGCAATGTGATGACAATTTCTATTCATGTAGCACTGATCTCCCAGGAGCTCAAAGTTTGCCACATGCGCTTTATCAGCTATGTGCACCTGGGGTTCCTGGGAAGGAGGGAGGAAGTAAGGAGAGCATGGGCTTTCTTTTCTTGCTGGTGGTCACACTTTCTGCTGAGACCACTGCCCCTCTGAAGGAGAGGTAAAGTGGAAGCAAACCCCAGGCTTTCTCACTATATATAGGATCATGGGATTATCTATCTCCTGGGTATCCATTATTATGTAATTATCCTCATTCCATCAATCCTTTGCCTTATTTCAACATTGGATAAAAACTCTCATTCTGGCTGGGGAAACTGAGGCCCAGAAAAGCTGTGCAGGATGACCAAGTTATTTTGCCAGGCTACTGGTGAATCTGAAGCAAGTGTTACCAAATGTTTAGCTATTGACATATCTATCTTCTTCATGCCTGCAGTGACAAGGGGTCAGTTCCAGGGCAGAGGTGGACTAGGATTCTTGATGATCCAAAGCTGAGGAAATTTGCCCTGAGGCAAGTCTGTGGATGAAAGGGATGTTCACCCTGATCTGGAAGGCAGGAGGCCAAGCTGATTGGCCATCTTTCAAACATGGCTGTCCTCAGGCCCACATCCGGTGAAGTTCTCCTCAGAGCAGGCTGCCTCTCTGGGATGAGAGTATTTCAGACAGGATCTGAAGGGTCTTTCAAATGGTACTGGGACATAAATAGCTTTTGCAGAAGAACGTTGCCTCAGCAATGTGATGACTGAATCAGCTTGGCATTGAATTAGCAGCAATCTGGCACTCAGAGTATTGGAGTGATGGTAAATGAACAATATTACATTTTTACCCCATGAATGAGTCCTTAGGGAAAAAAAGGACAAGTGACTTCCAGGTGTCTCGCCACAGATTCCAACCACTGAGTCACTCAGCTGGATGGAAGAACAAGAGACAGCCCAGAATCTCCTCATGATTCAGCGGCCACCAACTTGGATTGTCCCCAGTTCCAACTTTAGAATCTTTCTTTAGTCACTGTGCCACATACTCAGTTTCCCTTCTGTAGATGCACAATGGAAGGAACTTCTAATGAAAAGACAAAGCTGCCACTGTCCCATCTGACCAAACATCCCCAGAGAGAACAGGCTGCCCATGGCAGGAAAAACTGTTCCTGAGAGGAACCACCTGTGAGTAGTCCACTTCAGGGCTTTGAGTTATTGGCCATGTCAGAGCAGGCTTGGTTGGTGTGGACCCCTGGAGGCAATCCCTCCAGAATGTCCTATCATGTGGCTCAGCCCAGCCTCTGCAGTCATGGCAGGAGATGGGATGCAGTTGGGGGGAGGATTGGTTTCAAAGTCTTGTCTCTGGCATGAAATAGGTGACATTAGAAGGGTTGTTGTTGTTAGGTGCCGTTGAGTCATGTCCGACTCATAGAGACCCTCATAGGGTTTTCAACGGCTGATTGCTTCAGGAGTGGATTGCCTCGGGAGTGGATTGCTATGTCCTTCTCCCATTTTTGCAGTGCTGGGAATGGAATTCGGGACCTCAGAGACTGCAGAGCAGCCCTCTACCAACTGAGCTAAATCCTGGCCCTTAGATGGGTTAGGATCTCTTTGAATCTGAGCCATTTCAGCTGAAGGCTTAGTGACCAAGATAGGGGTGAGCAAGAACCTAATGTTAGGCTCAAATGCCTCTGGTGGCTACATTGGTCATATAAATGAATAGATTGTCTGGATGTAAACAATATGAATGGCAGGGGGTCTACAGGAAACTGAAGAATAGATACCTTGCCTAAATATATTCACATTCAAGTTAAAAGAAACTGCCCCCTCAACCCCACAAGGTAGCCAAATAAAATGCCAGGAGGCTGACTTGGGCTGATGACTGGCGTTTCCAACTTGCTCTGAAAGGTTTTGAAAATGAGGGAAAACCTGAATAAACCCTCTAACTTCACTTGCTTTTTGTTGAGTTTAAAAAATACCTCTAATTTTGGAGGTCAATAACTGTTCAACATATTATTAGCTTTCATGAATGTTGTCTAGGTAACATCTCTGATGTGTGGGGCATTGTGATAATGATTGTGTAGGTTGCTTTTTAGGGACTTTAAGGCCACTTTTATTGAAACCATGGACTATTTATTTGGCCCTGGTGCAAATGAGTGACTTATTTTTTTTCCCCTTTGCGGTTCTGGGGGTTGAACCCAGGGCCTCGCGCCTGCATGCTCTGCAAGTCCTGGACCACTGAGCTGCACTCTCAGCCCATTTTTTTTTTTTACTTTTTGAGACAGGGTCTCACTAAGTTACACAGACTGTCTCTGGTCTTGAACTTGCGATTCTCCTGCCTCCACCTCCCCAGCTGCTGGGATGGGGTGGGTGTGCCACTGCGCCTGGCTCATGAGTGACATTCTTATGTGAGAAGGCTGAAAACTCCACCATTAGACCATGCCAATGGTATTTTCTAAAAATGTGTCTCAGGAAAAGCTATGAAGATTGCACAAATCAATGCTTATGACACTTCAACCCCTTTCACCTTGTTTCTTTATACCATGTATATCCTCAAATCCTATCCTTATGGACGTGGATTTGAGACTTGGGTCTCCCACCTTCATGGTTGGCTGCCTTGAGGATACGCTTTATCTTTTTCAAAAGTCACTTCAGGCACTGGGATACACTGTGTGGCAGACAAAATGGTCCTGGTTTGGTAACAGTTGCTCCTAGTTTTAATCATCTAGACTTTACCTGGAAGTATGTATTCTTACATATTTGAATTCCTAATTCAATGACATATGTAGTGTATCATTTTGAATAGAGAAGCTGTAGGTATCTACTGCTGGGAACAAATTTCAGGGAAGTGTAGACCAATAGAGGTTTTTATAGGCTAAACCACAGTGAGGGCTGGGAGTTAGCTCAGTGGGTAGAGCACTGCACTGCAGTCTCTGAGGTCCCGAGTTCGATTCCCAGCACTGCAAAAATGGGAGAAGGGCCTGGCAATCCACTCCCAAGGCAATCCTGAAATAGTCAGCCATTGAAAACCCTATGAGGGTTGCTATGACTTGGATACCAACTTGACGGCACCTAACAACAACAACAACAAACCACAGTGAAAATCATTGATTAAAGTTACCGGTTAGAAAAATATTATAAGCATAGGCGCTATATGGTGGTAGGATGTTACTCAGGGGTCATTTGAGTTCCTCCTGGTGACAGCTGTGGCAGGCAGGGAAAATAAACTTTTTATGGCACACTCTTCCTGGTCTGAGCCGGATGATCTTCCACCCCATTTCTAAAGAGGCACAAGGGCAGTGACTCTGCTTGTCTTGTATGACCCTGTGCCCGACACTTAATGGGGACTCAGTAAATAGATGATGAATGAGTGAATCAAAACAGCTGTGGGCCTCTGAGTTTTAGTCTCTTCTTTCTTTAAAACCATCCTATAAGTTGCCAATTATATAATTTATTTTTAAAATGTAGATGGTATTTTGCCAATCCTTTTGCTTGAAACTTTTTTCAGACTTCACGTTGCCTACTCAACCAATTTCAAGCTTCTTGGCATCGTCTTCATTTTCCCCCAAGGTCTGCTTCCTTCTTTCTCTTGAATCCTCTCTCCAAATGACATCACTCTCCTAGTCCGTCTTTATTCTAGCCAAAAAAACAAAGAAACAAACACTCCCCAAACAACAACAACCACAACAACAAACCAAAATATCTATTCTTCAGGATGAAAGTTTCTCCAGGATATCATCCTTTACATTGAAACCAAAACAAATTTCCTTTTTTCTTTTGTGTTCTTTCTTGTATCTCAATTATAGTGAGTATTACATTCTGCCTTCAGTTGTAGCTTTTAACATACCCATTTCCTCTAGAAAGTAAACTTCTTAAAAGCATGGACTATCTGTTATTCTTTGTCTATCCCATAAACACAAAGACATTTAATGCCTTTATGTTGAATGACAAAACTGAAAAGTGTGTATTTATTAGTTGTTTACCAATGGAGGAATTTGGAGACTGTTGATTGACAGAAGAACCTCCAAACAGGTAAATTTAGTGAAAGAACAAGATACTGCAAGGAAAAAGTATCACTTTTTATGAATGAATTTTAGAAAAACATATACAAAATCTTCAGAAGCAATGTAGCCTAAGATACGGGGAATAGTTTTGCCAGTGGGCTTGCGTATCTTCCTATTGATTACATGGAGTGAAAAGTCATCTAGAAAGTCAGAGATCTCAACTTTACTAGGTGTTATAATGGCAAGTGCCAGAGAATGGTATTGGTCTGCACAGAGCTTGGAAATAGAAAATCTGCACGTGGAAACTGTCACTATATCTTTACTATTGTCCAGGAAGAGGGCAGGCCACTTTCAGTGACTGGTCTCCACCTTTCAAAGAGTAGGACGGGCAGGCTGGGCGTGGTGGCGAACGCCTGTAATCCCAGCGGCTCGGGAGGCGGAGGCAGAGGCAGTCTGCGTAACTTAGCGAGACCCTGTCTCAAAAAAGTAAAATGGGCTGAGGTGCAGCTCAGTGGTCCAGCACTTGCAGAGCATGCAGGCACGAGGCCCTGGGTTCAACCCCCAGTACCGCAAAAAAAAAAAAAAAAAAAAAAAAGGAGTATAAGGGGCAATTCATTTAGCTTCCATAGCCCAAGAGTTGTTGTTGTTGGGTACCATTCAGTCAGTATCCAACTCATAGCGACCCTACATACAACAGGGGAAACACTTTGTCAGTGCTTCTCCGCTGTTCATAGGGTTTTCAATGGTGGATTGTTTTTTGGGAGTGTGATTCTGGGTCCTTCTCCCAAGCCTACAGCACCTGGTGTTCCCAGGTGGCCTCCCATCCAAGTACTAACCAGGCCTGACCCTGCTTAAGCTTCCAAGTATCTCTTACTCTGTGTTTTAATCCTGAGTTCACCAATTTTCTGACCTGTCATTTGTTTGTTAGATACTACCAATGAACACCTACTACGTGCCTGGCACTGTATTGACATTTTGTGTGTCTTACCTAACTCCTCACAGCAACCTTTTGAGGTAGGTAATAAAAATCCCATTTTTAGATGAAGAGAGAGATCAAGAGTAGTTACATAATTCCCTCAAGGTCACCCATGAGAAAATGGCAGGACTGTGATGTGCACGCTATATGGACTAACTTTCAAAGCTGGCTTTTTTTTTTTTTTTTTCCTGCATGCTATTGCCTATTGAAAGAGAACTGCTTGATGTTTCAGGCTTGTTCCGCTCTTTGGGCAAAGATGTTTCCCAGGCTAGAAATTAAGTGGGTGAGACCCAAGCCCTAAAGCCACAGAGGCTTTGACAAACATAGACAGTTCATTCTACCCTTAATATTATGGTACTGATTAACCAGCATCAGAACTTATGAAAAACACAAAGCATTCTCTGTGTGGAATCTTTAAATGAGAAACACAATGAAATTTACCTTATCTTCTTGGAAAATCTCCAAATTAAATGGACAAAATTAGCTTGCTATTGTTGCTTTTGTTTTCACAACTGCCAAAATTGCTCTGGCTTTTCTGGTTCAATTCATGATAACCTCAGTTGAAACCAATGTGCCTAAAGATAGGGAATGCAGGACAGAGCTCCTGAATGGCTATTGTCCTTTACTTGAATAGGATCCGTTCATTTTAGCTTAAAGCAGCCCTTGACCACAAATGCTCGTGAAAAAACAGCTAGAGAATTTTAATACTCTCAATAACATCACATATATCGTGCCTGTGTTTATTTTGTCAATTAACAGGAGACATGGATGGCCCCTTTTTCATTGAAATACACTGAGATTGTTCACAGTTAAAATGAGCATGTTGTAGGCTTACACTGAGTAGCAATGAATTGGCAGGTGATCACAAAAGCGGAAGCAGATGTGATAGTAATGTGGTGGTGTAGCAAAGAGGGGTGGTCTGTAAGATGGTTTGGAGGTTGCTTAGCCCGGGGAAGACTTGCTAGGCAGGCAAACTGTCTTCAGATATTTGAGGGGCTCAGTCGCACTGGACAGGAAGAGGTAGGCTCTCTTCCACTCTAGAGAGCAGACCTTGGACTGTGGGAAGGTCTGTGCAGGGAGATGGTCATGTATGGGTGGGAAAAGTCTTTAGGTTCCTTGGGGAGTTATTACAAGGAATAACATTTGAACATTTAGCTTATTTGGATTGATGGAGGGAGCTGCTTTTGCAATGATGTTCCCCCCTCACCGGGGCACATTAAGCCAGGGAAGTTATGGCAGGGATCCTAGAGCTGGGTGAGAAATTATACCCAATGACCTAAAGTTCTACCCCAATTCTAAGAATTTAGTCTCTGGTTTTTAATTTATACACTGATATCCATTACTCTTATGTGAATTAAAAATGACAAGCAAGCTCAAGGGTGTTTGTTGGAGAAGAGTGTATCTATGCACTAAAATATGACTAATCCAAAATAATTGAAGGCAGAAAGCAGTTTTGTTGGTGGAGTCAATTATGAAATGTTTCCAAATAATAAGAAAGGCTTTTATTTTATAACTTTCAGGATTATGGATGCATGATAAGTGTTTATCAAAGTCGCCTGATCGAGGTCTTGCTTTCATGAATAGCAAATGATTTGTAATCAGCACACCAGAGTGCCTGGCTTGCTGGTCTCTGCTAAGATTAGAATTAAATCATTTCTAATTTAGAGTGTCTGAAAATGGTTGATTCCCTTAAGTAAATAAATAGGCCCTTCAGAATTTCACTTTGAGTATTTATTTGTCCCCTTCCTTTTTTCTGTTGATAGAGAAAAGGAAACTTCTATTCAACTATAGTCAAAGTGTCACAATTAAAAACCAAACCAAAGTACACCGTGAGTGAATGTGATTTTGCTTTGTTTTTGTGAGGCCACTTCTTTATCTCCTAGATTGGTTGTTAGATTGCTCAAGGCCAATGGAAGGAAACTTCTGAAAAGCCATTTATATTTAGAGGATATGGCAAAGAATTGGATTTAACATTTGTTGTTGTTGTTGTTGGGTGCCATCGAGTTGCTGCTCATAGTGACCTCCATAGGGTTTTCAATGGTTGATTGCTTCGGGATTGCCTCCAGAGTGGATTGCCATGTCCTTTTCCCATTTTTTTGCGGTGCTAGGAATGCAATTTGGGACCTCAGAGACTGGAGAGTGGCTCTCTACCAACTGAGCTAAATCCCAGCTCAGATTTAACATTTAGCTCATCAAAATTTGATGTTCAAGAGGCCATATATTGTATTATTTATTCCATTTAGATATATGAACTTTCCAGAATAAGTAAATCTATATGGACAGAAAGTATATGCCTGTGATAAAAAATATGGTGAATGTTAAATAAAAAAATTTATTAGCTGGGGTCAGTGGCACATACCTATAATCTCAGCGATTTGGGAGGTGGAGGCAGGAGGATTGCAAGTTTGAGGCCAGAGGCAGCCTGTTGTAACTTAGCAAGACTTTGACTCAAAAATAAGAAATAAAAAATGGACTGGGGGTGCAGCCCAGTGGTGGATCACTTGCAAAGTTTTGTGAGGCCCTAGTTTCAACCCCTAAATAGCCCCCTAAACTATTATAGTAAAAGATACATTGCCATTAATCTCTCTCAAAATACTCCCCCTGGCTTTGAACACTCTTATCCTATTGTTCTTGCCACTTTCTGAAGCAGTCTTGGGATTTCTCTTCTGTGAGCGTCTTTAATTTCATCTCCTATCATGACAACACTGTGTCACACATTGCTTCTGGTACGGTAATTTCTGTCAAATGAAAACATTCCAGTGTGTTCTTGTTCACCTTATTCACTGGACCTGGTACCATGTGACTTCTGACTCTTCCTCAAAGTCAAGATGGCTGTGAAAGATAAAAGTTTTGAATCAGTTCAGTACATCAAGGCAGCCATGACTGCACAACTAAAGGCATTCATGGAAGAGGACTTCCAGAACTGCTTCAGAGAATGGCAAGAACGATAAGTGTGTTGGAAGCCAGGGGGAGTATGGTGAGGGGGATTAATGCCAATGTATCTTTTACTATAATAAATTTAAAAAAAAAAGTCACCACGTCTTCTGATCACGCCTTATAGATAAATGGCTGCCTAAGGCTTGGGCAGGGAGCAGGAGGGTGGGTTGAGGGGAAGTGGGAGGTGACTGTTAACACTATGGCTTGCTTTTTGGGGTAATGATAATGTTCTAAAATTGTGGTGATGATTCCCCAACTCTGTAATGTACCAAAAATTTGGATTATACTATGTATGTTTATATGTATTTATTTATTTTTTGTTTTTTTGAGACAGATTCTTGCTGTGTAGCCCAGGCTAACTTGGAACTTGCTATGTAGCCTAGGCCGGCCTTGAACTTGCATCAATCCTCCTGCCTCAGTCTCCTGAATACTGGGATTACAGATGAGTGCCACCACACCCAGCTCTGGATTGTAGACTTTAAATAGGTGAATTATATAATATGTGAGTTATACCTCAATAATTATCAAAAATGGATTATGATTCAAAAGCTATTCTGGGGACTGGAAGTATACTGTTGAACAACACAAAGTCCCGCTCTCTCATAGCTTACATTGCAGTTGGAAAGTCATATAACCAATAAGTGAGCAAGCAAATAAAAACATAGTTTCACAAAGAGGTAGTTTCTGAATAAAATAAAGTAGGATAAGGAAATTGAGAGTGCTTTGTGCACATGTGTTATATTTGCCTGTGTATGTATATTTATGTGTAGCCATATGTATATATATTATGTCTGTTGCAGAAAAATTTAAATCAAAAGTTAAGATGTTATAATGTTTGCTTAAAATGTAATTACTAGAACTTAATGTTCCTTGTTTAAAACTTACACATTCCACCAGGTGCACTGGCACATGTCTGTAAGTCCAGTGACTTGGGAGGTGGTGGCAGGAGGATTGCAAATTTGAGACCAGAGGCAGTCTGCGTAATTTATTGAGACCCTGTCTCAAAAAGTTAAAAAATGGGCTGGGGACATAGCTCAGTGGTCCAGTGTTTGCAGAGCATGCAGGTGGGATGCCCTGGGTTCAACCCCAGTACTGCCAAAACAAAAACAAAAACAAAAACAAAAAACTTATACATTTCATCCAGTAGGTCACTTCCTATCTCCTTGCTTCTTATCTGCCTGTCTCTGTTCTTATAATCTGCTTCCTGATTTCTTACAACTGCTAAACTCAGTCAATTGAGTGTACTTGCCACCCTTAAGCCACTTCCTGATTTCTAGTATCATGTAGATGTTACCTGCCTATTTCCATGGTAACTGGCTTAACCCACCTACAGATGATCAGGTAGGCGGTGCACATGTGGTTCCAACTGACAACCCCCACCCTGTGAACTATATAACCCTAGGAGAACTGGGGTTCGGGGTCAGTCCTGAGAGGACTCATTTCCATGGGCTGACCTTACTACAGCAATACATTTTTTATGTTACCCAACTCCTGAGTCTTGAAGAACTTTTGGTTTTCTCATGCTGCTTCATGTCTACATGCACACATCTTTACATTGTATGCCTGTGTGTATGTGCAGCGTGTGTATGTATGTGTACACATATTTTCTGTTTTCAATATTGTGAATAGAAAGGCCCTCTCTGGTGGGTATAATTTTTTTCATTTTTAAAATATATTTTGAAGCCGGACACGGTGGCTCATCCCTGTAAACACAGCAACTTGGGAGGAGGAGGCAGGAAGATGGCAAGTTTGAGGCCAGAGGCTGTCAGCATAATTTAGTGAGACTCTGTCTCAAAACAAAAAGTGAAAAAATGGGCTAAGTGTATAGCTCAGGGGTACAGCACTTGCAAAGCATGCATGCATGAGGCCCTGGATTCAACCATCTATTACTGCAAAGAAAAACAATTGACTTTTAATTGACACATAATTGTGCATATGTATGGGTACAGTGTAATATTTCAACACATGTACACAATGTGCAATGATCAGATTAGAGTAACTGGCATATCCATCACCTCAAATATTTATTCATAGTTTTCCAGCGAAGATCTGAATGAGATGAATTGCCCAGTAATTATTGCAGTTAGTACATTTGAGGAAGCCCAAAGACTCTGTGACAGGAATATTTTGGCCTGTTCAACCAAGAAGAGGGATAAAGAGCTAGTGGGAGAAAAGGTTGGAGAGGTTGGCTGGGGTCATGACATGTAGGTAATAACCATAATAATATCTATGAATTATTTTAAGAATTCAATCTTAGCACTAATCATCCCTACTAACTTTGCATTATGCATTGTGCAGCCCATGAGTCCTTTTTACAGCCGCTGTCTTGTTGATGCTTACACCAACTCTAAGATGTTGCTATTAGTTTTCTCAATCTGTAGATAAAGAAAATGTAGGAAATTATCTACAATCCTCCCTGTTGCATGGGCCCCTAACTTCTATGACATGGCCTAAATGTAGGAATCTTGTTTCTTCAAGTTCTAGGTCAGTACTTTGTGCAAGACATAGGCTCAGTATATGTTTATTCAATTAACTTCTCTGAGGCCAAGTAAATTGATGACCACATCTGGACTTGGTACCAGTCATCTCACCCCAAGACTCCATTCTTTGTGCTACTTTCCCCTTTCAATTACAGAATGATGATGATGATGGCATCTTCTGGGGTCACCTTCCCAGAAAGTTGATGTTAACATTTCCTAAAACCTGTGGTATTTGCACAGTTTTCCAGGTTTTTGATGAAGGAGATTGCTGAGCAGCTCTTTTTATACAATCTTACTTTAACTAGGGGGTAAGTTTTTTCTTAGCATATTCCACTAGGTTATTTTAGTATAACTGACTTTTATCCTCTGATCCTTACAGATTGGTAATTTCCATCTCTGCTTTACCATCCAGGATCCTTCTCAGATAACATAAAAAAAGAGCATGAGTTCAATTCCTGACCCTGCTCTTAACTGATATGCGACCTTTGTTGATTAGTCATCTTTAGTTTCAGTTTTCCTCATTTGAAAGTAGAGATAATAATCTTTTTGACTTCATATGGCAGTTCTGAAAGTTACATATGCTCTGTGCAGAGCCTACAACAGAATAAACATTAGCAAATATCAGCTATTACTAGTTTATGTCCCCTCTCTTGTAGAATTGTGGCGAGGGAGGCAAGAAGCAACATAATTGCTTGCCAGGATCTCTCAGTGCACAGCGTTTAGGACTCTATTGTTGCAGTACAGTTGTTGTTGTTAGGGGTGCTAAAATATATTCCTGGACTTGACCACAACATGTGCACAGATGGAAACTAGGGTTGATTAACTCCTGAGCCTTCTGCACTTGAGCTAAGGGAAGAATGATGTTGAGTCTCCCCAAATATATTACTCCAAATTAGTCTTTGGGGCAGCTAGTAAACTCAGGGATTGCGTGCTTCAGAACACCCTGGGCCGGAATGAAGAGCCAGCCGTTTGCTCTCCTTCCTTTTCTCTCTGAGATTTAGGAAGAGACAGCTCGCTGGTGTCACTGCTGCTCTGCCCTGTTAGCATGATTGTTGATGTTGCCAGGTAACTGGTAGTGCAAGGGCTTCTGGGTGGGCTGCCCGAAGGCTGGGTGAACGGGAGGGAGGTGCAGGCAGGTAGAGGTCAAGGTCAAAAGGAATGAAACAGCAGTGTTTGTAGATACAAATTAGGGTCACTGAGATCTCCTCCAGGCTTAATGGTGAGGGGAAGGTCTGAAAACATGGAGTTATCAAGGAACTCCTCAAATACAAAACCAGTAAATATATAATACTTTGGAAGAGGAATAAATTGTTTGGTTTTTTCTTCTCTTTATTTATTGGTTGATTGGTTGATTGCAGTACTCAGGGGTTGAACTCAGGACCTTGTGCTTGCATGCTTTGCAAGTGCTGTACCAGTGAGCTGCATCCCCAGCCTGTTTTTTAGGTTTTTATTTTGAGACAGGGTCTTGCTAAATTACGCAGAGTGTCTCGGTCTTGAACTTGTCATCCTCCTGCCTCTGCCTTCCAAGTCACTGGGATTACAGGCATGAACCATTGTGCCTGGCTTGTTTTACTCCTTTTAAAGGAAACCTCACTTCCTCATTCCAGAAAATTCGTGCACACATATGTGTCTGATGGTATGCCTTTAAGTCTTTCATGCAAACGACATCAGCTCCTCCTACTCAGTGCTCAAAGTCAAGTGCCCCAGTGACACTTACTCTCAGTGTTTGGAAGAAAAAAATTGTTTTATCAGACTGTGCAAAGCCCCTCAGAAACCATCTATCTTGTTCATTTTCTTTCACACATAAAACACTGATTCTCTTTCTAAATGAGGAGTAACATATTGATGCTAGAGAAAGAGCAGAAAGAGAAGCCAAATAGCAGCTGACTGGAACTGGCAGATTTCATTGTTCATCTGAAAGCTGAGCGTCTCCCAGCACCTTTGTGAGTGAAGAATCCATTTTTAAATGGACAGAAGCCACTAATGTCAGCTAGAAGGTACCTGGGAGATGATCCAGCAAGATTCTCTTTTAGGGGATGAAGAGAGACTGTAAGTGCTTATCAAGTACAGAGATGAAATGACAGATCAAACCTTCTGTGAGAGATAGAATGTTCCCTTAGTTCTTCAGCTCGTACATCTTTCAATATCCTCCCCATTAACCTTCAGCCTCATGACCCACAAAGTGTTTCTGAAACTGTCTTCCCAATTCCCCACATGATTCAGCCTCTTCACTCTGCCAGAGATAAATGGATCTGCCATTAATCTCCGAACTGTTTTGCAGACTCATATACAGCCTCAAGGTCCTTTATTGGTTTACTCCTCTTAAGTGGTTACACCGTCTCTCTCCGTCAATAAATGTTTCACTGACTCTAGCTAAGCCAATTTAGTTTTGATTTCTTCATTCCTTCATTTTCTGACTACATACCATAAAGAGGATGCCCACATACAGCTGGGATAATCACAGAGTTGATGTCCATTGCAGAAGACATTAGATTCTTTTGGTTTGTAAAAATAACACTAAATAATTGAACTTAAAGAAACTGTAATTTCACTAAAAACTCTAAACTGGAAAGTCTAAAAATGTATTGAAGGCAAAAAATTACATTACCAAAAGTACATCTTAAAAATACCTACTTTCTTAAACTATACAAAAATAATATAGGCTACCCTTTATTGAGCACTTGCTGGATGGCAGATCTTGAACTAGACACTTTATACATATCATTTATTATAATATCAACAATATAATTTGGAAAGTATTATTATCTCCACTTAACACAAATGGAAACAGATGCTCAGAGAAGTTAAACAACTTGCTTAAGATCACCCAGTAAGTGAGCTTTTTCTAACTCTATAGCTTGGGCTCTCCTTACAATATCAGGTTGCTTCCCTTAACAAGATAATTTTAGCTTGATTGTCATCTTAAATAGATGTGAATACAATGTAATGAATTAGCATTTTATGAACCTTGAGTAAATCAACTGTTATTGGTTGCTGTGTTACACATTATCCCAACACTTAGTTTAACATAGCATTACTTTTTTCTTTTTTTAATTAATAAATGTTAGCCATGGTATTTTCAGTGGCATCATATGGTTGTGAAAGCTGGACACTGAACAAGAGAGACAGAAAAAGAATTGATGCTTTTGAATTGTGGTGCTGGAGACGTCTATTGAAAATACCATGGACTGCCAAAAGAACCAACAAATCTGTCCTAGAAGAAGTACAACTAGAGTGCTCCTTGGAAGCAAAAATGGCCAAACTGCGTCTTACATATTTCGGACATGCAGTCAGGAGAGAACAATCCCTGGAGAAGGACATCATGTTTGGAAGAGTGGCAGGTCAACGCAAAAGAGGAAGACCTTCCACCAGATGGATTGATACAGTGTCTGCAGCAATGGGCTTAAACATAAATAAGATCGTTTGCCTGGCACAGAATAGGCAAGTGTTTTGATCTGCTGTACATAGGGTCACTATGAGTCGGACTCGACTCGACAGCACCTAACAACAACAACAACAGTGGGGTACAGAGTAGTAAGGCTTTGCTATTTCTATTGTGCACCCATTATATCATTTTTGGTTATGCTCATCAACTTACATAATTTATGAAACCCTTTGATTAATATGTGGTAAAAAGAGTATGCAATTATGGATTATATTTCCATTTTTTCCCATGTATTTGTGGAGTTGCATCACATAACTTGAGATTGCCCTTACCCCTTTTAACCCTCTGTATTATTTCCCCTCCCCTTACTCCTTCCACAATCTTTGCTCCTCCCTTCTAAACCCTCCCCCCTTCTTTTTACTCTACTTATATTTTTCCCTTTGTAGATAAGCCTGATTGTGCATATATATATATATATATATATATATATATATATATATATGTTGTTGTGGTTGTTAGGTGCCATCAAGTCGGTATCCGACTCATAGCGACCCTCATAGGTTTTCAATGGCTGGCTGTTTCGGGATTGCCTTGGGAGTGGATTGTCAGGCCCTTCTCCCATTTTTGCGGTGCTGGGAATTGAACTTGGGACCTCAGAGACTGCAGCGCAGCACTCTACCAACTGAGCTAAATCCCAGCCCCATATATATATATGTATGTATGTATATATATATATATATGTATGTGTGTGTATATATATATATATATATATATATATATATATATATATGTATATCTTACATATTTATTAGGGAGAAGGACCTGACAATCCACTCCCCAAACAATTGTCCATTGAAAGCCTTATGAATAGCAGAGAAGCACTGACAATAGTGCCAGGCATGGCACAGTATCAGAGAGTATTTTGTTCTGTTGTACATAGGGTCACTACGAGTTTGACCTGACTCGACAGCACCTAACAACAACAACAACATGTATAGTTTTTTCCCCTTTCTCTAAGTTAGCTTTAGCTGCCAGATATGAATGAGAACATATGATATTTCTCTTTTGGGGCCTGGATTTGTTCACTTAGGATGATATTCTCCAGTTTTATCTATTTTGCTGAAAATGACATTGCTGAGTAGTGTTCCATTGTGTACATATACCACAACCTTTTTATCCATTCTTCTGTTGAGGGGCGTCTTGATTGATTCCATACCCTTGCGATTATGAAGAGTGCTACATTAAATATGGAAATGCAGGTGTTCATGTGGTATGATGACTTATCATCCATTGGATATAATCCTAGGAGTGGTATTGCCGGGTCATATGGCAATTCTATTCTTAGTTTTCTAACATATTTCCATATTGATTTCCAAAGTCGTTGAAGTACTTTACAATCCCACCAGCAGTATAAAAGAGTTCCTTTTTTCCCCAAATCCTCACCAGCATTTGTTATTATTTGTTTTGTTGATCTTGGCCATTCTTAGTGGAGTGAGATGGAATCTCAGGGTTGTTTTGATTTGAATTTCCCTAATGGTTAGGCCTATTGAGGATTTTTTCATGTGTTTCTTGGCCTGTCAAGCTTCTTCATTTGAGAACTACCTATTCATTTCTTTTGCCCACTAATGTCTTTACACCAATAGTGAACAGGAAGAAAAGGAAATTAAGGTGACAATCTCATTTATAATATCCCACCAAAAAATTAAATATTTTTGTAGCAGTCTAACCAAAGACCCTGAAGATCTCTATAAGGAAAACTTCAAAACATGAAAGAAAGAAATTGTAAAGAATACTAGAAAATGGAAGGGCTCTTGCTCATGGATTGGGAGAATCAGTATTGGAAAGATGGCTATATTACCAAAAGCAATTTACAGATTTAATGCAATCCCCATTAAAATTCCAATGGTGGACTTTGCAGAAATAGAAAAAATAGTCTTAAAATTCATATGGAAGCAAAAAAGACTGTATAGTCAAAACAAAAGCTACAAAAACAGCACAGGCAGGATCACTATGCCTGACTTCAGACTATACTACAGAGCTATAGTGACAAAAACAGCTTAGTGCTGGCACAAAAATAGGCTTGAAGACTAATGGAACAGAACTGAAGACCCGGAGATACACCTATGCATCTATAACCACCTGATTTTTGACAAAGAGGCAAAGGACATTCAATGGAGAAGAGATAATCTCTTCAACAAATGGTGCTGATAAAATTGGACATCCGTTTGCAGAAGATTGAAAATAGACTCTGTATCTCAATTTACATAAGAGTCAATTCAAAATGATAAGAGACCTCAACATAAAACCAGAAGCCTTAAAACTACTTGAAGAGAAGATAGAAAACATGTTCCCACACATAGGCATAGGAAAGTAATTCCTTAACAAGACTCCAATTGCACAGGAAATGGCAGCAGGAATTGATGAATGGGATTACATGAAATTAAAAAGCTTCTGTTCAGCAAAGAAAACAGTCAACAGAGTTAAAGGAGAGCCTACAAATTGGGAGAGAATCTTTGTATCTGATAACATTGGACAGAGGAATAATTTCAAGAATATACAAAGAACTTAAAGCAAATACCAAGACAACAAATTAGCATTTATTTTTTTCACAGTTTATGTGGGTCAAGAAACTGGGTATTGCTTAGCTGGGTTCTCTGGCTCTGAGTTGCTCACAGGCTGCAAACAGAGCTTCAGCTAGGCTACAGTCATTTCAAGGCTTGGCTGGGGAAGGATCTGCTTCTAAGCTCACTCCCATGATGTTGGCAGCCCCATTTCCTTGCATACAGTTGAACAGACAGCCTCAGTTCCTTGATAGTTGTAGGCATAGAACCACAGAAGGCTGTAGGGTGGCTCCCAAAGACACAAGGTCCTAATCTCTGCAAAACTTAAAGGAAGTTTTTCTTTTTTTTTTTTCTTTTTTTTATGGTGGTAAAATACAGACAATACAAATTTTACTGTATGGTAAAGTTTTTAACAATGAGATTAAGTTAAGATTTTTGAGATGAGGACATTATCCTGGAGCATCAAGGAGGGTCTTTTAACTCCATCAGAAGTGTCCTTATGGGAGAGAGGCAGAGGGAGATTTGACACAGAAAAGGAGGTGATGCGATCATGGAGGCAGAAACTGAAGGGATATAGTCACAGGTCAAGGGATGTTGATGGCCACTAGCATGTGGAAGGAGCAAGAACAGATTCTCCCTAGATCCTCCAAAGGAAACAGCCTTGCAAGCATCTCAATCTTGATTTCTGAATTCTGGCTTCCAGAATATGTTTGAGCCACCAACTTTGCAGTAATTTGCTATAGCAGCCAAAGCAAATAATATGCCACCTTTATCTCAGTCCCTTGTCACATGGGCCTCTCTAGAGGCAGCTGGGGGCCTTGAGTGAACAAGCAAGAAGAGCCAGAGGGAGTGTCAGCAAGCTTCAGAACTTAATCTCAGATGTGACCTCATGTTTTCTGCATTCTTTAAGTTAGAAGCAGGTTACTGGCTTCTGCCCATGCTGGAAGGGAGGGGATTGCACAAGGACATTGCTGTAGTTTGGATTGTAAGTGTCCCCCAAAGGTTCATGTGGTAAAGACTTGGTCTTGGCCGTTATGCTGTTGGGAAGTGGTGGAGGCAATGAGAGGTGAGGCCCCTGGGAGGTCTTCAGGTCATCGAGGGTGTGCCATGAAGGGGATTGTGGGAACCTGGCCATGGGTTGGCAGCTTTGTTCTACCATGCAGCCCTGTTGTGATATGTTGCCACAGGCCCAAAGCAATAGGGTCAATTGATTACTGACTGGGACCTCCAAAACTGTTGGATCAAAATGCCCTTTTTCTCCTTATAAGTTGATCACCTCAGGTTTTTGATATAGTAACAGAAAGCTCACTAACATGGGCATGAATACCATGTGGGTACAGATCATTGGAGGCTATCTTAAAAGATATCTACACAGAAATTTCTGTCTGCAGCCACAGCATCCTGGCATCTGATCCTGCCTGATCTCGGAAGGTAAGCAGGGTTGGCCTGGTTAGTCCTTGGATGGGAGATCACCTGGGAATACCATGTGCTGCAGGTTAGGGAGAAGGACCTGGCAACCCACTCCTGAAACAATCACCATTGAAAACCCTGTGAAGAGCAGAGGAGCACTGACAATATTGCCAGGCATGGTAGAGTGTTGGGGAGTGTTTTGCTCTGTTGTACATAGGGTCTCTATGGGTGGGACCTGACCTGATGGTTCATACCAACGCCACCACCACCAACAACACAGAACTCTATAATACTGTATTTGTTGTGAGATAAAGGAAATTCAGAAAACATCTTAAATTTTAGATAGGCCGCCTGCTAAGGTTTTTCTGCCTCTGGCTTGTTCCATTGACAGAGAAGAATTTACCTAGAGGTCTTTGGTTAGAAATGATCCTATTTCCTATAGGACCCACTCTGATTCACTCCATTTTGCTAAAAGGAAGCCAGTCTATAACCTCTCCTCTTTTTATATCAACCTTAGGTTTTTCATCTTTCATGATGACTTTCATGATTAAGTGACAATTTCATGTAGAATCCCAATACCTTAAACATAAAAACACATGACCTTTATCATCTCTGAAAGAGGAAGAAAAACAAAAAGACCCCCACAGAAATATTTCACCTAGGAATTAGGGAATATATATATGGTCTATTTAAAATTATCCACAGAAAAGTGATTTTGTTCCTGGGTTTGTGTGGAGTGAATGGCTGTGACAAGCCTTGATCATCTGGAGAAGAACCATCTGCAGAATAAAGGCATTGATGGAGTTGCTGCTCAGATCCCTGCCCTCTTCCTGTCCCTCTCCTCTTTATTGAGTCCTGCTGCTATCCCAGCAGTATTATCAAGGATGTAGCTTCCCATTCTCCTACTGTCTTGTCGTTCTGTATCCCGGGGTTTCTTGAAATGTGCTTTGCTGACCCACTAATTCTAATCACTTGAGAAACTCGATGAAAATGCAGATATCGAGGCCCAACCCCATTCTTCTAAATCTGGCATGGGACCCAGAAACCTATATTTTAAATAAGCTTCCCAAGGTGATTCTTATGCACAATAAAGATGAGAACTCTGACCTAAACACTATTCCCTGCTCAAGCAATTTTCACAGCTAACTATTTGTGAATGCATCACACCTGCTCTCTGATATTCATATTTTACCAGTCACTTTGGGGGGCTAGTACCTTAACTCACTATTTCATAATTAGAGGTAATTGGACCATAGGAGATAGGCAAAATGAGTTGAGGTTACATATGTAACCATTTAAATTTTTAATTGTGGTATTATCTTTAGGGCAACTTTCCATTTTGGCACTGGTTTTACAGTTTAGTAGTGATATAAAATTTCTTTTATATGTGTATGTAGCAGTTAGCTGTCCTCGCTGTAGCACAAAAACCAATCTAAACAAACTTACAGAGGAAGAGAGTTTTGGGGAGCTCATGGTTAGAGAATCAGTCCATAATGGAACAGGGCCTGTTGTAGATGAACTTACAGAATGGTGGACAGGAACAGAGAGAGAGAGAGACTAGGGCTGTGGGTCTGGGGTAAAAACCTCCAAAGGCCAGCCCCAGGGAGTTACTTCCATGCCCGAATCCTCAAGTTTCTCAGTACAGTACCTCTCAGTACAGTACCACCAGCTGGGGATGAAATGACATGACCTTTGGGGAACAATTTAAATCCAAACCTTAGTAGTGTGTTTTTGTAAAAGAGAAAAGGTACAGTGAATTGAAGAAAATATATTATTAATAGCATAGATGGTTGTTTTTGTTAGGTGCTGTCAAGTTTTGTCTGACTCATAGCCACCCTCATAGGGTTTTCAATGGCTGATTGTTTCGGGATTGCCTCGAGAGTGGATTGCCACGTCCTCCCATTTTTGCAGTGTTGGGAATGAAACTCGAGACCTCAGAGACTGCAGAGCAGCGCTCTACCAACTGGCTAAATCCCAGCCCAGCATAGATGATATATATGGCAAAAAGTATGACAGACATAATCAAATGGTTGAAGTTTGGGAAACACTGTCCTAACCCAAAGGAAATTTCTCTGTAGACTTCAGGGCATCACTTTGGAAAATGAAGGAGGCATTTGGGGGCAGAAACACCCTGCACAGGTTACTGAGGTTATTGCCTGTACCTTTGTGTAGGACAGGCTCTGGTGATCAGTATCAGTCATGAAGCTGGTCAAATGAGCTGATGAGCCATGCCTTCTGATACATTTTTTGTGAATATGGAAATGAAAGAACTAGAACAATAATTAATCACACACTGGTGCAATTAGGCTATAAAAAGGCACAAACTTAGTAGGAGAACTAGTTCTAGGCAAAAATGCAATGGAGATAAAGCCCTGTCCCCATCTCCCACCAGGGTCTTCCGTGTCCCTGCATAGCATCCAGTTGCTCTCTCATCCCCTCCTTTTCTTTCTCCTTCCTTTTTTTCTTACTTTGACTCCATCAAATTTTGCTTTTAGGACTTTCATTTTTTGGAGTTATAAATGACCTATGTTATTCCAAAGCACTAGTCTTTAGATTCTACTGAACTATTCATTTTACCATAAAAATTACCATAAAAATTACCATAAAAATTACCATAAAAATTACCATAAAAAATTACCATAAAAAATTACCATAAAAATTAACTAATAGATATCTTCCCCTTTCCCCTGCTCTTTTTGTTTGTTTGCTTGCTTTTTTTTAGCTTGGCATCAAATTTCCTTAAAAAAAAAAAAGCAGTGACTTTTCTCTATGTATAATGATCTCTATGTATAAATGATCGTAATTCTCTCTAAACAGTTCAATGAGACATATTATATGTTAAAACATTTAGATGTTTTTGAAAATTTGATTCATCATAAAATATATTCACTATGTACTTGTGCAGCTGGGGTTTAGCTGAGTTGGTAGAGTGCTGCTCTGTGCTCTCTGAGGCCATGAGTTTGATCCCTAGCACTGCAAAAATGAGAGAAGGACGTGGCAATTCTCTGTCAAAATGACCACTCCCCCCCTAAAAAAAAAAAAAAAATCAACCATTGAAAACCCTATGAATAGCAGAGAAGCACCGACACAGTGCCAGGCATGGCACAGTGTTGGGAAGTGTTTTGTTTTGTTGTACCTAGAGTCCCTGTGAGTCGGAACCAACTTGATGGCACCTAACAACAACATGTGCTTGTATCTATTTGAATTTTACTACCCATTTGAGATCTTAGGATTGAGTTGTCACTAGTCATATGGGGTTACTGAGTACAGGAAATGGGCTAATCTGAATTGAAATGTGTTGTCAGTGAAAATATACACTGAATTTCAAATTCTTAGTATAAAACAGAGAATTTAAAATATATATTTAATAATTTTAAATGCTGATTATATGCTGAAATGGTATATTTGGTTGTTGTTGCTGTTGTTAGGTGCCGTCAAGTCGTATCCAACTTATAGCGCAAAGCTCATAGGATTTTCAATGGCTGATTGTTTTGGGATTGCCTTGGGAGTGGATTGCCATGTCCTTCTCCCATTTTTGCAGTGCTAGGAATCGAACTTGGGACCTCAGAGACTGCAGAGCGAGGCTCTACCAACTGAGCTATATCCCCTGAGCTACATTTTGGTTATATTGTGTTATATACTGTAAAATTAACTTCACCTGTTTTCTTTTTATCTATTTTAATGTGACTATTAGAAAATTTAGATTACATATGTGGCTCACATTTATGTATTCATTTCGACATTGCCTTGGAAAACACTAAAGCTCGTCATTATTGTTGGTGGTGTTAGGTGCCATAGAGTCAGGTCTGACACATAGCAACCCATCTTAGGGTTTTCAATGGCTGATTGTTATCATGATTGCTTTGGCAGTGAATTGCTGTGTCCTTCTCCCGTTTTTACAGTGCTAGGGATCAAACCCAGGGCCTCCCAGGGCACAGAGCAGCACTCTACCAAGTGAGCTAAACCCCAGCCCCAAAAGTAACCATCATAGGGTTTTTTAATGGCTGATTATTTTTGGAGTGGGCTGCCACATCCTTCTATTTTTGTAGTGCTAAGGATTGAACCCAGGGCTTCAGAGAGTGCCGAGCAAGTACTCT
Source organism: Pedetes capensis (assembly GCA_007922755.1). NCBI lineage: Eukaryota > Metazoa > Chordata > Mammalia > Rodentia > Pedetidae > Pedetes > Pedetes capensis. Next base: position 143,411 of record VMDO01000255.1, on the reverse strand, counting down.
ACCAACTGAGCTAAACCCTGGCTTGTAATAAATGCCAAATTTTTAGCAATTAGACACTAAGTGATCTCAGGCTCTGAACCTCCCCAGTGTCTTGCCAGTGCCAACAACACAAAGTTACAATGCCTTGGTTCCTAACTTGAGTATTTAGGTCAATTCCCTCAACTCCTTGGTTAATATTAGATTCTATTACAGGAAGATTGTCTTGGTCAAGCCTTATTCTTATACAACCATACTGTATAATGAGACAACATAAAAAATACATAGAAAATTTTTTGGATCAGCTACAAAGTCAAAGAAGGACATAAAGGAATCAGGAACTTGAAAATATGTTTATAACAACCTTGTAGTTCTTTCACTTTTTTTTTTCTGTAGCTTGTTGAGAATATTTTAATCTTATTTATTTATTTTTTTGTGATGCTGGGGATGAAATGCAGGGACTCCATGCATGTTAAGTAAACTCTCTACAAACTGAGCTAACCCCCCAGCCCTGAGCAACTTCTCATCTTTTTAATGATGCAAATATTGCCATCCTTTCAGTTTGGATGTTTTCTCATAAAGCTGTTTGCCACTGCTGCTACCATATAACTATGCATTCAATATCATCACTATGATCATACCGTTTAGTTGTTTAGCTTGCAATAAGTTAAGTACCCACCTATGAACATAAAGAATCACATCACCTTGTGACTGATTTGCATTTTGTTTACCCAAATCTGAAGTCAAAATAAATACTTTGGTATCTAGGATTGCATCCTTTCTTCTGGCCATCCCATTAAACTGAACACTATTGGCTTCAAGGATCTTTGCCTGTTAGCTTTGTAGCTGCATGTATTCCTAATTCTCCTGGACAGTAAAAATGAGCACTGGAGGCAGATCTGCCTGTGTCTCCCTTGGTTACTCCTTACTTTGAACCTGGCTGGTCCTTGACATCATCGTTAGCTGTTTCTACTTTACCCTCAATCCCCAGGCTGTTACTGGCTTCTTAGAGCTCGAGTGTGGCACCGGATCTGAGATATGAGTGTGAATCACTCTAAGGTTACAGTTCTGACTTGGCCCAAGCTTGATGCCTGAGTTCAAACTCCAGTCCTAGTTTGTCTTTTACCTGGATATTTTAAGTTCCAGAGTGACCATTCAACTTCGTAGCATTAAACACTCACAGCTCCACTTTGTGATTTTTGGAAGCCATAATAGCATTCAGCTGTCTAGCTAGGACTCTTAGGCAGGTGTGGCAGGAAAATATTTCAAATATGCTAGAACACTTTATTCTTTTCACTGTGGCTGCCACCTTCCTTTTGACTCAAAGAATCCTCCTGGGATTTCTACTCAAATATCCTTTCTTTGTTGTACCATATCACACCTTTACTTACCAATCATTTTGAACATAACATATAACATTTATTGTTGTTGTTAGGTGCCGCTGAGTTGGTGTCCAACTCATAGCAAACCTACGTACAACAGACACAACACTGTTGTCGTGCTTCTCTGTTATTCATAGGGTTTTCATGGTTGGTTGTTTTTTTGAAGCGGGTTGCTGGGTCCTTCTCCCAAGCCTACAGCACCTGGTGTTCCCAGGTGGTCTTCCATCCAAGTACTAACCAGGTCCGAACCTGCTTAGCTTCGGAGATCTGACAGGATCAGATGCCATGGAGGTACGGCTGCAGGCTTACACAACATTTAGTTCCTAATAGTAAAATTATTTCTAGGTCAGATAATGACCTTTATCATTCTTTAGTTCTCTGTCACCTCTGAAAGTATAAGAATCTTATTATTATTTTTTTTTTTCTGAAGCCATACCCTCTCGTGAGAGAGTGGTCAAAGGATTTAAATTCTATTAAAATTTTAACATCAGCCAGCAGGAGGAAAGAATTTGGAGTGAATGATATGAGTCTTTTCCAAACTTTTAAAATCATGCCAGCCAGTTGTTTCCTTATTTTCTCATTGCTCATTTATTCATTCAATAAGTATTTATTTAGTGCTTATTGTTTCAGGCACTGGGAATATGGCAGAGTAGAAGAGGATTCAGTGCCTTAAGGGTAACTTAAGTACCACTGTATGACTTTCCTATCTTCTCTGGCTCTAAGGAAATGTTTTTATTGTAATTGGGTTCACTCTAGTTCCTTTGGGGAGGATAGGCATGGATGGAAGACACAAGGCTTGGAATCCTTTACTGTAACAAGTAAATAAGAAATAGATGGAATCCAGTTGCCAATTGCAGGCAACCAATAAGCAGCAAATTGGAGAAACTAGAAAGAGTGGTATGGAGCAAAGTCACTTTGCATAGCTTGATTGGTGGGGGCTGTCGGGGATGGGTTATTAGGCTAATTTCCATCTAAGTTCTCCAGAAACTGCAGGGACTGTTTTGAGTGTGTGTAGGAAGGAGTTGCCAAGTGAAGGGTCTATAGGTACCTGTGCATGCTTGGGAATGAAATGACAAAGGCCCTCCAGAGTTTTCAGGGGCAACTATGGGTGAGGACAGGAGAGCACACAAGCCAGAGACACTATTTTTCTTCAGAAAAATCTGTCCTTAGTGGATTTCCCTATGGCAGGGAGAAGTGAAATTTTCTCCAACCCCTTTGTCTTTCGGGGCAGTGATTTTCACATGTGGGTCAAGGGATGGGTTATGCAAGCATTGTTTACAGTCCTGGTTAAAAACAGCTTTCAGGGGCTGAATCTTGGAATTTCAGAGAACAGAACTGGCCAGTTTTACTATTCCAGGAAGTTCTTAAGCATGTTGAAAATTGATATCTACTGGCTTAGAGACTTTCTCAGTAAGGCAGAGGGCAAGTTGCTGGAAGGCTGCTGAAAGATACTAAACTTTTCCTTTTTAAATCTGGCCAAACTCTTTGCCAGAAAAGGTGATTATTTATTGATGTGTTAAGGCAGAGATCCCTAACTCCTGGTCCTGGGATGAGGTCATGGCTTGTTAGGAACCATGGCCTGTTAAGAACAGCAGGAGATAAGCAGCAAGTGAGCGAAGCTTCATCTATATTTATAGCCACTCGCCATAGTTGGAATCATTCTGAAACCATCCCTTCCATCCCTGTGGAAAAACTGTCTTCCACAAAACCTGTCCCTGGTGCCAAAAAGGTCAGGAACTACTGTGTCAGGCTGTGCATATTTTAAAATTTTCTACTGCATTACATACGTAAGCATTACTTTATTCAACTGTTCTGGTTTTGAAATGCACTGATCTCTCCAGGAGTGATAATTCATTAAGTTTTCACCAGTTAGAGTGAATGAATTTCTTTGGAATAGCAGAGGAGACCCAGTCTCCTTGTGAGTCAGGGCTCAAGATATTGGAAGCCAGCTCGAATAATGAAAAGATATTAAAAGAAAGGTTATGCACATGAATTTCAAACTTCATGGACTTGCCTATTTGCTTCTACCTCCAAGACACTTTGCTAAGTATCCCTACCATCTTTTTTGAGCCTGACCCTTGCTTTTACTTTCCAGCTAAGGAAACCTCTTTTCTTTGCCAGCCCTTTTTGGATGTGTTTGGAATTTTGCCTAAACAAGGTCTTCCAAACCTGGCCTATGTTATTTTTAGTATCTTCTTTGCATATGTGCCCTAAGGAAGTGGCATCCTCCTTGCATTCTTTCTTCTGATGAATATTTGATTGGCAACCGTAGAATTTTTCTTTGTGTTTAAATTATAAACTCACTGCAAGCACAAGGCACCTTTCACAGTCTTTTAAACTACGTGTCAATATGTGTTCTTGTAGAGCTATAATTACCTATTATTTCATAGCTTGCTCAATTAAATATTCATTAAACAAAGGCTGAAAATGGTATTAAATCTATATAAAATTTTTAATGTGCAAAAATCACTAATCAGTACGCTAATATACCTTCATTGTGGTTCACTTTGGTGGCAAGAAAGGGCAGTATGTTTTTAAAATAATGGTTTGTTTTTAAAAAGCCATTCACATTGAAAGAATCATGCACATTTTCATATAATAATGACTTATCCAACTGAGGGAGTTTCTAAATGTAAATGAGAAACAATTTTACTGTGCAGTCTTTGGAGGAAGGATGTGACTTTTAAATAAAAATAGATGTTTCCCACTTTTGCCAGTACTCAGTTAACATTGCTAGTGGAAGGGAGCACATTTGATAGATGTAGGCAGAAGAGCTGCTCTGGGATACCAGGATCACTGAAGAAACCTGTCAGGATTCATCAGGTTAGACTTTTTATCTTCACCCCATGGTATTCTGGGGTGAAGAGAATTAAGTAACAGACAAGCCAACATCTATACCCTCCATGCAGACATAAATATCCTAGGGAAAGAATGTCTATGAAACAGTCATTTCACTTAAAAAACTTTCATCCAGGTAGTACATGAAACTTGAATTTCAAAAAAAAAAAAGAAAAAAGAAAAAAGAAAAAAAGGGAGAAGAAGAAGAAGAAGAAGAAGAAGAAGAAGAAGAAGAAGGCGATGACTGTATATAAGAAGTAAATATCTTGCCTTACCTCATTTCTACTTGTAAGAGGCAACCATTTTTTTAAAAACAGTTTTGGAGATCAAACCCAAGGCCTGTGCATGTTTGACAAGTACTTTACCACTGAGTTACCCAAAAAGCAGCCATGTTTTTTAAAACTTAATTATTACTTTAATTGTATAAATTAATGGGTTAGATTGTGATAAATTGATCCCTGTATTCTTGTGTGATGGCCAAATCTGGGTTAAGATTTTCATCTTCTTAAACATTAAACATTAAAAATTAAACATTTTTAAAAAATGTAGTTAAACATATTATAATTGTACATACTTGTGAGATCGAGCATGATAGTTCAACATTTATATAGAAACATGTACTGATGAAATCAGGGTAGTTAACATTGTTATCTTTTATCATTACTTTGTGTTTGGAGCCTTCAAGCTCCTCTCTTCTACTTATTTGTAAAACATGTAATAGATTATTGTGAACAATAGCTATCCCACAGTGCTGTAGAACATTAGAATTCATTTCTTCTATGTAACTGTGTTTTAGTATTTATTTTTCAATTGTTTCCATCCTTTCTGCACTTTACACTTCCCAGGCTCTAGCAATCCTTACTCTACATTCTGATTGACTTTGTTTAGTATTCAGATATGACAGTGAATGTGTGGAACTTGTTTTTCTCTGTCTGATTTATCTTGTTTAACATAATGTCCTCTAGTAACTTCCTTTTGTTGCAAATGACAGAATTTAATCCTTTTTGGGTTGAATAATATTCTATTGTGTGTATTTACATTTTCTCTATCCATTCATCCATTAATGGACATGGAGGTTGGTTCCACATCTTAGCTATTGTGAATATTGTAACATTCAACATGAGCATGCAGGTAGCTTCTTGACATATTGGTGTAATTTCATTTGTATGTAGAGCCAGAAGTGGCGTAGCTAAATTACATGGTAGATCTATTTTTCACTGTTTAAGGAAACTCCAAACCATTCTGCATAGTGGCTGTACTACTTAAAAGCAATCATCTTTAAGTGACTCTGTTTTTAGTCTTTTTGGTAGTTTCTCTTCTCTTCTCTTTTCTTTTCTTTTTTCTTCCTTCCTTCCTTCCTTCCTTCCTTCCTTCTCTCTCTCTTTCTTTCTTTTTCTTTCTCTTCTCGCTCTCTTTTTGTACTGGGGATTGAAACCAGGGCCTAACACATGCTAGGCAAATGCTGTGCCATTGCCCTTAAATTTTTTTTTTTTTTTTTTTTTTTTTAAATTTTGAGACAGGGTCTTGGTAAGTTGTCCAGGCTGGCCTGGAACTTGTGATTCTCCTGCCTCAGCTTCCCCAGTAGCTTGGGATTATAGATGTGTGCCATTGTGCCTGGCTACTCTTATATTTCTAAATAATATACTTGTCTTCATAATTTTTGATGAGTACTTTAGGATATTATCTATTGATTGCCCTTATCAAATATCAGTATTGCACTATTACTCTTTGTCTAATTTTTAATGCAATCATTGTTGTTCTTCTGTTGATTTCCTTTGTTGAATCTTTAAGGAATATCTTTAAATCTGCTCCTTTGGTTTTATCAAATTGAGACATTAATACCCATCATTCACATGAGGATTTTAGTACATGTAACTCTTCCTCGACTTTTCTTTCCGCTCTTTTAGTTTCATCAAGTTTCTTTTCTTGGATCTCACTGACATTATCTGTATTGTCCAATGTTTATCTTTATGCCAAACTTTGCTTACCTAGGCTAGGTAGTGCTTGTCTCTGTTCTTCAGAATCTAATGAGTTCATGTAGAAATGGTTTGCATCATATTGCATATATAATTAACTATTCTGTTTCTTATGTGTTCTGACGCTAGCATGAGAATTTCCCCATATCTTTGTTTTTTAGACTGTCATCCCTCAAGGTTGCATGCTGTTCTATAATGTCAGAGATGCACTGAAGCTTGGCTTTGGCCTTGTTATTTTTCCAGAAAAGTTATCATGCTCAGTTCAAGCTTCGTCTTTGGAAGCCCAGTTAGATGAATGCTTACTCTGATATCGTTTCTGACATTCTCAATCTGAATGTGAGCAGTGATTGTATAACCATTTAGTTCACTGTCATAGAATATCAGTGTAACCATAACTTTAAAATGAACATAGCATGCTATTTGGATTTGTTGTTAATATTGTAGTATCAGAATATTGGAATATTCAAATACTGGTAAGTTTTATTTTAGATGTAACTTGGAGTAAAAAAATCTCTTCATGTACTTTATTTAGTTAAATTGGTGAGCCAAATGAAGTATAAACATATTTATTATTGAAAGTAAAACGCTATAAATATTAACCTAAGGGTGAAACTACTAATTATATATGAAAAGTACTAAGAACTTTCAGATAATTAGGAAGAAGATGCAGATTCATTTGTATAATAAGAGAGTACATTAGATTATTTTAGAAAAAGTATATACTTTTTGAACCAAAAATATTTATTACATTACATTAATTATAATATAAAGTGGAAAAATATAGGACAGATGATATCATAATTCTCAACTTTGTAGAATTATTCAGAATTCTAAACCCCATAATATTAAGCAAAATAACCTGGAAGAACTATATTTAGTTTTTAGTTATCTAATTCCATGTAGGTCATGAGTCTTTCGCAAAAAGTTCTATTTGGAAATTCTTCACATTTTATGAGAATGAATAAAGAGCAGAATGTCAATTTTATTCCCCTGAAATGTCACGAAGAGAAAAACTCCAGATCATAAAAAATCCAATTCATTATAAGCCACCTTCGCTCCAGACATCTGATTAGTCAATACTTAAATTGTACTTATCATGTGCCAGGGACTGTTCTACATGTTTTCTATGTTAACTCATTGGATCCTCCCAACAGTCCTTTGAGTCCCTTTATTAGCTCCTTCTTCAGATGAAGAGCTAAGATCCAGAGAGATTATTTATCCAGGGTCATAAAGCTAAGAAGAGGTGGAGCAGAATTGAACCTAGGCAGTTTGACTTAAGTCATACCACGCTTTTAACCATGGTGTGATCTCTTAAATGAGATGTACCTGGAAACGGCTTAGATCAAGTTCCTGAAATGGAGCAAGCCTCCATTAAAAGTTCACTCTTACAATCAGTTGCCGGAATGAGATGGAGAATATTGGAATGAGAGAGAGAAGAGCTGATGAGTATTCCATCTGACAGTTCCAGTCTCTGGAAAGTGTATATAGCCCTGAAAGGCCAAGAAGCCAGGTGCAGCCAGGTGGGTCCAATGTAACAAAAGTTGTTATCAAAGCCTCATGGCTATAGGGCTCCTTGGTGCCAAGGATCTGTTGCAAAGCACAGACTGCTTGAGACTGGGTTCTATCACAGGTTTTCCTTACTTTGTATGGGTGATCATGAAGACAGCTGCAACATTCCAGTTTTGTTAACATCAGATGTGTTATTTTCTAGCTTTGCTTAGAGGATGGAAGTGGAATGGAAACTATAGAGGAGCAGCATCTTATCAGAATGTTGAAACTGGGGTGTGGCAGCAAAGACTTATCACTACCTCTAGAGGAAATGAGTTATCTAGGGCTGCTTCTTGTTGTTGTTAGATGCTGTCAAGTTGGGTTCAACTCATAGCAACCCTCATAGGGTTTTCAATGGCTGATTGTTTCTTAGAGGATGTTTATATGTATTTCACAGAGAACAGCTTGTTGTTAGGTGCCATTGAGTCAGGTCCGACTCATAGTGACTCTATGTACAACAGAATGAAACACTCCCTGACACTGTGCCATGCCTGGCACTATTGTCAGTGCTTCTATGCTATTCACAGGATTTTCAATGGCAGATTATTTCAGGAGTGGATTGTCAGGTGCTTCTCCCTAGCCTGCAGTTCCTGGTATTCCCAGGCAGTCTCCCGTCCAAGGACTAACCAGGCTGATCCTGCTTAGCTTCAGAGATCAGGTAGGATTGGAAGCCAGGTTAAAACAAGGAAGTTTTGGAAACTTGAGGATTTTTATGGAATTAACACTACACAGGAACAAGTGAAATTCTTTCTCAAGGGCAGCCAGTTCCAGCTTACTGGTATTAACTAAGAAGTACAAAGTGCAAGCTGCTGAGGACTGAGACCAGATGTTAAAGACCCAGAGGAAATTCATGCAGTGCCAACAGCACTTGTGGAAGCTGAGGCAGCTGCTTTACTTGTGCCTGTCGTTATTGCTGTTAGATGTTGTCGAATCCATCCGGCTCATAGCAACCCTATGTGCAACAGAACAAAACACTACCAGACACTATGGCATGCCTGGCACTATGTTGGTGCTTCTCTGCTATTCATAGGATTTTTGATAGCTGATTGTTTTGGGATTGTTTCTGGAGTGGAGTGCCATGTCATTCTCCCATTTTTGTGGTGCTAGGTATCGAACCCAGGGCCTCAGAGTGTGCAGAGCAAGTGTCTTACCAATTGAGCTAAACCCCAGCCCTCATTTGTGCCTAGGTGTTCATAAATTAGTACTCTCATCTCTGGACTGCACCCTTTAAATGTTGTGTACAAAAGTTACTCATAAATTGTTAAACTTAACTTTTTGTTACTTTAATAGTGTTATGCTTTCTTTTTATTCTTTCTTATCCTGATGCTTTCATCACAGCATCGCACTGAGGCTACTTCTAATCCACTGTCTTACCCTAGAAGTCCCAAGACTGCTACTTTTTTTTTTTTGCAGTACTGCGGGTTGAACCCAAGGCCTCACACTTGCATGCTTTGCAAGTGCTATACCACTGAGCTGCACCCCAGCCCTTTTTTTTTTTTTTTTTAACTTTTTTTTGAGACAAGGTCTCACTAAATTACACAGACTGCCTCTGGTCTTGAACTTGCGATCCTCCTGCCTCTGCCTCTGGAGTCACTGGGATTACAGGTGTGTGCCATCGTGCTTGGCAAGACTGATACTCTTAATGAGAGTTTATTTGAAACTCAGTTCTTGTTCATTGTGGCCTCGCCAATTCCGTGGAATTCTCTGATTTTCTTCACCTCTTTTTGCCTGCCTCCACTAACGGTGGCCAGGCTGACTTCCCTTTATTTATTTTTTAAAGCTCAGTTAATGAATCCTTCTTTTGCTTTTGAAGGAGGAAGTCTGACTGATTCTCATTGCAGCAAGGTGGGGCTGAGCCTAGCAGAATTCCAGATATTGAGTCCAGTAGAAAATGTACTCCCTTTAGAATACCAAGAACACCAGCTTTACAAACTCAATCCAGTAAAATGGAGGATAGAGCACGAGTTTCCTTTTAAGGTCTTTCTCCCTGCTCCGAGGGCTTGGAGAGTATCACAGCTTCCCTAGTATTTCTTTCCATTCCTCTTATGAAGTGACTCTTGGATTTCTGTCCCATCATTTACCCTAAGTCCTGTCTCCAGGTTCTCCCCTTGTATATTCTTTCTCAGGACATGGCTGGGTGACTTAGCTGGCTTTATTAATTTTGAAACTATTTCGGATGCTCTTCTTGGTTTAAGAAGAACAAGAAGGGAATGGGGATATAGCTCAGTGGTAGAGCACTTGCCTAGCATGCACAAGGCCTTGGGTTCAATCCCCATCTCTCTCTCTCTCTCTCTCTCTCTCACACACACACACACGCACACACACACACAGAGTGCTTAGAAGCACTGGTCTGCTTCTATGGACCAGTGTCTGTCCGTATGTGATTAGAAGAATTTTCCATGGGCTAGCTTTTGACTGTGTAAGCTCCAACTCTTTTCTCTCTGACACTCCTTGCAGACTTCTGTGCTGCTCAATTTCTTGTCATGAGATGAACCCTGGCCTGCACCTTTGCATGCAAACCTGGTTGGGTCAGATCAGTGATGACAGGAATATTCCTGAAACTATTTCTGCACCAAGATGGCTAGAAATGACTTACTATACATGAAGACAGACTGGGGTTTCGCTCAGTTGGTAGAGTGTGTGCTCTATACTTTCTGAGGCCCTGGGATCGATGTTCAACACTGAAAAAATGGGAGAAGGACCGGATAATCCACTCCCAACAGAATCCTAAAACAATCAGCCATTGAAAACCCTATGAGGGTAGCTATGAGTCTGACCTGACTTGACCGCATCTAACAATAACAACATACATGAAGACCACTGACAGACACAGAAAAGTTCAAACTAGATATCCCTGCCTCAGCTTATTCCCTGAAATGCCCTTTCCCTGGGAAAGAAGCACCCTCTTTTCCTTGGCATTATTGGCTCTAGGATGATTGAAGCATAGCGCTGACCATGACCATTTTTATCACTATCAAGAAGAAATCTTGACAATGACCAAAGCTTTCCCAACCAAAACAGAATTAAGATAAATATATTGGGAGAACAGATGAGATGGCGGGGGAGGAAAGGAGCGAGATTTATTTTTTATAATGTCCCTAAATCCAGTTGCAACTGAAACCATATTTAGCTCTTCACTTATATAAGCCAATACATTCCTCCTCCATTGTCTTTCTTTCTTTCTTTCTTTCTTTCTTTCTTTCTTTCTTTCTTTTCTTTCTTTTCTTTTCTTTTCCTTCCTTCCTTCCTTCCCTCCTTCCCTCCCTCCTTTCTTTCTTTCCTTCCTTCCCTCCCTCCCTTCTTTCTACTTTCCCTCCCTCCCTCCCTCTCTTCCTTTCTCTCTCTCTCTCTCTCCTTCTTTCTTTCTTTCTTTCTTTCTTTCTTTCTTTCTTTCTTTCTCTTTCCTTCCTTCCTTCCTTCCTTCCTTTCTTTCTCCTTCCTTCCTTCCTTCCTTCCTTCCTTCCTTCCTTCCTTCCTTCCTTTTTTCCTTCCTTCTTTTAATATAGTACTGGGGGGAGCTGAACCTGGGGTCTTGTACATACTTTGCAAGAGCTCTACCACTGAACTGCACCTCTGGCCTCCTTTTAATTTTTTAATTTAAGTCAAGATCTCACTAAGTTATGCAGGCTGTCTCTGGTCTTGAACTTGCAATTCTTCTGCTTCTGCCTCCCAAGTCTCTGGAATCACAGGCATGCACCACCACACCTGGCTCCCCTGTTTTAATTAACTGAGCTTGAATTGCCTTTTTCTGTCTATTGCACTGTGATACCCCAACTTCTAGAACCTGACACATGATATTCACTAAATAAATATTTGCGGAATGAATGAATAAATTAGGCTCTGTTACTTTTCACAGCAGAGAAGGTCTTCCTAAATCAGGGAGATTAAAATTATAAATATATGTATATGTAGGTGTGTGTATATTTATATATATTCACACACACACACACACACACACACACACACACACACACAGATAAATTATATCCAAGATAGAACTGAAGAGCTACGGAGAAAATGCTAAGCATAGGCTACTGATAAACTCATCTGGCTAAGTAGTGAAAGAGGCCTCATGTCAGAGACACCACTTGAGTGTCCATTGCCTTTGTTCACCAACTTGCAGGGACCATTATAAAGGCCTAGAGGAAGGAATGCACTGGATATGCTCAGAACACAGATGGGCAGTGGTCCTATTGGATGGTAGTAGTGAGTTTCTGAAGAAGGCTAATGAGGCTGATGTTGAAAAGGCAGAATTAGGTGATCTCAGACAGCATTGAATGACCAGTTGAAGAAGTTAGATTATTTGGTAGCCATCGGAAAATCAATGGGTGATTTTGAGGAGAAAAGTGCGATATTATCCTTTCCATGGTTAGTTTCTTTTTCTTTTTTATTTCCTTTCTTTATTTTTTTGTGGTACTTGGGGATTAAACCCAGTGCCTTCCACATACTTTGTAAGTTCTTTACCCCTGGGCTGCACACCAAGCCCATTTTTTACTTTTTATTTTGAGTCAGGGCCTTGCTAAGTTATACAGGCTGCAACTGACCTCCAACTCATGATCCTCCTGCCTCTGCCTCCCAAGTTTCTGGGATTACAGGCATGTGCCACCATGCCTGGCCCAGTTAGTTTCATTTGAATGGAAAACCTGAAGCTTCTACCTGTAAAGCAGGTTAGAGAAGATTTTTGTGAAAGTATTTTCAAATTATGCCATGTAGGCCACTGCTATCTTATGACTAGTTGTTTTCTTATGATAGTCTGTGGTTAGATCCAGTAATTTCTCAAAAGTATATTTGTAAATTTTGGTTCTCTAAAATAGAAATGTGTAGGCCTGGGGAGGGGGGTGCAAAACAAGGAAAACCCAGAAAAGGCCTTTTAAAAAATTATCTTTAAGTCTATTTCATCTTGTAGAAAAATTAGAAGTGATGAATAATATATTTAAGATAAATTTTCAGCAGTGATAAAGTGATCAGATGATTTAAAAGAGAGACATGTCTTACACATTTTTTGGAAGAAGCAGAAATTGTGTGACAGCTCAGAAACTGAGCCTAATTATACAAATCCTTTGGAGCTGAGGGTAAGTAACATGGGTAGGATTGGGGGAAAATGTAGGTGTGGTCAAATTAGCTAGAGAGTTTAGAGAAAAAACTAGCAATTTCCAAAGGAATCCAAGTTGTGGTATGTAACATATTTTACACCCTAGGCTAATAAAAGTGACTTTACATGGCATAAGCATATTGCATTTACTTTGATTTCTCTGCAACATATTTTTCTCTTCTTCCTTTCCCAATATATGTCAATGAAAAATAAAGTTTTTCTTTTGATTTTGAAAACTTCCAACAATTTTATATTCCTAGTCTCAAGATATCCTGTGATTCTCCTGTATTTATGTTACTTTTTACTCTTCTTTTAGGTGGTACCTGTGGGGCACGTGCCTCCCGGTCTGGCCTGGATGTTCGGACGGGCTGCGCCTCCGCGCACACAGATACTAAACACAGTCCACTTGGGACCCTCAGGTGAGAGGCAGAGACTCCTGCGGCCCTCGGGACTCTGGAGGAGACGGGAGAAAGGAAAACCCTCAGGCGCTTTTGCCTTCCAGGGGCAAACACCTGTGTTGGTCATCTCGGTGGTCAGGAGGAGACAGCTGTCACTTCCTCGGTGATCAGACGGAGAGCAGGTTCTTTTCCTTGTTGAGGATTGTGACGGGAGAACATTCTTTCCTCACCAAAGTTCCGGGGGAGAGCAGCGGGAGAGGCATTCCCTCATCGGTGGTCTGGGCAGGAACTGGCGAGAAGGTGCAGAAAGGGTGCCAAAAAGGCCTAAAAGGTCTAAAAAGCTGTGCCAAAAAAGGTCAAGCTGCCGCAGAGCAGCTCTTTATGTAGTTCGCCCATGGAATGGCCTGAGCCAATCAGCTTTCAGTCCAATTGTCCAATCAGGAAGGGTTTTGTACAAACGTGCAACCAAGTTACTTTCATTTTCCCTAGATTTCTAACTTACAAACCATATATTCAAGCGCCATTTTCCCAGTTTGGGAGTTTTTGCCAATTTCCTCCCAACTTTTCCCTACAGGTACCTTTTGTAAAAAAAAAAAAATGCATGTTTTATTTATAAATGCATTTTTGGAAAGAGCTTAATTTTTTATTCTCTCTTCACTTAAAATTATTTCTTTTCTGGTTTTGGTTTCTGTGATAGAGGAAAAATGATGGTAGGTATTAGCACTTACTTTTCCAGGAGGAAGGATATTTTGTGCTTTGCTGCTGTAGGTCTTTTTGGTGGGGTGAACAGTAAGGGATAGAGATGGAGAAGACAGGGAACCAGGTGTAAGGATGAGATACCCAGGGGACACGGAGAGTGAGCTGTTGAGACCAGAAAGAACATGGGGTGGGGCACAGGAAATAATCAGTCACTGCTGGAAGCAGTTGGGTGAGCAAAAATGATTTAAAAGCAATTTTAAGGAAATATTTTTGGGAATGAAAGGTGTCACCTCCACTTCTGAGTCCCTTAGATCAGGACCCCCAATGTCTTTGGCACCAAGGATCAGTTTTCGAAGGACAAATTTTCCACAGACCAGAGATGGAACCACGGGGAACAGCTGTAAATGCAGATGAGGTTCATTGCTACCCTGCTGATCACCTCCTGCTGTGTGGCTGGGGAGGGTGCTGGGACCTCTGCCTTAGAAAATCCCATAAAAATGTTCCATTTCCATATGATGCTCTTATAGTCAGATTTGTGAACATGCACGTGCTTTTCTAACATATCAGTGAGTTGAGATTGGATTTAAGATAAGAGGAGAATTCCTGAAAATTGCCCAATTTTATTTGGATTATTTCTTTAAGCAAATCATATTATAGCAATTAAAACTATAAAAACAAGACTTCCCATAAAAGAAGGTCATGATGGCAAGAAAACAGTATTTTTGCTTTCTAGTCCCTTCCATCATATTGTTCTGGGGTTTCAGATTCTGTGTTGTTTAAGATGTGCTCATAAACTTTTCTTCTAGGCTGTCATTTAGAGCACATCAATTTTCTTCCTCTGGTTAGTCTAGATGAAGTCTCTGAGGTCACTGTGATACCATGGCCACCATCGTGTCAGAACTATCTACTCAAGGCACCATTAATTGCATCCACCAAGGTGCCACAGATTCAGTAAATGCTGCCAATGTCACCTAAGCATACTGCCACCATTGCCTTAGCAAGATGCTTCTCATGTCTCTGAAGTACCATGGTGCTGCCCACATCTGATACATTCTTTGGCACTTTTTCCTTCCAAAGGCAGATGTTGGTCATACACTTCTTCAATTATTGAACCCATTCTCTTTCCTTTTGGTGTTTGCCTTAGCTGCCTTTTTCTAGGATGTGAGTTTTAGATGTGAGTCCATGGTTGTAGGACACACCAGGAAGCAGAAGTGGCTAGGTTCAGAAATACTCCTTATTGGTGGATGGTACTGGGACCTTATGTGTCTCAACTCTTCCGTACCTTACAATTTGTTCTGTCCCAGAGGAGAGTCCTTATGGGAGGCTGGCCAAACTCTGGTCATGCCTAGACAAGTCTGAATCTCCTCATGGAATTTAGGTCCCTAAGCTGAGGTCCTCTTAGCCTTAGGGATAATAGTTTTCACAGTCCTTTCATTGGTATTCTCTCCATTCATAAAATACTGATGAGTGTATCATTAGGATAATTAGGTTACTATCTCACCCAATAAAAATTTCAGCTTAGAAAAGGAGATGTACTTGTCTCTGTTATTTAAATATCCATTTATTTATTTCTTCACCCAACACATATTTAATTAGTAAGTATTATACACCAGACAACAACAACATATACCAGAGAGAGGGTTTGGGTTTAGCTCAGTTGGTAGAGGGCTTGCTTTGTGCACTTTGAGGCTTTGGGTTCAATGATTAGCACTGCAAAAGTGGGAGAAGGATCTGGCATCCCACTCCCAGAACAATCCCCAAACAATTAGCCATTGACATCTCTATGAATAGCAGAGAAGCACTGAGATAGTGCTAGGCATGGCATAGTGTTGGGGAGTGTTTGCTCTGTACATAGGGTTGCTATGAGTCAGTCGGATCCAACTCAGTGGTCCCTAACAACAACATACACTAGGGATGGTACTAGGGATTTGAGTGATCAAGACAGGCAAGAGTCTTCCTTTGTGGAGTTTGCCTTTTTATAAGGGAGGCAGACAATGAACAAGTAAACTGATGTAACTATTTAAAAATTTTTTTTTTTAATTTTGAGGCAGGTTCTCACTAAGTTGCATAGGCTTCCTCTGGCCTTGAACTCATGATCCTCCTGTGTCTGCCTCCCTTGTGTGCCATGGCTCCAGATTGATATAATTTTAGATGGTGGCTGGAACTCTGAAGAAAATACATTGTTGTTAGGTGCTATCAAGTTGTGTCCAAATCATCGTGACTCTTATAGGGTTTTCAACAACTGATTTTTTGGGGATTGCCTCAGGAGTGGATTGCCACAGGAGTGGATTGCCACATCCTTCTCCCATTTTTGTGGTGCTGGGAATCAAACTCAGGACCTCAGAGACTACAGAGCAGCGTTCTACCAACTGTGCTAAATCCCAGCCCAGAAAATACGTTAGGGAAAGAAATCAAGATTGACCATGGGTAGGGGCCCTCTTAGAGACAAGCAACCTCCTAGGGAAGGCCTCTCTAAAGACTCTGACACCCAAAACTGTTAGTTTTAATTGAAGGTAAATCCCTTCTGGGGTGTTACTGATGAAGTGAGCTGGAGAGCTTATGCCATCCGTGCACTGAGGTTTGATGTGACATCTCATCTCAACAATTTCAGCTCAGAGTCATGGGCATGCAAAGGGAAATAGACACTCCATTGGTTTGAGGAAGGAAAATGGGCCTGATGCTTTTCCCCTCTTCTACCTCCTCCATCATTCTCCCAACCTCAGCTTTAGTTTTCTTCTGTAGAGGCTGAAGATGAACATGATTTTCACCTTCTTCTACCAGGATACAGTTGAGACTTTCATTAAGCTGCAATGAACTATAGTGCAGAAGGTTATTCAAATAAAAGAAAATGTACCAGGGATTTTCTCAGAGCTTATTTAGTCCTCCTTGTTTTATAGATGAATGTTCTAAGTCACAGAGCTACGAATAATAATGAGAGCTATTCATATGGCCCCTTTCAGGGACAGGGTAAAGTATTTTATCATGTATTTCCTCTAAGGTTCTTAAGACAAGGGTTGTTGTTGTTGTTAGTTGCCATCGAGACAGTATCTGACTTATAGCGACCCTGCGTACAACAGGCGAAAAACTGTTGTCAGGGCTTCTCTGCTGTTCATAGGGTTTTTGATGGCGGACTGATTTTTGGGAGTGGATTGCCCGGTCCTTCTTCCAAGCCTACAATACCTGGTGTTCCCAGGAGGTCTCCCATCCAAGTACTATCCAGGCCAGACCCTGCTTAGCTTCCAAGATCTGATGGGATTGGATGCCACAGGGCTACAGCTGCAGGCACAGGTTAGTATGCTCATTATACCTTGGGGGAAGTTGAAGTTGGGCAGATGAAAAGACTTATCAAGTCACAGAACCTCTAAGCATAATTTTCTGCCTGACTCCAAAGTGCTTACATTAAACTGTGATCACTGCAAGATGGAGCAAGGTGGTGGCATTTGTGCTTGATCTTGAATGATAATCTAAGGGACAGAAGTGCTGGAGGGCCAGAATTCCAGCACAGGTCCCTAAACTGCATCAGAGGTAAGAACATGGGCTGGCGAGCCACACAGATCCAGTTTTAAACTCATATTACTGAATTTGGTAGCAGTATGACTACTGGCAATTTCTGCAGCATTTTTGATTCTTGCTGTTCTGATCCATAAATGAGCATAATAAACACCTACCTCAAAGAATTATTTGGGAGAGTTAAAATGCATGTTCTGTTTTAGAGCAATTTTTGGTGCATATGAAGCTCTCTAGGTATTATTTCTACTTCACGGTGGCAGACCTTGAAGTTGCCTGTCTATATCTACCCCTCTGTTCTTCACTAAGAAAACTTGATTCCCAGTTTTTGGGCAACAAAGATAACTATCAGCCTTGGCCTTCTCCCCGTCCCTGGTAGATAAATCACAAATGTCTAAATCAGTGGTTGTTAGGTGCCGTTGAGTCGGTGTCCGACTTATAGCAATCCTATGTACAAAAAGTGAAACACTGTTGTCAGTGCTTCTCTGCTATTCATAGGGTTTTCAATGGCTGATTGTTTTTTGGGAGTGGGTTGCTGGGTCCTTCTCCCAAGCCTAGAGCACATGGTGTTCCTAGGTGGTTTCCTATCCAAGTACTAACCAGGCCTGACCCTGCTTAGTTTCTGAGATCTGACGGGATCGGACACCACAGTGGTATGGCTTCAGGCTTGTCTAAATCAGAGGTTCTCAAAATGAGGTTCAAGGATGAACATTTCCTGGAAACTGATTATAAAATAAGTATAAATTTTGGGGCCCCATACCAGATCTACTGAATCAAAAGTCCAGGGAGTAGAGCCTAGCAAGCTGGGTGACTCTGGGTCACTTCTAGGTGCTTCTGATATGGGGTAAAGCTTGGGAAGCTACTGATATAAACCAGCCACAATAATCTTATCCCCCTTTCCAATAATTGGGTTAAGCATGGACATATGACATTGGCCTAGAGGACCTGAGAAGTCAGCGGGGAGGAGGGTGGGACAAAGGTTTACATTGGTAATTTAAAGGGATACATGAGAGTAGCCGCCTTCTTTATAATATGCTACTTGTTGTGTGCCTGCAGCCATAGTCCTGTGGCATCCGATCCCTCAGATCTCAAAGCTAAGCAGGGTTGGGCCTGGTTGGTACTTGGATGGGAGACCGCCTGGGAACACCAGGTGCTGTAGTCTTGGGAGATGGATCCAGCAACCCACTTCCCAAAATCAATCTACCATTTGAGAACCTTATGAATAGCAGAGAAACACTGACAATAGTGTTTCGCTTATTGTATGTAGGGCTGCTATGAGTAGGATACTGACTCTACCACACCTAACAACAACAACTTATTGTGTATGTGACAGCGGAACTATCTTGCCACTTTGAAAGTATAAAGAAGATGTTTTCTAAGAAAGGCGGAACAAAAAGTTAGAAAGCACCCAGGTCTTTGTAGATCCTGCTGAGCTGCTGAATAAGCCCACCTCCAGACTTCCTTTTCTATGCTATAATAAATATCACTGATGGTGAAGCCACTTTCAGTGGGTTTTCTTATTTGCAGCTGAAAGCAAACTGGCTGATATTCTTGTACAACAGTTGTCTCTTATGCAAACCAGTGTTTTTGGAATGTAGAAAGATTATGGTGCACTGAAAATGTGGGCTTTAATCACAGTATTTATTTTCATTTTCTCTCTGTATTGGTGGTGGAGGAGCAAAGCATCCATTTCCTTTTTTCCTTTAGACTCGGAATGAACTAAGCAGATGCCAAACACCTGGATGAAGAGTTGCTTGGTTGTTCATCTGCGGCCAATTATAAATTCAGATAATGCTATGAAAAGAGAGAATGGTGTGTGATCAGAGAGAGTAATTGCTGTGATGTAATTTACTACGAGGGATCAGGAAAGGACTGTCTGAGGATATGATGTGAAAACCACAACCTGCAGGATGAGTTGGGGGCAAGCAGGAGGAAAGGTAAGAAAAGCCTTCCTACAGGAAGTGGCAATTGAGTTAAGTCTTAGAAGTCCAGCTGGTGTGATAGAAGATGTCCATATATGTGCACACTAAAAAGACTGTAAGGAATCCATCAGAACGTGAACTGAATCTTATCTCTGGGTAATGGGATTATATGCCCTTTACATTTTTTCGTTCCTGTTTTATTTACCATATTTTCTTCATACTTCATTTGTAATAAAAAAAAAGTTACTGAAGAAAGTAATCATGAAAGAAAGGAGAGAGTGATAAATGGGTGTTTTTCCAAACACGCCATGATGGGGTCAGAGTTGGCGTGTACGTGTGTGTAAGAAGGATATTTCCAGGCAAAGGAAGCGGCTTAGGCGACAGCTTGAATGTTTAAATACTGCTAGTTACTAATAACTTGTTAAAACCACAGCACATAAGTGGGAGTAAGAGATAACACGGGAAAGAAGGCACAAGATCAGATCCACAAGGCCCTGTATGATCAGGAAGTTTTCAGTTTATTCTATGTCAATATTGAATAAATTGATCACATTCAAATTTGACTTAATTTAATTGTAATTTTTTGTTATTTAAATTTTGTTATTTTTATTTTCCTTTTTTTTAAGAGTTTTTTTTTTTTTTTTTTTTTTTTTTTTTTTTTTTTTTTTTTTTTTTTTTTTTTTTTTTTTTTTTTTTTTTTTTTTTTTTTTTTTTTTTTTTTTTTTTTTTTTTTTTTTTTTTTTTTTTTTTTTTTTTTTTTTTTTTTTTTT